>JASEVX010000003.1:133286417-133479498 GCA_031761405.1 Serripes groenlandicus | reverse complement strand
AAAGGTCAAGGTCACAGTGACCTTGAACACAAAAAGCTTGTCCAAGTTATAACTCGACGTTGCCTGCACCCATGGCCCTCAAACTTGACATGGAGGCTAGGGGTGCCCAGTTGATGAATCCTATTGATTTTCAGGTCATTGGGTCAAAGGTCAAGGTCACAGTGATCCTGAACGCAGAAAACCTGTCCGAGTGATAACTCAACATGGCCTGCACCTACAGCCCTCAAACTGTACATGTAGGCTGGGGTTGACCAGTAGATGACCCCTATTGATTTTGAGGTCACCGGGTCAAAAATTGTCTAAATTTACCTGACAACATGGTGCTCTTGGGGTCATAACGTGAAAAGCTTGTCGGAGTGATAACTCGACATTGCTTTCACTCATGACCCTCAAACTTAACATGGAGGCTGGAGGTGATTAGTAGATGACCCCTATTGATTTTGAGGTCAAAGTTCAATGTGACCTTGAACGCGAAAAGCTTGTCCGAGTGATCACTCGTCATTGCCATTACCCATGGCTCTCAAACTTGACTTGGAGGCTGGGGGGGTGACCAATAGATGACCCCTATTTATTTTGTAGTCATCAGTCACTGACAATGAACGCAAAATCTTTTCCGAGTGATAACTCGACATTGCATGCACTCATGGCCCCCAATCTTAACATGGAGGAAGGGGTTGACCAGTAGATGACCCCTATTGTGAGGTCATCAGGTGAAAGGTCAAGGTCACAGTGACCAAGCTTGTCTAAGTGATAACTCAACAATGTCTGGACATATGGTCCTCAAACTTGACTTTGAGGTTGGGCCTGACCAATAGATGACCCCTTTTGATTTTGAGGTCATCGGGTCAAAGGTCAAGGTCACAGTGACCCTGAACGCAGAAAACCTGTCCGAGTGATAACTCAACATGGCCTGCACCTACAGCCCTCAAACTGTACATGTAGGCTGGGGTTGACCAGAAGATGACCCCTATTGATTTTGAGGTCACCGGGTCAAAAATTGTCTAAATTTACCTGACAACATGGTGCTCGGGGGGTCATAATGTTTGACAAACATCTCTTGTTATTCTTTCATTTACAAAATGTTTTCATAATTTTGCAGAGATGATTTTAGAGCTCACCTGAAGTGCAGATTGAGCTATTGTGATCACTGAGTGTCTGTCTTCTGTCTACAATTTCTTTAAATAACATCTCTTCTGAAATCACTGGGCCAATTTTTATGAAACTTCATAGGAATGTTCTTGGGTGGTTCTCTTTCAAAACTGTTCAAAGAATTAAATTCTAAGCAGAATTTTGGTTGCCGCAGAATCTGAATGAGGGGAAATGCCAAAACATAAAAATCTTCTTGTCGAAAAGTACTGGCCCGATATGAAAATAATTTGACAGAGATGTTTCTTAATTGACCCTCTACCAAGTCAATTCAAATTTTTCAGATCCGTCCATAAACTTGACCACCAGGGGGTGGGGCTTGTTTTCACTAAATGGTACTATGGTCATGGTGGAGTGCCCTTGGGCAAGGCACATTTTATAGCTTAGTACTGGTTTGTTTACCCAGGGATCATGAATAAGTGAGCTGTCGCCGGGATATAACTGAAATAATGTTGAAAGCGGCGTAAAACCCCAATAAAACAAAACAAACAAAAGTTCTGGCCCAGTTTGAAAATAATTTGAGAGAGATGATCTTTAAGACTCTACCAAGTCAATTAAAAAAATTCAGATCTGTCCATAAACATGACCACCAGGGGACGGGGCTTGTTTTCCATGGATGGTATACAATAAAAATATTGAAAATGTTCTTGTCGAAAAGTACTGGCCTGATTTAAAATAAAAAAGGGCACAAATGTTCCTAAGGTGACCCTCTTCCAAGATTGTTCAAATTCTTCTGATGAAGAACAAGGTTGTTCAAAACATTCCAATCCCTTAAAAATAGTGGCCACAAGGGGGCAGGTGGATTTTCCTAAAATGTATTAAGTAAAAACTTGAAAAATCCTCTTGTGCAAAAGTTCTTGCCCAGTTCGAAAATAATTTTGCAGAGATGTTCCTTGAGTGACCTGACCCTCTACCAAGTCAATTAAAATTATTCTAATCTGTTAAAATTTTCTATGAATGATAATGTCACTTTTGAAAAGAGTTGAAACCATTGTGGCAAAAGGATAAATTGCTCATCATGAGCAATTTCTTCTTTTTTCACAATGTTTTCAAAAGTTGTCTGCTGCATAGGCATCAGAAAGCGTCTGTATGAGAGCAACTGTTAACCAGTGAGATCTGATTTAATTACAGTGTGATGGACACCGCCATGGATGGAGATCATGATCCCAGTGGAATGCTGATGGCCCAGCCGGATTATGGCCAGGATGACCTGGATTTTCACAGACTTAATGAGTGGCTGTCTGCAAATGCAACTGCTCAATTACATAATACATAACTCTTATTCTATTATACATTGAGTAACACTTATCCCTTACCCACATGCAAAAGTATCTGTAGCAAACAACTTCAGAAAACACTGTTGCAAAAGGAGAAATTGCTCACTGTGCCCATTTTCTCCTTTTGTCACAAATCCCTATTTAGCTTGACTATTCGAAGAATATGAGAGCTATTAAAGTCATTTGTTCGTAGGCGTCGGTGTTGCAACTTTGGTTAAAGTTTTGCATGCAAGGCTTTTTCTCACAAACCACAAATGCTATTGCTTTGAAACTTCACACACTTATTGGAAATCAACAAATTACCTTGCAGGACAAGTCCCAAAACTCTGCATCAGATTTTGATACAATTATGCCCCTTTTTGGACTTAAGAAATTTGATTCTAGTTTTTTGCAAGCAAGGCTTTTTCTCACAAACCACAGATGCTATTGCTTTGAAACTTCACACACTTATTGGACATCAGCAAATGATCTTTCAGGACAAGTTCCAAAACTTTACACTAGATTTTGACAAAAGTACGCCCTTTTTTGGACTTATAAATTTTGGTTAAAGTTTTGCATGCAAGGATTTTTCTAAAAAAAACACTGATGCTAATGCTGTGAAACTTCACACTCTTATTGGACTTCATCAAATGATCTTGCAGGACAAGTCCCAAAACTCTGCATCTGATTTTGACACAATGATGCCCCTTTTTTGACTCTGAAATGTTGGTTAAAGTCTTATATGCAAGATACTATCAAGGACATATCTCAGTAACCAATAATGATATAGACTTGAAACTTCATTCATGTCTTCTCATGGGTGTCAGAAACTCAAGTTAGATAACTCTTGAATAAATTAAGGACAAATTATGGCCCTTGTTTGACTTTGACAATTTGGTTAAAGTTTGGCATGCAAGGTACTATCATGCACATATCTCATTAACCACTGTTTACTTTAGAATCAAATGGCAAATAGTCGAGCTTGCTGTCTTATGGATAGCTCTTGTTAATAATAACACTTTCAATAATAGAATATACTTTGCCAAGAGTTTTTCAAAGTGGTTTGCTGCAGATTGTTTGTATTTCTGAAAGGATTGTTAGTGTTTCCCCTTATTGTGACTCCTGTTGGCAGACCTGCACCAGATTATTTGTTTAAAACACTGTTGCAGTGATGACAAAAACGGGTCATGTCAGGGAAATCTGATTTGTTTTTTTGGTGGTTTACACCAATTTTTAATAATCTTTCAGTTACATCATGGTGTTTCCTGGGTAAGTTACCAGTACTGCTGGTCCATTTATCCTGACACCGGCCAGTCATTCCTTGTGCTAACCCAACGATCTTAAGGACCAAGGAAGAAAAGCCTTTTCTATCAGTTTTTTAAGTCTTAACCCTTTCCCTCATACGACAATTCTGCAGCAGACGACTTTGAACTTATTTTGTCAAAACATAGAAAATCTCCATAGTTGAATGGATAACCTATGACAAAAAGTGGAAAACATTGTGGCAAAAGGAGAAATTGCACGTTTTGTGCAATTTCTTCTTTTGTCACTATGTTTTCAAAAAGCCGTCTGCTGCAGAGGCGTCAGA
The DNA here is from genome assembly GCA_031761405.1 of Serripes groenlandicus. Taxonomy (NCBI): domain Eukaryota; kingdom Metazoa; phylum Mollusca; class Bivalvia; order Cardiida; family Cardiidae; genus Serripes; species Serripes groenlandicus. The sequence continues at coordinate 133,475,508 of JASEVX010000003.1, read as the reverse complement.
AAGCGTATATATATGAGGGAAAGGGTTAAGCCATGTGATCAAGTAAGGGATTGAACCTGGGACTTCCCTTGCGTGAGGCGGACACTCTACCCCTACAACACTGAGGCCAAAAATCTAACGTCCCACTTGGAATGTGGTAAAAGATATGAAATTGTTTATCATGTAATTGTTGACTTTATTTTTTCATGCAGTGCCATTTTTATGTCAAGCCATGTAAACATGGTCGGTGAATAATTACAGTATTTGCCATTTCTATATGTGTTTTTACTTTGATATTTGGCTCAGATATTTTGTCATAACTTCTTTGCCTTTAAATAGTCATTTACCTGTGGTTACTTTTCAAAACACCCGAGTGAAAAAAAATGGAAAACATCTTTTGACAGGGTTGAAGATTGCCAACGTTTAACAATTTCTCCTTTTCCATGCTGCAATGGTGTCAGATACCGTCTGTATCCAGGGAAAAGGTTAACCGTTTTCCTCATAAAGACGCTTTCTGGCACCTCTGCAGCAGATGGCTTTTTGAAAACATAGTGACAAAAGAAAAAATTGGTTAAAGGTTAAAAAGTCATATGTATTGAAGTTTCCTCATGACTTTGTGTCTTAACCCTTTCCCTCATACGACAATTCTGCAGCAGACGACTTTGAACGTATTTTGTCAAAACATAGAAAATCTCCATAATTGAATGGATAACCTATGACAAAAAGTGGAAAACATTGTGGCAAAAGGAGAAATTGCACGTTTTGTGCAATTTCTTCTTTTGTCACTATGTTTTCAAAAGCCGTCTGCTGCAGAGGCGTCAAAAAGTGTCTATATGAGGGAAAGGGTTAAATGAAGATTAATTAAGTTATCGATGCTCTGCCATCATGGCTGTCATGTTTAGTATAACTTGGCGCATTATATTACATGTATATGCTATACATATCATTGTTAGAGGATGATGTTATTTTGTATTAACTAAATGGTGCATTGTTATGTCCTGTGTAATTGTTAACTCGTTAATGAATGTATATTTTCTGAAGTGTTTTATTAGCTGATATTGTATGATCTCTGTTATGGTCTATTATATGATTAAGGAGAATATTAACCAAAGTATACTTACTGCTCTGATCATTAACCCTTTCCCATATACAGAAACATTTAGAACGAATCTGCAGCAGAAGACTTTTGAAAATATTGTGACAGGAGATATTGCTCATAATGAACAATTTCACCTTTTACCACAATGTTTACAATATCTATACTTTCATTTATAGAGATTCTTCAATTGTTATCGCTAGATGTTTTTTAAATTCACCTGCTGCATATTTGTTGTATGTGGCTAAGGATTTTATATTTGAGCCATGTCATGCAAAAACCAACCAGAGGTAGAGAGAGGGGGGTGGGGGTCCTGACCATGGAGAGTAGTTTGGACGACAATAGTATGCAATTTGGTTGTAATTTACTCATGATGGTTTTTGTGTGACATATGTCATGTTATTGTTTATTTGAAGGACTATCATGGACTTTCTTAACCCTTTCCCACGTACAGCTAATCTGCAGCAGATGACTTTGAAAACATATATACACTATATAAAAACGTGAAAAATCTCCACAAATGAGAGTTTTTAAATTATTAAAAAGAGTTGAAAACATTGTGGTAAAAAGAGAAATTGCTAATTTTAAGCAATTTTTTCTTTTGCCACAAATATTTTCAAAAGGCGTCTGAAAGTGTCTATATGTGGGAAAGGATTAATTAAACTTTACCCACTTGCAGATGCATTTTGACACATCTGCTGCAGACAATATTGGAAAATATGTTGGCAAAAGACAGAATCGCTCACAATGATTTACAATATTTTTGCCCAGATGTTTTCAAAGTTGTCTGCTGCAGATTTGATGTATGCCGGCAAGGGTAAACCAATTATGTGATAAAAATGCCATTTTTAAACCCTCTTCAATTGAAGATTTAGAAAATAACAAAAAAAATGGATAGTTAATGCTAGAATAAGGACTGGGAAGGAAACTGTGAATTATAGAAATTTATCATTTTAGTAATTTTCTTCATTTCCAACAAAGCAACTTTTGAAGCAAACCTGATCCAGTCTTCACTTAAATTACTTACAATGTTTGTCAGCTTAATATCTTAGCCCATACCCTCATATGGACGCATTTTGATGCATCTGCAGCAGACAACTTTGAAAACACTGTCACAAAAATAAAGTTGTCATCTCTTACCAATTATCATTATCATACTTTCATTGGCAGATATCTCACATTTTTGACAAAAATGTTTTCAAAGTGAACTGCTGCAGAATTGTTGTATTTCGGACAGGGGGAGTTAACCCTTTCCCTTATACAGACACCTCTGCAGCAGACAACTTTTGAAAACATTGTGACAACAGGAGAATTTGTTCAAAACAAGCAATTTCACCTTTTGCCACTATGTTTTCAACTTTTTTCAGTAATTATACTTTCATTTATAGATATTTTCCAAGATTTACATAATTGTTTTCAAGGTCGTCTGCTGCAGATTTGTTGTATGAGGGAATGGGTTAATTGTCAAATTTTATACTTGAAGGACTCCAACATTCCTAGGTTCTGGCCACTTATTTGGTTGAATTATACGAAATCTATGTCCTCTGATTTCAATATTCACTGTTTTCTGGGAATTATTGTTTCTGTTAACCCTTTCCCTCATACAACAATTCTGCAGCAGACAACTTTGAACATATTTTGTCAAAAAATAGAAGATCTCTATAATTGAATGGATAACCTATGACAAAAAGTGGAAAACATTGTGGCAAAAGGAGAAATTGCACGTTTTGTGCAATTTCTTCTTTTGTCACTATGTTTTCAAAAAGCCGTCTGCTGCAGAGGCGTCAGAAAGCGTCTATATGAGGGAAAGGGTTAACCTTTTCACACATACAACAAATCTGCATACATACATACGTCCAAAAATGAAGAAGTACCTTTTGAAAAGAGTTGAAAATATTGTGCCAAAAGGAGAAAATGCTTGTTTTGAGCAATTTCTCCTTTTGGCACACTGTTTTCAAAAGACGTCTGCTGCAGCGTCTATATGTGGGAAAGGATTAATTTGCTAACAAACTTAATCATCCCAGACATTCCAGATTTGTGGCCCCTAAATATGTACATATTGTGTGTTTTGCATTCTTTTTCGACAATGTTTTCACAAGTTGACTGCTACAGAGATGTCAAAAGCTCCATCACTAGGTTAAACCAAGTTCAACTAAGTTAGTTTAATTTAAACTTATTAACCCTTTCCCACATACAACACATCTGCAGCAGATGACTTTGAAAACATCTACTCAAGACATGTAAAATCTCTAGAAATTATGGTATAATTACTGAAAAAAAGTTGAAACATTGTGTCAAAAGGAGAAATTGCTTGTTTTGAGCAATTTCTGCTTTTGTCACAATGTTTTTAAAAATCGACTGTTGTCAGAATGTGTCTACAGGTGGGAAAGGATTAATTTTACATGGATTGCTTAACATGCTTTAAGCTTATATGAATCTTTCGATGTTTTCTCCTGGACACATAACCAGTACTCAAGGCAGAACCCGCTCATCACAGGATTCAGCTAAGTTGAAACCTGGTTTATTAGGAAGATGTCGATATTTGCTGGGGCTCGCGGCGATCACACTTTTTCACCTGTATTATGGTCAACTTTAACAACATGGTCTTGTAGCTATGCCCTTCCTACTTGTTTCTATTCTTGTCAAGTGAGAAATGTTTAACCTTTCCCACATACAACAAATCTGCATCAGACAATCTTTAAAGATATGGATACTTTATATAAATGATGAACAATTATTGATTAAAGTTGCCATAAAGGGCAGGGTTGTTTTCACTTTATTCTTAAAGTGAAAATTTTTGAAATCTTATTTTGGTTCTCTTAGCGGAGTGTAAAAATAGAGATCAGTCCCCAAATGAAACCTAAAAACTCACTTGTGGTTTTGACTTGAGTAGGATGCAAGCATATGATATTCCCTTCCAGTATTTATCATCATCTTCATTTTTGTCATTTTTAGCTCGCCTACATTTCTCACTTCGGTCCTAATTGACCTCTTTGTGTTGCAGTGCCGTACAACCCAACTTATTCATTCTCTAACAACATGATAGGTAAAGTTATTTCAAGTAAGTGAACCAGCCTATCATGGATATAGTTATTTCAAGTAAGTGAACCAGCCTATCATGGCCCACTTGTTATACCTCCAGATACATAGTATATGGGGGCTATATAGGAGTCACGCTTGTTGGTTGGTTTGTCGGTCCGTTGGTCTGTGGACATTTCTTTTGAACACTATTTCTCAGCAACCCTTGGTCAGAATTCAATATAACTTTACAAGAATGATTGATACCAAGCCTAGTTGTGCATATTATTGGCGTGTTGCACTGGAATTACTTTTAAATGAGTTATGGCCCCTTGAATTTCTCATACATATGTATATTGTCAGGCACCAGCTGGGGGGTAATCATCACCTTCAGTGATATTTCTAGTTTTGATAATGAATAAGGATTTTGACAAGTGGACATAAAAAAAACAAATCATATTTTACGCATATGTTTTGTCTTTATTTTTAGCTCATCTGAGCATTGCTCAAGGTGAGTTATTGTGATCGCCTTTTGTCCGGCGTCCGGCGTGCGCCAACTTCTTCTCTTCAGTAACCAATGAGTCAATTGGGATGAAACTTCACAGAAAGCATCCTCTCAATGACCTCACCAGATTTCCTTAAATTTTTTGGGATCCATGCAGAATTCTGGTTTCCATGGCAATGAAATGAAAATAACTTCAAAATTCTTCTTCTCCCAAACTGGTTGGCAGATTTTCAAATAATTTTGTAGAAATGTTCCTTGGATGACACTCTGAGATTCCTTCAAGCCACGTTGATTGGTCGAAAAACATGGCCGCCAGGGGGGGGGGGGGGGGGGGGGGGGGGGGGGGCCTATTTTGCCTTATATGGCTATAGTGAAAACTTAAAAAATCTTCTCCTCCGAAAGTGTCAGGCCTATTTTCAAAAACCAGATTTCCTTAAATTTTTTGGGATCCATGCAGAATTCTGGTTTCCATGGCAATGAAATGAAAATAACTTCAAAATTCTTCTTCTCCCAAACTGGTTGGCAGATTTTCAAATAATTTTGTAGAAATGTTCCTTGGAAGACCCTCTATCTGATTCCTTCAAGCCATGTTGATTGGTCGAAAAACATGGCCGCCAGGGGGCGGGGCTATTTTGCCTTATATGGCTATAGTGAAAACTTAAAAAATCTTCTCCTCCGAAAGTGTCAGGCCGATTTTCAAATAATTTTGTAGAAATGTTCCTTGGATGACCCAAAAAATCTTCTCCTCCGAAAGTGTCAGGCCGATTTTCAAATAATTTTGTAGAAATGTTCCTTGGATGACGCTCTATCAGATTCCTTCAAGCCAAGTTGATTGGTCAAAAAACATGGCCGCCAGTGGGCAGGGCTATTTTGCCTTATATGGCTATAGTGAAAACTTTAAAAAATCTTCATCTCCGAAAGTGTCAGGCCGATTTTCAAATAATTTTGTAGAAATGTTCCTTAAGTGACCCACTTTCAGATTCCTTCAAGCCATGTTGATTGGTCAAAAAACATGGCCGCCAGTGGGCAGGGCTATTTTGCATTGTATGGCTATAGTGAAAACTTAAAAAATCTTCTCCTCCATAAGTGTCTGGCCGATTTTCAAATAATTTTGTAGAAATTCTCCTAGGGTGACCCTCTATCAGATTCCTTCAAGCCAAGTTGATTGGTCGGAAACTATGGCTGCCAGGGGGCGGGGCTTATATAGCTAAAGTGAACACAAAAAAATCAGGTGAGCGATTCCAGGGCCATCATGGCCCTCTTGTTTACACTTTCATTGATGGTCAAAATGGGCTGGCGAAACATATAACTAAGCTTAAATTTGGTTTTCATATTACCAGTAACCCTTTCTCTGAAATGATATTTTAACCCTTTCCCTCATACGACAATTCTGCAGCAGACAACTTTGAACGTATTTTGTCAAAACATGAAAAATCTCCATATTTGAATGGATAACCTATGACAAAAAGTGGAAAACATTGTGGCAAAAGGAGAAATGGCACGTTTTGTGCAATTTCTTCTTTTGTCACTATGTTTTCAAAACGCCGTCCGCTGCAGAGGCGTCAGAAAGCGTCCATATGAGGGAAAGGGTTAATGCTTTTTTCCTTTGTAAATATGTCTCTTTCCAAAAAAAATAAGGATCAGCATAAAACCCACCACACACACACCATGGGATCTGGAAGATTTAATAAAGGATAATGGTGCAAAGGTGAACGCAATACTCTTTATCACACAATATTTTCAAAAGTAATTTGTTTCAGGGAAGAATGAATGTTATTTCCATTTTAACCCTTTCCCACATACATCAAATCTGCTGCAGACCACTTTGAAAACATACCAGAAAAAAATTGGAAACTTCGTTTAAATGAAAGTAGTCGAGCCCCGGTAGCTCAGTCGGTAGCGACGCAGGCTGTCAATCCAGGGGTTGTGAGTTTGAATCCCGGCTCGGCCAACTTTCTTTCCGACAATTGACAAAAGTCAATGCGACATGCGTCATTCGTCTTCCACCAATGGGCTAAGTCTATGTGGAAAAGCAGCCAGTTGCTTGGAAAGATTGTTGTGCGGAGTACTGGTGTGAGAAAACCAGGAAATGCATGAGTAGGTGAACTGGCCGCCGTGATATAACTGAGAAATTGTTAAAAATGGCTTTAAACCCCAATCAATCAATTAAATGAAAGTACAATAACTGAACAGAGTTGAAAACATGGTGACAAAAGGAGAAATTCATTTTGAGCAATTTCTTCTTTTGTCGCCATGTTTTCAAAAAGCTGTCTGCTGCAGGTGTCAGAAAGCGTCTAAATGGGGGAAAGGGTTAAGCATGGAAATATTTTCTAGGATAGATAACAATCTAAAGGATACAAAACTGCAATATCAGCTTTTAGATCAAAGAAGGAAAGAATGAAGAACGGCTTCATTCATTAAATGAAAAGTTAACCTTTTCCCTCATATTACAAATCAACAGTAGTCCACTTTGAAAATGTATTGGCAATAATAAAGAGAATCTCTATAAATGAAAAAAAAAGTATTGAATAGAGTTATTATTGTGGCAAGCATTGCAGCTGTATGGTGGAAAGGGTTAAGAAATGTAGGTATCTGATATTAAGATATTACAGAACTTTTGCATAGAGCATGCTAGGTGTTTTGTGATCATAGTCGTTTCTGTTTACATGTTTTGATTCTAAACGCACATGATGTTGTTGCAGAAGATTTTTTTAAAAAGATTATAGGAAAAAGATTCATCTTCAAAATGGAAAAATATAATTCTGATAGGAGGGAGGAGAACTGGACTGTTTTAAGTAAAAAAAAAATCCAGTCTTTTCTAAAATGGTTTTCTGCAAAAGGATCTGTATTTGGGAAAGGGTTAAAAGAGAACAGAAAAAATGTGCTCATTATGAGCAATGAATTTTATCATGTTTAAAACTGTCCCACCTTCTTTCAACCTTTTTTAAACTTTATGGCAAAAGAAGAAAGAGCAATTTCTCCTTTTGCCGCAATGCTTTCAACCCTATTCAATATTAATAATTTCAGTTGTATAGAATTTTCATACTTTTTCTGGAATAGTTTCAATGTAGTCTGCCACTGAGTTATTGCATGTGGGAAAGGATTAGGGTTTATAGAGATGTTTTAACTTGGACAATTTATTACATAATTATGATGTGTGTAAATTTTATTGAATAAATACATTATTTTGTCATTTTCCTCTGATTAATTTTTTCCAATTACCAAGATGATTATAAATGAGGATCAAGAGCATCTTGTATTCAATACAGAGATGATTACACCATCAGTTTGTACAGATAGAGTTATGGCCCTTTGATAGTTTACAACCCATTTCTTTTTCCATTATATTTCTCCACAACCGTAAATTCAATGAAACCAAATTGAAAGCTTCAAGGTCAAGAGGAGATGCATATATTTATGTCTCCTCCGCCTAATTTAATTTCGGGAACCATTCAGCAGTTGTACAGATTTCCTGTATCACAATGTTTTCAACTTTGTCAAATCTATATTCCAGTCAAACGGATCTTACTTTGTTTTCCATTCATGTAATCTTTAAAAAAGAATTCGCTTCGCACACCTGAGCACGAGGTGAACTATTGTGATTACTCACCATTGTCTGGACGTCTTTTCATATTTTCCTACAAACAACTTCTCCTTAAAAATTAACCAAATTCAAAGTAATTTCACAGGAATATTTCTTAGGTGGTCCTCTTTCAAGGTTGTTCAAAGAAGTTATTTCCATGAAGAACTGTTGTTGACACAACACTAGAAAGATGGGAAAATGTTCCTACCAAGATTGTTCAGATTATTCTGATACGTTGAGTAACACGGCTGCATGGTGGCGGAGCTTTTTTACATTTAAAGTGTAAAGTAAATACCTCTTCCAATTTTGTTCAAATTATGTTTATACCTCTGACCATATTTTAGGAAAAGACTTGTCCGGGCCATATATCTACTGTACAATCACACATGGCGTCACACACTTTGGTTTGAAGATGCATCTTTTAAAGAAGATGACATTGTGTCTTCAAAAAGTGGGTCACTGTGACATTGACTTCTGACTCTATTAATAGAAAAATCTTATACAAGTTAAAAGTGTCAAAATGTAGAGGACATTGGGCTATGTAAATAAAATCTAACTATTATAACCTGGTCAGATAAGCGTTTTTAAATGTATCTGCATGAAAGAAAATAATTGAAAGGATTAGGTTGCTAATTTATGGGCAAATTAAGTGCACATTTTTCGGCTCGGGTTTGCGTAGTGTTACGTTACGTAATATATAAAAGAAATATCTGTAACAGTGGGGTAAAGTATCGAGCCTTCAATGGTCAGTACATGCATACATCCGGTGCAAATCACTTGAAAACACAATGAGATAAAAACCGTGATGAGATAAAATGTACATAACTATGAGGCGCCGTTTTACTATTTATTCCTTATTTTTTGATATCAGGAATTCGATTTTTTGACATCAGAAAATCGATTTCTTGATGTCAAGAAATAAGGAGTATTTTCTGATATCAAAAATTCGATTTTTTGATATCAGGAATTCGAATATTTGATATCAAAAAATAAGGGATAAATAGTAAAACGGCGCCTCATACATAACTGTTATAAAAACACACTCAGTTCATTGATACATAAATACACAATATGTATGTTTATCTAGTGCTTGTGCTTTTTAAAAGTAATATAACATTATGCTGTTTATGGAAAATAGATGATTTCAGGTAACAGAAAACGAACATTATCTTATTTCCATAGTTTTCTGTGACATACCTGAAATAATCTAAAGTTACACAGTAAGTAAACGTTTAATGTTTGGTGTTTATATGGGCTTTCAATATGTTTTCTGTTATAACATGGAGTTACCTGGGTAAGGTAAGTTACCAGTAGGTACTACTAGTCCATTTATCCTGACATCAGCCAGTCAGTCGTAATGCTAACCCTGCAACCCTCAGCGCCACGGAAGGCAGTCATTACTACCATTTGTAAAGTGGTATGACCCGGCCTGGGATCAGAACTGTGACCTCCCACACCCGGACGCTCTACCACTATACCAGCGAGGTGGTCAATTAAATGCTTATCTAGTGCTAATCTAATTATGCTGTTTGATTTCCGGTATGTCACAAAACAATAACATTCTCTTATTTCATAATAGTGAAGATCCTGATCAGGATGTACCAATGCATCTGGAGTACCTCAGGAAACAGTCCTTGGTCCTCTCCTTTTTCAGGTATACATAAATGACCTGCCTGTGCGCGTTAGATAACCATCCCACCTCATCGCCGATGGCTGTCTCCTCTATAGATACATCAGAAGCATTACTCCAAGAGGATATTGACTCACACTACAGCAGTGGGAAAAGGACTGGCTCATGTGCCTCATGAGCTTCAATTCATCCAAGTGCGAGGTCCTTCATATCACAAGAAAGAAAAAAGACATCAAACGCAGCTACATTGTCCATGGTCAGCAGCTTAACACCACCAAATCCGGAATGTATCTTAGAGTAACAATATCAGATGACCTCTCTTCGAAAGATCATGTGAATACTACAACAAAAAAGGCAGATAACAGCTTGGCATTCATAAGGCGTAACTTATCCAGCTGCCCATCTGAGACCAATAACATGGCGTACAAGAGCCTTGTGCGACCCATACTTGAGTATGCATGCACCATATGGGATCCACAAATACATACCAGCGAGTGAGAGCTGCCTGATTTGTACGCGGTAACTACCGGACCACCAGCAGCACATCCAATACGATTGCCTCACTTGGCTGGCAGACCCTACATCAGAGACGCAGCCAAGCCAAGCTGACAATGATGTACCGCATCTACAACCTCATAAACATTCCTGCGGCACCATACCTGCATACAGCCACAGAAGCAACCAAGCAGAGGCAATGCCATCCGCTACATTGTCCCCTTCTGTCGAACAGACTTCGTACGGCACTCCTTCTTCTCGTCCAACATACGTATATATATGGAACCAGCTACCAGAGCACTATTAGAAAATAAGAGAATGTTAGTTTTCTTTGGCATACCTGAAATCATCTATATCCCATAAACAGCATAATTGAAAACTTGAAAATTGAAGTCTCGTTTCATCTACAATCGGATACTTCAAATAACTGTTACAGGTATTTGATTTATATATTAGGTAACTTAACAATGGGCAAAGCTGCCCCGAAAAATGTGCACTTAATTTGACTATTAATTTCCAATGTAATCTTATCAATTACATTTTTCCATTCAGATATATTTAAAAAAACTTGTCTGACCAGGTTATAATAACTACATATTATAGCCAAAGATCCTCTACATTTTCAGGGGCGTAGCTAGCCCTCGATTCATGTGGATTCATAATTGTGCTAGGGGGTCCAGGGTTTTTCGCAGAGTCCGCCGCGTGTATTAGAGGGGCACTCGGGCCCAGAGACCCCTGTTAGCGGAGTGGAACACTTGTTTTGTCACCGGAGTGGAACATTATATTATATGCTATAAGGCAGGTCCCGCCGTTAACCGGCGTTTACGGCAAAGTGCTAGCCTTGTTTCACGCGAGCACACCGCTGCTGGTAAGAGAATGAAAGCCGTGGCCGAATTTACCATAAGGAAGGTCCCGCCGTCTAACCACGCTTACAACGAAGTGTTGGCCCTGCTTCCAGCGAGCATTCGGCTGCTGGTAGGGGGAATGTAAGCCGTGGCCGAATTTGCTATAAGGCAGGTCCCGCCGTCTACCCGCGCCTATGGCGAAGTGCTGGCCTTTTTTCAAGCGAGTACTCGGCTGCTGGCCGGGTAAATGTGAGCCGTGGCCGCCTATGCTATAAGGCAGGTCCCGCGCTTACGGCGAAGTGCTGGTCCTGTTTCAAGCGAGCACTCCGCTGTTGTTAGGGGAAATGTGAACCGGCCCGAAATTGCAATAAGGCAGGTCCCGCCGTCTACCCGCGCTTAGGGCGAAGTGCTGGCCTTGTCTCAAGCTAGCACTCCGCTGCTAGTAGGGGAAATGTGAGCCGGGACCGCATATGCTACCCTCTACTCGGAATTACGTCGAAGTGCTGGTCTTGTTTTAAGCTAGCACTCCTCTGCTGATAGGGGAAATGTGAGCCGAGGCCGCATATATGCTATAAGGCAGGTCCCACCGTCTACCCGCGCTTACTGCGAAGTTGTTTCAAGCTAGCACTCCGCTGTTGGCCGGGAAAATGTGAGCCGGGGCCGCAAATGCTGTTAGGGCTATTATAATTTAGTATAGAAACGGCAAGGGACGTTTGAATTGAGCATGTAGTCAAGTACGCATACTGCAACTTTGGCTGAATTTCTTTTCTTTTCTTTTGTCAGAATCATGTGGATTCAGCCGCGTCCTAGCGTATAGGCAGCTACGCGCCTGATTTTGACAATTTTAACTTGTATACCCTCCCATCCACTCATTTTCTAATTTCGGCCATGACACAGTCCCTAAGATGCATCTCAAAAAGTGGCTGTGACTTGAAGGAATTTTGGTAGGAACATTTAAAGGTTCAACCCAATTGACCCACTAGTTACATATGAGAAGATGTTGACCCACGTACAACGGATGCCGGACAAAGGGCGATCACAATAAGTCACCTTCATTTTTGTTGTGCTCAGGCGAGCTAAATATGACATCAAGTGGACCAGGATGGTCTTTAATCGCTCACCTGTGTTCATAGTTCAACATTCTTTCCGATGTTTGACAAAAGTCACTGTGACATGCGTCGTTCTTCTTTCACCAATGGGCTGTTTAACAGTCTATGTGGAAAAGCAGCCAGTTGTTTGGAAAGTATGTTGTGTGGTGAACTGGTGTGGGAAAACCAGGAAACGCATGAGTAGGTGTGGTCGTTGTGGCTGTTGAAAACCGCTTTAAACCATAATCAATAAATCAATCAATAAATCAATCAATAAAACAAAAGGAATCAATTGTTCCAATTTATTTTAAAGTCAGACCTATATATGTTTGTACAAGAAGATATAATGTATATACACATAAGAAAAACAAGCCCTCGCCCTGACGGCAATGTTTTTCAATAAATCAGAATAATTTAAACAACACCCAAGGAAATGTGTGCCAAATTATTTTCTAATCGGCCAAGGGTTTTTGTACTAGAGGATTGTTTAAGTTATCACAATATATACCTATAAGGAAAACAAGCCCTGGCCCACTAGCAGCCATGTTTTACACAGATCAGAATAATATGAACAAAATCTTGGTAGAGGTTCACCCAAGGAACATTTGTGCCAACATATTTTTAAATCGGGAAAGCACGTCTGAACTAGAAGATTTTTTAAAGATTTCACTATTACACTGTAATACATACAAGAAAACAAGCTCCGTCCCTTTAGCGGCCATGTATTTCAACGGATCAGAATAATTTGAATAACTTTGGTAGAGGGTCACCAAAGGAACTTTTGTACAAAGTGAATTTAAAATCGGACCTGTACTATTGGACAAGAAGATTTTAAAAGCTTTGTATCTTTTTACCCTTTTCTGATAATGCAGCAACCAAAGTTTTGGAATCAAATTATTTAATAATTGTTTATGCAGGCCACCTTGGGAACCTTCCTGTGAAATTACTTTGAATTCGGACCAGCGCAGCTTCAGAGAAGAATATTTGAATGTATGACGGACGCAGGTCGGTGAGTGGACACAATAGCTCACATTGTGCTCAGGTGAGCTTAAAACAACGAACGGAGCAAAACTAAAATCACGGCTTGAAATGAGAATTGAGAATAAAAGGATATCGAAGTTATTCTACACAACCTTAACACATCTCGCCATACCCGCGAAATTTTAGCGCGATTTGGTCTTTTGATGCATATCTCTGTATTTACCAGACTTACTTTTACGAGAGATCTAAAATAACCTGTAAAATTTAAAATTAAATTGATATCCGATTTTAGTAACTTCCGTAATTTCAATATACTTATGCATTCGATCTATATTTAGCCTAAATTTGTAGTAACGCATACAAGTTTTTAAGTTACTTGGTTTGTTGATATAAAAGAAATGATACAAATATATTTTTAAATATATTTATTATCTATGAAATACATATAAACACATAGATCGACGGTCCTATTTTAAGTAGCGTGTGATTTTAAATGAGTGATGTAAACAATATTGTTTCCATAACAACACGGAGGAAACTGTGTCGTAATCAAGATGGCGGACGAATGGAAATAACTTTGACAGGTAATGATACCTTTTCTGGAAAATAGGATTGTTACGTTAACGTTGGCTTCTAATTACTTTTGGATATTGCAATTCAAACAGCTAATTTGTATACACTATTGTGTCATTATTTTTGATTTTTGATTTTATATTTAGAAAGCGAAACTTATTCGCTGCGTGAGCAAAGCCGGAGGTGGAATATTTTGACGTTTGTTATTCGACACCGATAAACATCAAGCTATATTTGGACAAAATCTTACAATTTTATCTGAATGGATAGTTATCGTTTGATTATTGATGACAGTGTCATCATTTGGAAATTTCAGGTTCGTTGTTTGTAGCTGTAGTACACTAAAATAGTTTTCTGGGTCAACCGATTTGTCGGACAAATTGGACAGGCTCCAAAAATGTCAAACACTAATGAGGGTGTGTGTTTTACAGTCATGAGGTAAAAGTGCTCACTGATGCAGAGTCCTTTCACATTTATTGTGAAATTTGATCAATAACGTTTAATTCAAAGGTTGTAACTTGTACTTTTAGAAACTTAAATATATATATATGTAAAAATTAAACCTCTGACATTGATCAGTCATCAATGTTTATGTCCACCAGCATACACTTGACTTTAATGTGCTACTGTAATATAACTTAAATGAGCTTTTTAATCATCCAAGGCTATACATATTTTACTGAAATGTCATATATATATATATATATATCTCATGTGTTGGCTCAGTCAATTTATCTCAAGTTAAAGTACTGTATCCAATTTTCGTGAGCCTATGCATTCAAAAATCTATTTTGTCAAGGACCAAGTGATTCATACATATGAAATATATTATCTTGCCTAACAGATTGACACAGAGTTTATTAAAGAGGTCTTTCTGTTTAACCATGTGTACTGTACAGCATTGCAAGTGGCCATTTTGATAATCATTTAATTTTTTACATAAAAAATAGGATTTCCCCCAAATATTTAAGACCAAGAAGTCAATTGATCATCAGGTGGCAGCCTTTTGGAAACTAGCAGACATTCTTTTGAGAATGTTTGTCTTAGTGATATCTAGGCCAAGTTTAAAAATAGGTCATGTTGGGTCAAAAACTAGGTCACTAGGCCAAATTGAAGAAAAATCTTGTTTACACTCTGTAAGCCGTGTATTTAACATGAACATGTTGAAACTCTACTAGAATGTTTGTCTTCATGATGTCTAGACTGAGTTCAAATATGGCTTTTTTTATTTGAGAAGCTTAAAACTTTGTCAGAAAGTTTGTCTTCATGATATCTAGGTCATGTTGGGTCAAAAACTAGGTCTAGGTCACTATGCCATATTGTAGAAAATTCTTGTTAACAGCTTGAAACTTTGTCAGAAAGTTTGTCTTGATGATATCTAGGCCAAATTCGAATATGGGTCATATCAGGTCAAAAACTAGTTCACTAGGCCAAGTTGAAGAATAATCTTGTTAACACTCTCGAAGCCACATTTTTGGCTTAATAAGCATGTTGAAACTTTGTCAGAATATTTGTCTTGATGATATCTAGGCTAAGTTTGAATATAGGTCAGGTCAAATTGTAGAACAATCTAGTTAACACTATTGATATCGCATTTTTTACTTGAGCAGCTTGAAATTTTGTTATAAAGTTTGTCTTGATGATATTGCCATTGGCACAGAAAGAGTTAAGTCATAAATAGCCCATTCTCAAGTGAGCGATCCAGGGCCTCATGGCCCTCTTGTTTTACTTTTTATCAAAAAGTACATGTGTTAGGGCTTTCATATTTGGAATATAATTACATCCTATGCCTTTCTCCACATTGAATGCTGAAGATGCTGAGTGTGACATTATTTTTTGTGAACAAAAACATGATTGGGGGGGGGGTTGGAAGTTTTAGGTCAAGTTCGCATTTTCGTTTATTTTTTACTTTTTCTCAATCAGTGCTTGTGTTAGGGCTTTTATATTTGGAATATAATTGCATCTTATACACTTCTTCGCAGAGTGTGACCTTCTTTTTGGGGTAAAAATAAAGTTTTTTGGTTGATTTTGAGAATTTGAAATAAATTCATAATTTTGTGTTACATTCCTTTCTAATTGTGATCATTCATTTATCAATTATAGTTCTTCAACATATCAAATGGGTTTTGGTTCCAAACATTTGGAAAACTTTTGTTTAAGGTTTTTCTATTTTTGGGCTCAGTCAGATTTAACATTTGCCTTTAACTCGACGTTAAAGTTTTGTTTTTAGCTTGACTATACAAAGAATAATGAGGACTTTACTACTCACCCCGATATAGGCGTCCGGTTAATGTTTAAGGGCAAACTGTCATTTTCATTTATAACTCCAATCGTCTTGATTCGAATCACTTCATACTTCACACATTTAATGAGGACCATCACACAATTAGGTATCTCAATATGGAGTTATGGCCCTTGATTGACTTAGAAATTTGTTGTGATCTTCACTTACATCTGAATTATGTTTGTTCTTTACATTTGATGCTTTGAACAGTTACCTAAAATTTGTAAATTGTGTGCATTTAGTAACGAAGAATACAATTTTGGAGGCGAGTACTGATATTAATGTCCATACATTTTTGTTCAATTGATTTTATAAATTATATATATATTTAAATGTATGTATCTATTCATTTGCTTTTACAAACAGAGTTTATATGATTTAATAGTACTTAAAGGCAATATATTGATATCATTAATTTACCTTATTTAGTTTCTTATTTATTTCAATACTGAAAATGCAATTTAGAAAGTGTTTTCAGAAAATTACTTTTAGCTCATCAAAAAGTTGTGGATACTCTACCTTTTTCTGCGACCCAGATTTTTTTTTTTTGTACATGTTCAGTGCTTGTTTCAGAATCAATCTTTTCAATTTGAAAGAGAAATTTATATACTAGGGAAATATAATTTATTAGACTACGTTATACAATAACATGTTTAATTTTTGTTTTTGTGGATCAGCTTGTTGAAATTAGTATAGATGTATGTGAAACATGTCACTTGATCTGCAGTATGAGCCATTCTCCATGAAAACCAACTATAGCACAGTTATGGCAAGTGTCAACTAAAACTTTCGCTTTCATTCAATCTGATTCAAATGGACAATAAATCAGAAGTTTTGTGAGACTTTTCCTGTGATCAACTGGTAAGCCAGATCATATAGGTGCAGATTTGCAGGTTGATCTTGGTCATCATTGGTTGAAAATGCCTTAAGTTCATGTTTAGGTTTTCATTTTACCTGAAACATATATACCATAAGATTTTGGTGCAGAAGAATTCTGAAATCATATTGAGAAAAGGAGAAATGGCTAGAATTAAGAACATTTTCCTTTTCACATCCACCAATTCAGACTGTATCAATCATCATCACATGCTATGATATTACATTTGTTTGACCCTTTCCCTCATACGACAAATCTGCAGCAGACGACTTTGAACATATTTTGTCAACAAATGGAAAATCTCTATAATTGAATGGATAACCAATGGCTAAAAGTGGAAAACTTTGTGGTAAAAGGAGAAATTGCTCGTTTTGAGCAATTTCTACTTTTGTCACTGTTTTCAAAAAGCTGTCTGCTGCAGAGGCGTCAGAAAGCGTCTATATGAGAGAAAGGGTTAAAGCATACAGGTGTGTAAATGTTTAATAATTTAAGATATGTTTAATAGAGAAAATAAAGCAATATCTGATTAAATGGTTCAAGTATTCTGTAAAATACAATGAGCAATTGCCTAAAGGGTCACTGACTATTTAAGGTTTTTCTCAATGAGAATATATATATATATATATATGCCCCAATCAATCAATCAATCCATGAGAATATAAGTATTGCCATCAGGGGCTTATATAAGGAGGGATAAATTGGTGTTTATCTGACACTATCTCCTTTATATTTCCACTGTAATATTTGTTTGAAGTACTCTTTAAAAACCATCTATTCAATATGATATCATACCAACACGTATCGAGACCATAGGGTTTAGCTCAGAAATAAAGGATTTAGTATTTATAAAAATAATCCTTTTAATAACATGAAGCAATTTGAAAATCTGCAACAAGGGACTTTCGAAAACAACATGGCAAAGTAAGAAATTTCTACTTTTGTCATAATGTTTCTATTCTAATTCTATTTAATAATTACACTTTTATATATATTATAGTGTCTCTCCTTATTTTAACTTAGAAGTTTTCGAAGTTATCTTCTGCACATTTACTTTATGTTGGAAATGGAAAGGCTCTTAATTAGAGCTCCGAGTTATCTTTAAGCCAAGGATCAGTATCAGATGTAACAGTAATAAAACAGCTCTTACATGACAAGTCACTTCAAAGGTACTTTACATACTGTCACACATGAATGGGAAGTGACTCATTGTTTAGGCTTTGTTATAAACTGACTTTCTACATCACCTGAAACAATTCTAGAATGGATAAGTTGATTGCTTCATGCAAAACAGTCATTACAATTAAGTTTTAACAAATATGGTGGAAAAAGGAAAAAAGGCTTAAAATGAACAATTTCTCCTATTCTCACAATCTTTTCAAAAGTGGTTCTCTGCACCTGCGTCACTAATCATCTGCATTAAAGAAAGTGTTCCATTTTCAAGAAAGAAAATGAATTCTAGAGGAATTAAATCACATCACTCTGAATGATGTGATTTGAAATGCATGCAGGCCTTTAATATTTTGATTGAAATATTCTGTTATTTGGTGACCATTTCCAATAGTAACTGTTGACTCAAGTATGCTATCTAATGAGACATCTTCTTGTTGTTATTTTCCAGAAAAGACAACCTTAAACACCTTATGATGTAACAGCTAAGTCTCATCCACCTTTTGTCTATGACACTGGCAACAGAAACCTGTTTCGATGAGTTACAGATCAACACTCACATCTCCTCTGCCCTCCTATGGACTTGGGAAGATGCCCGGCAGCACATCTAATAGAGATAACATCACAACTTACTCGACCGCTTATGCCAGACACCGGACTCCATCTGCTGGTAGAAGGAGCTCAGGAACCTCATATAGCCCTTCATCAACAAACCGTCCAGTCGCTGCGACAGGCAGACCGCTTCCAAATGGGCGGGGTCCACTGGATCCAACTGGTCGAAAGTTGAGTAACTATTCTCTTCAGGATTCAACAAGACAGTACAGTTCATCTTTACGTTCAATGCCAGTGAAGGCCACTCATTCCTATGGAGCATCCTCATCTTCTGGAAAAGAGTACACGCCATTGATCGGCACTCTGCCTCGAAAGTATTCCCAAAGTTCATCTATTGTGAAGGAAGCTGTAAATAGACAGCAACGTTCTCGAAGTGTAGCTAATCTTGATCGAGTCAATTCTGACATATCAAATATTAAACTAAGTGCGTACGATGGGGTAAAAGCCTCTCCCAGAACATTTGACTCTGATGATGATGTCCATAGTAGGGCATCAAGGAAAGATCGATATAACTTTGAACAAACAAATGAGGATAATAATACTCGAACAGGTTCAAGAGTCAGTCGAGTTTCAAGTAATTCGGATAATAATTCAAACACCAACGATATCTTTAGCTCCAGGGACCGGGAGAATCTAGGCCGCGCCTCAAGCCTGTCCCGTGATGTCATCCCCAACAGGAGGGACAGTTCAAATGACTTTCAATCTAAACATCTGTCACGGCAGAATTCAAGCAGCTCAATATCTAATGTAAGTATTGTTATAATACACATCTTTATATTTCTTGTTTTATTTCTTTCCCACATACAAACATATTTTCATGCATCTGCAGCAGAAGAAATTGCAGCAAAAACATAAATTACTCACAATCAGCAATTTCGTGTTTCTGACTATTCAATGATTATATGTTTTCCATAATTTTCCCCATATGTTTTTGATATTGTCTGCTCCAGATTTTTTTGTATGTTGGAAAGAGTTTAAACCTTTTCTCATTTAAAGACTTTAATGCAGCAGATGAATTTTGAAAGGATAGGTCTTGTATTTTAAAAATACTATTTGGTACACTGATTAAAGACTACAGAATTAAAGGTCTAGGTCAACATTGGTTACAAACCACCAAATTTTGAGTTTCAGCTTTGAATTTGCACAAAAAATAGTTTCCATACACTATCTCAAGACAGAGTGGACAGAATTTCCATGTACATTTTTTCGGAAATAATTATGTTTTATGTTATGTTATGTTTAAATATAGGTCATGTCATGTCAAAAAGTAGGTCATGTCTGGTCAAAAACTAGATCACTAGTTCAAATTAAGAAAAATCTTGTTAACACTCGAGAGATCTCATTTTTTGCTTCAGCAGCTTGAAACTTTGTCACAATGTTCATATTTAAGCAAAGTGTGATTATGTAAGGTAAACAACTACATGTAGGTCAAATTAAACCTTTCCCTCATATAGACGCTTTCTGACGCCTCTGCAGCAGACAGCCTTTTGAAAACATAGTGACAAAAGAAGAAATTGCACAAAACGTCAGAATGTTATAATTGTCTTGATGATATCTAGGCTCAGTTAGAATAAAGGTCATGTCAGGTCAAAAACTAGATCACTAGGCCAACTCTGAGAATCTTGTCAACACAAGAGACCACACATTTTGGTTTCAGCAGCTTGAAATGTTGTCAGAATGTTTGTCTTGAAGATATCTAGGCCAAGTTTGAATACGGGTTACCATGGTTTGGGTTTAAAAACTAGGTCACTTTTCCAAATTGAAGAAAAATCTTGATAACACTCTTGAAGCAGTATTTTTAACTTGAGCATGTTGAAATTGTGTTAGAATAATTGTCTTGATCATTTTTAGGTCTTAAAAGGTCAATATAGGTCACATAGATCTGCTTAAAAACTATATCATTAGGCCAAATTTGAGGGGGGAAATGTTAACATAAGAGATCTCATTATTTGTTCAGCTACTTGAAACTTTATCAAAATGTTTTTCTTGATGATATCTAGACCAAGTTCGAATATGGGTCATGTTGGTTTAAAAACTAAGTCACAAGGCCAAATTGAAGGTTTTACTTGAGCATGTTGAAACTTTGTCAGAATGGGTGTTTTGATTATGCTAAGTTTGACTATGGGTGACTCACTAGGCTAAATTTATTATTTAAAGGAAATCTTGTTAACATTTTAGTATTAGCTTACCTGACAGAAAAATGAGTTATTGTAATTGAATATGTGTTTAACATAACTCGGGTGAGCCTTCCAGGGCCATCATGGCCCTCTTGTAACCTATCCCTAGCTATAGTTTGGCAAGATTCACATGTTTGTACAATTACACAGGCTTGACATGTTCAGTAATGTTATGTCAACAGTAACATATGAATCATGCTCGAAGACAACCTACCTAAACCCCCCTTCTCTTTCCCACTGGCACATACAGATGCTTTTTGACAACTTTGTAAACACTATCTTGATATGTTGTGGAAAAAGGAGAAATTGCAATAATTTTTTCAACATTATTCAATTATTGTTTCATGAATAAGGAATTTCTACATTTATGACAAAATGTTTTCAAAGTCATCTGCTGCGGATTTTTGTACGTGTGAAAGGGTTAATCTACAATGATTGTAAATTCCCTATTGACGTTTTTAATATGTTTTCTGATTTGATTTGTTTTCTTTCAGCAGACTCAGTATACATCATCAGGCAAAGTGGGTTTACGAAACATCGGCAATACAGTAAGTGAATTGAAAATAATAATAATATCACAATAGAGCTCCAGATGAGGGGCGTTTCGCATGTTCTAAAATGCTTATATGACCCTCTTCCCCTATGTTGTGGGTACTCAAAAGAATCGTCTCGATGAGACGATTCTTTTGAGTACCCACATCATAGGGTTTGGTTGGATAATAAGAGAGATATTGTAGGAAAAAGAGCTGAATACTCCTTCTTATCTGGACCTCTGATCACACTATCCATGGTGCAGACGATCACTTTTGTTTGAAACATTGTCAGACATGGAGAGATTGTTTTAACCCTTTCCCTCATATCGACGCTTTCTGACGCCTCTGCAGCAGACGGCTTTTTGAAAACATAGTGACAAAAGAAGAAATTGCACAAAACATGCAATTTCTCCTTTTGCCACAATGCTTTCCACTTTTTGTCATAGGTTATCCATTCATTTATGGAGATTTTCTATTTTTTGACAAAATACGAGATTTTCCAGTTTATAACAAAATATGTTCAAAGTCGTCTGCTGCAGAATTGCTGTATGAGGGAAAGGGTTAAAAGAAAAATATATTCTTCTGCTGCAAACTTTTCCTGAGGTGTTTGCATAACAGACATCTCTTTCTTAAAACAGAATATCAGGTAAATTGTTATAAAACTCATTAGGTGAATTTAAAAAAGTGTTTGCAAAAGTAAAAAAAATCTTATGTTGCATTAAAATAAAAATCAGAAACGCTGTTTGATTCTTCTCTGTTCCAAAGTTTATGCAATGAGCAATTTTGTCTGTCCATTCAGAACATTACTATACTGTACCACTTTGAAATTATCAAGTCCAAAATATAGAAAATCTCTTTAAATTTATAGTATTATTATTGAATAGAGTTGAAATCATTGTGGCAAATGGAGAAATTGCTCATTATGAGCAATTTCTCCTTTTGCCACAATGATTTTTAAAAGTCATCTGCTACAGAGGTGTCTATATGTAGGAAAGGGTTAATTTGTTACCTAATCAAGATGACTACAGAAGAGTTAATAAATGTTAGTACTGGCTCCTCAGGAAATGTTAGTACTGGAATCCCTTTCTGAGGAGCCGAGCCCCGGTAGCTCAGTAGGTAGTGATGAGGGCTGTCACTTCAGGGGTTGTGAGTTTGAACCCCAGCTTGGCCAACATTTTTTCCGACATTTGACAAAAGTCACTGTGACAGGCGTCATTCATCTTCCACCAATCGACTTAAAGTCTATGTAGAAAAGCAGCCAGTTGCTTGGAAAGGATTTTGTGTACTGTACTGGTGTAAGGAAGCCAGGAAACACATGAGAAGGTGAACTTGCCGCCGTGATATGACTGGATTTTTTTTGAAAATGGCATTTAACCCTAATCAATCAATTAACCCTTTCTGAGGATCTAAATTTACAAATGGTACTAGTAATTCCAGTGTGTGGAAAAGCAGATTTACCTTTGAAGATAGCTCTCAACAACATCATTCAAATGGGAAAATAATTATAGGAATTAATGAAATATTTAATTAAATGTTGTTTGTTTTTCAGTGTTTCATGAACTCAGTATTACAGTGTCTTAGCAATACCAGGCCCTTACTAGAGTATTGTCTCAAAGAAGATTATCTGTATGATAAAAGCAGAACTACCAGTAAATTAAAGGGAGCCCTTATTATTGGTATGTTTGCTTTATTTTCTAGCTTGTTATATCGAAAATCCTCTGCAACAGATGACTTTGAAAATCTTTAAAGAAAAATTTGGAAAATCTTTATAAATGACAGTACAATACTGTTGAGCCACGATAATCTGGGTGCCATTTATCTGGAAATTTCGAGATCCAGGCATGAAATATAAGGAATAGATTTTTTGCGGTTTATTATTCTCCTGTAATACGGAATTCAGCGTTCCTGATCTGGACAAAAAAAACTGGAATGGAGCAATAATTTACATATGAAATATGTCGGGAATGCAAAATGGTAAAGTACATGTAAATTGGTTTTTTAAACCGTTATTTAGTCAATATTAGACTGATTGGGGGAATGTTATAATGTGTCACCGTTTTCTATTATGTCAATATACATGTTGGAAAGGGTTAAGTTATGAACTTGTCCTGTACTTAGCAAGCTTTGATTTCGACAACAGTTGCTCATGAAAAGCAACAAACATCATGTATCTCAACTTATTTTATATTTTATATTTTATTGTTAAAATGGATGAACTCTTTAACTTAGATAATGGCTATTAATTTGTTGTACAAGCAACAGGTGTAAGTATATTTGAAGGTCAGTTTTACTGCATTGAAAACATAGTGGGAAAGGGAGAAATATATTTAAAAAAGAGGTTTTCAAAGTCAATTGCTGCAGATTTATTGTATCTTGGAAAGTCAGGTTAAGAGTCATCTGCTGTAAAAAAACAATATTGAAAACATTTTGAGGAAAGTAGATATAACTCATGTCTTTGTATTTCAAAATCTATTTCTTTCAGCCTATGCTAACCTGATAACCTCATTCTGGAAGGAGAAGAATTGTTCTAGTTCATTTGTGTCACCAAATTCATTTAAATCACAGATACAGAAGTTTGCTCCAAGATTCTCCGGATATCAGTAAGTATAAAATTGATTCACATGATATTATAACACAATGCTCCTTTTTGAGTCGCCTGCTTTGGCAGGGTGACACATAGGGATCCCATCTTTATCGTCTGTGTGTCTGTCACACTTTCATGAAGTGATTTATTGGCAGGATGGTGCATAGGGATCACATCTCTGTCAACTGTGTGTCTGTCACACTTTCATGAAGTGATTTATTAGCAGGATGACACATAGGGATCACATCTCTGTCATCTGTGTGTCTGTCGCACTTTCATGAAGTGATTTATTGGCAGGATGACACATAGGGATCACTTCTCTGTCATCTGTGTGTCTGTCACACTTTCATGAAAGTATTTTTTGGCAGGATGACACATAGTAATCACTTCTCTGTCATCTGTGTGTCTGTCGCACTTTCATGAAGTGATTTATTGGCAGGATGGTGCATAGTAATCAATTCTCTGTCATCTGTGTGTCTGTCACACTTTCATGAAGTGATTTATTGGCAGGATGACACATAGGGATCACATCTCTGTCATATGTGTGTCTGTCACAATTTCATGAAGTGATTTATTGGCAGGATGACACATAGGAATCACTTCTCTGTCAACTGTGTGTCTGTCGCGCTTTCATGAAGTGATTTTTGGCAGAATGACACATAGGAATCACTTCTCTGTCATATGTGTGTCTGTCACAATTTCATGAAGTGATTTATTGGCAGTGTGATACATAGGGATCACTTCTCTGTCAACTGTGTGTGTGTCGCACTTTCTTGAATAGATTGTTTGGCAGGTGACACATAGGGATCACTTCTCTGTCAACTGTGTGTCTGTCACACTTTCATGAAAGTATTTTTTGGCAGGATGACACATAGTAATCAATTCTCTGTCATCTGTGTGTCTGTCACACTTTCATGAAGTGATTTTTTGGCAGGTGACACATAGGGATCCCATCTCTATCGTCTGTGTGTCTGTCACACTTTCATGAAAGTATTTTTTGGCAGGATGACACATAGTAATCAATTCTCTGTCATCTGTGTGTCTGTCACACTTTCATGAAGTGATTTATTGGCAGGATGACACATAGGGATCACATCTCTGTCATCTGTGTGTCTGTCGCACTTTCATGAAGTGATTTATTGGCAGAATGACACATAGGAATCACTTCTCTGTCATATGTGTGTCTGTCACACTTTCATGAAGTGATTTATTGGCAGTGTGATACATAGGGATCACTTCTCTGTCAACTGTGTGTGTGTCGCACTTTCTTGAATAGATTTTTTGGCAGGTGACACATAGGGATCACTTCTCTGTCAACTGTGTGTCTGTCGCACTTTCTTGAATAGATTTTTTGGCAGGTTCACATGTATTCCTGTGAACACATCTGTTTTCTTAAGGTGAGATAGATTTGTAATTATTGAGTTTTTTCCCCATTTAATTTTTCCCTTTCTTGGGTGACTTAAGAAAACTTAATTGTTTGTAAGCAAAGGTACTATTAGCTATTAAGTTTGCCTAAAATAATCAATTTTAGGTCACATAGTGTGGACATACCTGTGTGATTCCTGGCTTTTGAACACCAGCACTCAATGCAATCAAATACCATCCCGCCTAGTCCATTGGTGGAAGTCAAAATACCCCTTTGTGTGAATTGATGACAAAATGCTATTACAATACGATCCATTTTAACCCCACATTGCTAATGTTACACATAATGCCATATGCTTGACTGAGGTATTTCTTCCTTTCAGACAACAAGATGCCCAAGAGTTTCTAAGGTATTTACTTGAGGGTCTCCACGAAGATGTCAATAGGGTCATCCAAAAACCAAAACCCATCACCCTGAATGATGATGACTTTTCCAGGTAGGAATTCTTTCCCAGGCTTTCAAAATTACTTGCTTAATGTCGTTGTATTAATCGAAAGTATGGGTTAGTGGCATGATAGCATCTCATGTTACACACTTGAACTGTTTACCTGTTTGGATAATTTGAGAGATGACCCTTTCCCACGTACAACATCTGCAGCAGACGACTTTGAAAACATCTATTTAAAAATAAGAAGCATTTCTATAAATGAGAGTATAATTGTTAAATAGAGTTGAAAACATTGTGGCAAAAGAAGAAATTGTTCATGATGAACACTTTGGCCTTTTGTCACAATGTTTTAAAAACTCACCTGTTTTAAAGGCGTCAAATGGGTCTTTATGTGGACAAAGACTTTTGAAAACACTTTGGTAAAAGGAGAATTTGCTCGTAAAGAAAAAGAAATCCTTTAGCCAAAATGTTTTCTCATTTCTTCAATTATTGATCTTTCATTTATAGATGGTTTCTGTATTTTCAAAGTCGTATGTTGGGATGGAAATGGTAATTTTGGTATTTGTGATTGGTGAAGTTTAATAATTGAGCCATTTCACATGAATAATGGTATTCAGCAGTTATAAAATGAATGGCAGTTATGATCCAATTGCAGACTAAAAGTCACTAAAAGTTGATAATTAGTCTTAACCATTTACAAGAAGGTCCATGGATGGTTCTTTGACCTTAATTGCCTATAACAGGGAAGATCTGGATCAGACTGTGTGGAGGAGCAGGTGTGGATCTTTGCTTTTCTCTAAGTCCTGAAGTTCTGATTTTGAATGAAGTGATCTTCCTCCTCCCTGTGAACTTTTTGATTGCTTTCTTAAAACTTTCAATATAACTTCTGTCCCAGATTTATTAACCCTTTCGCTGTTTCAAAACTTCTTCACTCCCCCTTTACCAGACAACTTCTGAAAACATTGTTAAAAGATTATTATGAGCAATTTCTTATGTGTTTTGTATCAAACCAAATCTTCCTATCTGCCGAGTGCTAACATTATTGCCTCATGTTTCTTTGAAAGCAGACAGTTCTTTATAATATGATAATGGTTTAAGGTAACTTGTTAAGGTTTAATCCCATTATTCAACATTACAATGTCACATCATGGAAGCCATTTTGCCTTCACTTATTTCCTGACTATCCCTTACTAAATCCAGATAACCATCAATTTGTTAGTGTTATGGCTCCTTTTCAACTAACTTAGAATTTCATTAAATATTGGGTCAGGATGATATCTCAAGATAGGGTGCACAGATTTAGAATTTTGTTTGGTTTACAGGGTTGAATCATAGAATACAGGTCAAGTTTGACTTTGGTTGTAAACCACAGTCCCTTAGCTCAGCTGAGCACTTTGTGCTCAAGGTGAGTAATTGTGATCGCCGTTTGTCTGTTGTTCGTCGTCCACAACTTACTTGTTAACACTCGTTTGGACCACTATCTTCATCCAAACTTCATGAAACTTGTTCATTCTGATATCTAGGCCAAGTGTGAATATGGGTCATATTAATATTAGGCCAAATTAAAGAAAAATCTTGTTAACACTCTGGAAGCCACTTTTTTAATTTGAGCATGTTGAAACTTTGTCAGATCGTTTGTCTTGGTGATATCTAGTCTAAGTACCAATATGGGTTATGTCCATTCAAAAATTAGATGACTAGGACAAACTTGTTAACACTCTAGAGACCCAAATTTTAGACTTAAGCAGCTTGAAACTTTGTCAGAATGTTTGTCTTGATTATATCTAATCGAAGTTCTTATATGGATTATGTCCAGTCAAAATCTAGGTCACAAGGTCAAGTTGAAAGAAAATCTTGTTAGATGCATGTGCAGCTGAGGACTATTAAACTTATTGTGGCAAAATGAGAAATAGCTTATGATGAGCAATTTCTTTTTTTCACCAAAAGGAATGAAGACAATTTTCAAGCATTTGGTAGAAAATGTTCCTTAGGTGACCCTCTATGAATTTCCTTCAAGCTATGTAGATTGGTTGAAAACATGGCCACCATGGGGCAGGTTGTTTTGCCATATATGTCTTTAGTAAACTCTTTTAAAAAAAGAAGCCTTCGTCGAAAGTATGTGGCAGGTTTTCAAATAATTTTGTAGAAATGATCTTGGATGACCCTCTATGAGGTTCCTTCAAGCCATGTTGATTGGTCAAATACATGGGTCGCTAGGGGTTCAGCTGTTGGCTTTAGTGTAAACTAAAAATCTGCTCCTAGTATCTGGCCAATTTTGTATTATTTTTAACCAGGTTTTCCGAAGGAAAAATCTGGTTATTAGTTTGGCGAAGTCGGCGGGCGGGCGTCAACTTTCCTTGTCCGGACCATAACTTTGCCATGCATAGAGATATTTTCTAATAACATGGCACAAACATGCACCATATCAAGACAATGTGCCAAATGGAAAAAAAAATCTGTAGATTCAAGGTCAAGGTCACAGTGATAAGAAATAGACTTTAATTGAACTTTTCTTGTCCGGACCATAACTTTGTCATGCAGAGATATTTTCAAATAACTTGGCACAAACATGCACCACATCAAGACGATGTGCCAAATGCAAAAAAAAAATCTGTAGATTCAAGGTCAAGGTCACAGTGATAAGAAATAGACTTTAATTGAACTTTTCTTGTCCGGACCATAAATGTGTCATGCATAGAGATATTTTCAAATAACTTGGCACAAATATGAACTATATCAATATGATGTGTCACATACAAAACTTTTGTCTGTAGCTTCAAGGTCAAGGTCACAATGACAACAAATAGACATCAGTTGAACTTTTCTTGTCCGGACAATAACTTTTTCATCCATAGAGATATTTTCAAATAGCTTGGAACAGATATACACCATATCAAGACGCTGTGTCATATGCACAATTTATGTGTTTAGCTTCCAGGTCAAGGTCACAGTGACAGAAAATATACTTTACTTGAACTTTTTTTGTTCAGACCATAACTTTACCATGCATATAGATATTTTCAAATAACTTGGCGCAAATATGCTCCATATTAAATAACTTGGCAATTTAAAAGAATATAGCATAGATATGAGTAAGTTTCATAACCTCGCGCCCTGGATCTAGTCTGTTTGCAAAGGCATAAACGTGTTACTATCAAGTAAAGGGTTAAGGCAGATCACTGATTATCAACCTGGCATTAGGGATCCTAAAATGTGGCTGCTTACAACAAAAGGTTGCTTAATATCTGTTATCTATTATATGTTCTTAATAAATGAGGCCATCAACACATGATTGACTGTATTGAACTGATATTTGTTAGATAAAATTGTGATATATTTAATTGACAAAGTAATTATGATTATTCATCAATAGAAATATTCCCTGTTACTTGAATTACTAGCTTTGATTAACTATTAACAGAAAGATTTGACAGATCTGTTAATTCTTAATCAAACACCTTCCATTATAGAAAACCTGGTTTCATGGAATTTCCATGTCTTGTTACAAAATAATTTAGTAGAAGAATTCCTTGGGTGACCCTATGTCAGATTCATTCAAGCCATGTTGATAGGTTGAAAGACATGGCCACCAGGGAGTGGGGCTGTTTTGTTTTATGTGGCTATACTGATTTAATTTTACCTAATGGCAGTGGAGCAATACTGGCCCCTTGTTTGGTACAATTTCTTTTTAAACCCTATTACAAAAAATAAATTGTCACCATATTGTAGTGGAAGCCTCTGGTTCGGGAGGTCTCAGAATCGATCCCTGGCCTGTCATGCCAAAGTCTTAATTTTTTTTTTAGGCTTTCCCTACTAAGTTCTCAGGGTTATGGGATTAACATTACGAATGACTCGCTGTAGTCAGGATAAATAGACAAGTAGTACTGGTAACATACCCAGGAAATGTGTGATGAATCTGAACAATTATTGAAAGCTGCATTACACACCATTCAAACAAACAAAACAAAAAATGAAAATTACATGTATCAGATATTTATATTGGTAGTGAATTGGAATTAACAACCATATAATAGAAATATGGCGTATCTACAAGTATAGATAATATTAACCCTTGTTTCTGAACTTCTTTCCCAGCCCCCTGGCCCTTGACTTCTGATGCATCAGAAACAGATGATTTTTTAACACTTTGTGGGATATGGATACATTTCTAAAAACAAGCAAATCTACTTTCCCCTCACTGTTTTCAACTCTCACAACTTAAATATTTCTAAGTCCTTTTACCAGATATGACAACTTTGCAGCAAAATATTTTGAAAACATACATGCATAATTTTGGAAAATCTATAAAAAATAAATGAAATTTTGATAATGAATAGATTTAAAAAACTTTCTGACCAGAGGTGAAATTGCTCAACATCTCCATTTGCCAAATTTCAAAAGCCGTTTGTTGCAGATACATCAAAATGCATCTGCTAATTATATGGGAAATGGTTGATAAAGATGTAATGATATAAGGTTAAAACTTTGCAGGTAAGGGTACATTTGATTATCATTAGGAATTTTAAACTACTGGTATGTTTTCATAAGTCATCAGCTACAGAGACACTAAAGGGTTTCAGTACCTCAGGAAAGGCTTAACCCTTTCCCTCATACGACAATTCTGCAGCAGATGACTTTGAACATATTTTGTCAAAAAATAGAAAATATCTATATTTGAATGGATATCTTATAGTGGAAAACATTGTGGAAAAAAGAGAAATTGCTCGTTTTGAGTAATTTTTTTCTTTTGTCACTGTGTTTTCAAAAGGCTGTCTCCTGCAGATGCGTCAGAAAGCATCTACATGAGGGAAAGGGTTAATTCTAGCTGTGCCTTTTCTTTTGCAAGAAAAAAAAAAGGTTTAAGCGGAAGAATTATTTTATACATAATGATACATAAATGTGGGAAAGAGAGACCATTGTGAGCCATGTCACCCACAACATTTTCAAAAGTTATCTGTTACTGAGACATGAAGTGTTTTCTGTATCAGCTTAACCCTTTCCCACATATAGACTCTATCTGATGCCTTTGCAGCAGACAACTTTTGAAAACATAGTGACAAAAGAAGAAATTGCTCCTAATGAGCAATTTTACATTTTACCACAATGTTTTCAACTTTTTGCAGTAGTTTAACCTTCATTTAAAGAGATATTCTATATATTGTCTAGTTGTTTCAAAGTCGTCTTCTGCCAATAAGTTTTATGTGTGAAAGGGTTAAGGATTTTTTGCTATTATTCACTAGATGATGTCTGCATTACAGTGTATTCTCAATAATTCCCCATTAAACTTTCATTGAACTCCTCAAGTTACATTTGTTACATTTCAATATACAATACCCCAGGTCAGGCTTCTGTTTTTCACACCCTTAACTTCTATGTATGTACTATTCACCTGTTGGACTGGCTATGACTGTTAGTCTGGGTCTGGCTATGTATACACTATTTTCATGTTAGTCTGGCTATGTATACAGTATTGGCATGTTAGTCTGGCTATGTATACACTATTTGCATGTCAGTCTGGCTATGTATACGCTATTTCATGTTATTCTGGCTATGTATACACTTTGCATGTTAGTCTGGCCATGTATACATTGTTTGCATGTTAGTCTAGCTATGTATACATTGTTTGCTTGTTAGTCTGGCTATGTATACACTGTTGGTCTGGTTATGTATACACTATTTGCTAGTTAGCCTGGCTATGTATACACTATTTGCTAGTTAGCCTGCTATGTATTCACTGTATGCGTGTTGGTCTGGCTATTCACCTGTTAGTCTGGCTATGTATACACTATTCTCCTGTTAGTCTGGCTATCTATATAATTTGCCTAGTCTAGCTACACTATTCTCCTGTTAGCCATTGAAGGTTTCAAGAAACTTCTCAAAAATATTAGTATCAGACTACATGGCTACACATCCAGATGATTACACATACATGTCATAAATACTCCAGGGTTGGTGTTCCTAGCTCATATCGTTTCCTATATAACAATAGTTTACATGTGTGACTTGAATGAGGCATTGAGGGTAAATTAGGTAGAAACCACACACCATAAGGAATTCCCCATGGTATAATTCAATAACTATAATTATGACTTCTCTACATTTATAAATCATTCCCAGATAGGTCCTACACTCATTAATAGATGTAATAATGATAATTAATCTTTTCTCTGATATTGATCTTTACACTCTCCCAAATTGATAACACTGAAGTAAAAAAGAAGAAGCATATCTCAATATCAAATTCACGCTTAATGTTTGAAATCAATGGGTAATAATGGAAAATAAAATTTGCTCATTGTGAACAATTTCTCCTTTTAAGTACAAATTGATACACAATGTACCCAAAAGCTGCAATGATGCTAAAAAAAAAAGTTTTTTCCATCGAAGGAAGGATTAAATGAGCTATCCCACTCCTTCATATAGATGCATTTGAACCAGATTGCTATTGAACAAATTGTTTGAAATAACCCATTCCCTCATACAGACATGTGATGCCTCTACTTCACCAAATAACATTCGAAAACATTGTTGAAAAAGGAACAACTGCCCACTATGTTTTCAACGCTAAATCCAAAATACATGTCATGCATCCTATTCCACGTGTTGCATTGCTTTCCTCAAATGTGGTTTCAAAGTAGCCAACTCTAGAATATCATAATAGGTAAAGAGTTAAATCTTACCCATGTTTGACAAGTCTGCAGCAGCTGACTTTGAAAACATCTGGACAAACATGTGGAAAATCTCTATAAATGAAAGAACAATTATTAAATATAATGAATATATAAAGGAGAAACGGCAGAGCTATTTCTCCTTCTGCCACATTGATTTCAAAAGTCGTTTTAGCTCACCAGAGCACGTAGTGCTGAAGGTGAGTTATTGTGATCGCCTTTTGTCCGTCGTTCGTCGTCCGTCGTCAACATTTGCTTGTTACTACTCTAGAGGCAACATTTTGCATCCAATCTTTATGAAAGTTTATCAGAACATAATATCTCAATCAACTCTAGGCCAAGTTCGAAACTGGGTCATGTGGGGTCAAAAGCTAGGTCACTAGGTCAAATTGAAGGAAAATCTTGTTAACACTCCTGAAGCCGCATTTTTGGCTTGAGCATGTTGAAACTTTGTCAGAATGTTTGTCTTAGTGATATCTAGGCCAAGTTCGAATATGGGTCATGTCGAGTCAAAAACTAGGTCACTAGGCAAAATTGAAGGAAAATCTTGTAAACACTCTTGAAGCCACATTTAAAACTTGAGCATGTTGAAACTTTGTCAGAAAGTTTGTCTTGATGATATCTAGGCCAAGTTCGAATATGGGTCATGTCCGGTCAAAAACTAGGTCACTAGGCCAAATTGAAGGAAAATCTTGTTAACACTCTGGAAGCCACATTTTAAACTTGAGCATGTTGAAACTTTATCAGAAAGTTTGTCTTGATGATATCTAGGCCAAGTTCGAATATGGGTCATGTCCGGTTAAAAACTAGGTCACTAGGCCAAATTTAAGGAAAATCTGGTTTACACTCTAGAAGCCACATTTCTGGCTTGAGCATGTTGAAACTTTGTCAGAAAGTTTGTCTTGATGATATCTAGGCCAAGTTCGAATATGGGTCATGTCCGGTTAAAAACTAGGTCACTAGGCCAAATTTAAGGAAAATCTGGTTTACACTCTAGAAGCCACATTTCTGGCTTGAGCATGTTGAAACTTTGTCAGAAAGTTTGTCTTGATGATATCTAGGCCAAGTTCGAATATGGGTCATGTCCGGTTAAAAACTAGGTCACTAGGCCAAATTTAAGGAAAATCTTGTTTACACTCTAGAAGCCACATTTCTAGCTTGAGCATGTTGAAACTATGTCGGAAAATTTGACTTAGTGATATCTAAGTCAAGTTCGAATATGGGTCATGTTGGGTCAAAAACTAGGTCACAATGCCAAATTGAAGGAAAATCTTGTTAACACTCTGGAAGCCACATTTAAAACTTGAGCATGTTGAAACTTTGACTGAATATTTGTCTTAGTAATAGCTAGGCAAAGTTCGAATATGAGTCATGTCAGGTCAAAAACTAGGTCACTAGGCCAAATTTAAGGAAAATCTTGTTATCACTCTTGAAGCAGCATTTTAAACTTGAGTATGTTGAAACTTTATCAGAAAGTTTGTCCTGATGATATCTAGGCCAAGTTCAAATATGGGTCATGTCATGTCAAAAACTAGGTCACTAGACCAAATTTAAGGGAAATCTTGTTAACAATCTGGAAGCCACATGTTTGGCTTGAGCATGAGAGAGTTATGTCTTAAATAGCCCATTCTCAGGTGAGCGATTCCAGGGCCTCATGGCCCTCTTGTTTAATTATCCCTTTTCCATTATGCTTTCGGACCCCTCTGCTACATTCTGGCAAAAGGGGAAATTGCTCATCATTTATTCAATAATTGTTTTTTCATTTATAGAGAGTGGGAAACAGGATTACTGGCTGGTACAAACACTGTCTACATATCACCATAATTACCCTGATATCATAAGGATTCATTCTTTTTCTTGTGTGTTCACATAATCCCATAGATTTTTAGCTCACCAGAGCACAGGCGTCCGAATTTCTATTACAGCAAAAAATGCGGAAAATTGCACAATACCTTGTCAAAATACTCAAAAAGTCTCTCTATATTGTCTATACGCTATGATAACAATGATCGTAATGGTAATTTGGGGAATCCCGCACATGTTACTATAATGAGCCCCTCTATACTTCCATATAGTGTAATAATAATGACAAGGTGTGCAACAGCATTTTACCCCCATGCTCTATTCGGGCAATAATTTCCGCAGACATACATTGTCAAGGAGAAAATAGCTTAACCCTTTCCCTCATACGACAATTCTGCAGCAGACGACTTTGAATGTATTTTGTCAAAACATAGAAAATCTCTATAATTGAATGGATAACCTATGACGAAAAATGGAAAACATTGTGGCAAAATTGCACGTTTTGTGCAATTTCTTCTTTTGTCACTATGTTTTCAGAAAGCTGTCTGCTGCAGAGGCGTCAGAAAGCGTCTATATGAGGGAAAGGGTTAAAAGGTATTTCATGACTTTAAAACTTTATGTAACCAGAACTAATCCCCCCTGTCTGTAAAGGTCAAATCTGTTTCGCTCAATATCTCAAGAACCTTTTGCCTGGGAGTCTTTAAACTTCACAGGATGATTGGACACCATGAGAAGATGACCTCTGCTCTTATTGGGGTCATTGGGTCAAGCATCAAGGTAATGGGGACTGTAAATGTCAAATTGGTTGCAGCATGCTGCTCAATATCTTAACCCTTTCCCTCATATAATATAGACGCTTTCTGACGCCTCTGCAGCAGACAACTTTTTGAAAACATTGTGACAAAATCAATAATTGCTCAAAATGAGCAATTTCTCCTTTTGCCACAATGTTTTCATCTTTTGGAGAATTTATACCTTTTTTACAGATATTTTCTTGGTTTTTACCAAAATGTTTTCAAAGTCATCTGCTGCAGGTTTGCTGTACGTGGGAAAGGGTTTAAAACCTATTGCCGCGGTCTTTTAACTTCACAAGATAATAGGATTGCGTGCGTAGATGACCCTACTTTTGTTTTGGGTCATCTTTCAAAGGTCAAGGTATTATGGACAGTCAAGTACAAATAGGTTTCCATTGAATATCTCAGGAAACATTTGATCCAGAGTCTTCAAACTTCACAGAATAATCTGTGAGCAAATGACCTTATAATTGTACAATTGGGGAGATATCTGCATTTTTCGAAGCAGCATCTTCTAGTTTTTAGCTTTACTGGCCAAAGGCCAGAAGGGCTTATGTCGTGGCGATTCGTCCGTCGTGCGTGCGTGAGTGTGTGCGTCCGTCCGTAAACAATTTCTTGTTAACACGATACAGTCTTCACTTTTGATTGTATCTCAACCAAACTTATACAGTAGTTAGATATCCATGAGAGCTCGGTTCCTTTCGAAAACCATGCATGACTGGATTATGGCCCTTGAAATGGTCAAAATTGCTATAAAAGAGCTTGTTAACACAATACAGTCTTCACTTTTGATTGTGTCTCAACCAAACTTATACAGTAGTTAGATATCCATGAGAGCTTGGTTCCTTTCGAAATGGTCAAAATTGCTATAATAGAGCTTGTTAACACGATACAGTCTTTATTTGTTATTGTATCTCAACCAAACTTATACAGTAGTTAGATATCCATGAGAGCTTGATTCCTTTTGAAAACAAGCCAGATCCGCCCCATGCATGACTGTATTATGGCCCTTGAAATTGTCAAAATTGCTATAATAGGGCTTGTTAACATGATACAGTCCTTATTTTTGATTGTATCTCAATCAAACTTATACAGTAGTTAGATATCCATGCGAGTTTGGTTCATTTCTAAAAAACGGCCAGATCTACCCATGCATGGCTGGATTATGGCCCTTGAAATTGTCAAAATTGCTATAATACAGCTTGTGAGCTTCCATTTACTATCTGATCTTCACCAAACTTAGATGGTATTTGAATATTGATGACATATTGGTTCCTTTTGAAACAAGCCAGATCAATGCCAGTAGAGCATAGGCCCTCATGGGCCTCTTGTTTATGCATCTTATGCAGATATTCACATCACAATAACATGATATAATATTAATATTGTGAGCACTGAGCAGTTACTCCTTTTGCCGCAATGTTTTTTGAAGTTCAGTAGAGGCATCAAAAGTTATAATAACTGAGCGTTATGCAAATCTTCCAAAACAATAACAATATAATGATTGATTGTTTTCTGTCTTCAAAACTAGCATAATCAACCCTTTCCCACTTACACTCAATCTCCATCAAACGCCTTTGAGAAAAATCTCTGTTATGGAAATTATAATTATTGAATCAATTTGAAAACAATGTGACAAAAGGCGAAATTGCTCATTATGAGCAATTTCTCATTTTATCACGATGTTTTCATAAGTCGTAAAAATGTGTCTATAATTTTGTGGGTATGTTTAATAACATTTAAGTATATGTTGCATTCATTGAACTTAACTTTATAAATTCACTGACCCGAAAAATCCTAAATGTTTGGATACCGGTATGTAATAATTATGTTACATGTAAAATAACACTGACAAAAGGACATTTTTAATTAGCCTGAACCAAACTGGCCAGGGACCGTAAGACCACTGCTAATCGCGCAGACTGATATTATAAGATGTCTCAACCTGATACAAGTAATTTTTGGTGCCTCTGAAGGAGATAAGTTATTTAGAACTAAATGTAGAAAGAGTAGAAACTCTCTGGAATGATGAATGGTAACATAAGAATACTTTTTCTGTGTTTTTTTTCCCCCAAAAAATTGTTCTTTTTTTTCCAAATATATTCATCTGGAAGATTGGCATATCCCTTTCCCTCATATAGACGCTTTCTGACGCCTCTGCAGCAGAAGGATTTTTGAAAACATAGTGACAAAAGAAGAAATTGCACAAAACGTGCAATTTCTCCTTTTGCCACAATGTTTTCCACTTTATGTCATAGGTTATCCATTCAATTATGGAGATTTCCTATGTGTTGACAAAATACGTTAAAAGTCGTCTGCTGCAGAATTGTTGTATGAGGGAAAGGGATATCAAGTAAATGGGATACATTAGTGCATAATGCAGAAAAAAAGGCAGACTGACAATGTAATTATCTAATGGAACCTCCCACTGATTTGTTACTTTATAGGATAGGAATGTTATTAGACATCAATACACTATATACAGACTATTTAATATCGAAATGTTGCTTACTATGCACCTCTGTACTACCAGAAAAACAATATGGATTTGGAAGCTGTTTTGATTAACCCTTTTCATCACACGTCAAACTAACTTCCACAGATAACTTTGAGAACATCTGGAGAAAAACATGGAATTCTCAATCAATGAAAGTACAATTATTTAATACAGTTGATCGAAGACTGGCAAAATGAACAATTTCTCCTTTTCTCACAATGATTTTTAAAGTTGAACGATGCACTTGTATTAAAATGTGTCTACATCTGGGAATGGTTAAACATTTATCTGATACAAACTACCATAGATTATGCAATACTCAACTCAAAACCATCATGGGAAAAGTAGACATTGCTTAAATAATTCTCAACTTTTTCCCGCATTATTTTCAATTCTGTATCAAAATAGTGATTTCAAATTGTTCAGATTTCATTCCATTTTCTTCATAATATTAATATAGCAGGTAGCTCTAGAAAAAGAGGTAAATGATTGTCATTTGAGAGTTGCTGGGATTAAAATATGATGAATACACTTTCAGTATTTGTAAAAAGTACACCATGTGACATGTCTAGAGCATTAGCTTAGTCAGAACCGACAAGGGCTACATTATAAGGGTCATGAATTTGAAAACTGGCCATTGATTCTCTCTCATGATAGACACAACTCTTTGTCGCTAGCATCATTTGTTTTTAGCTCACCTATGCACGAAGTGCAAGGTGAGCTATTGTGATCACATTTTGTCCGGCGTCCGTCCGTCGTGCGTCGTCAACATTTCAGCTTGTTAACACTCTACAGGCTACATTTTGCATCCAATCTTCATGAAAGTGTATCAGAACATTCATCTCCATCAAATCTTGGACAAGTTCGAAACTGGGCCATATGAGGTCAAATTGAAGCGAAATCTTGTTAACACTCTGGAGGCCACATTTTCAACTTGAGCATGTTGAAACTTTATCAGAATGTTTGTCTTGATGATATGTAGGTCAAGTTCGAACATGGGTCATGTCGGGTCAGAAAATAGGTCACTAGGTCAAATTGAAGGAAAATCTTGTTAACACTCTAAAGGCCGCAATTTTTGCTTCAGCAGTTTGAAATTTGGTCAGAATGTTGAGCTAAATGATATCTAGGTCAAGTTTGAATATGGGTCATGCAGGGTCAAAAACTAGGTCACTAGGCCAAATTGAAGGAAAACCTTGTTAACACTTTGGATGCCGCATTTTTTGCTTAAGCAGCTTGAAATTTGGTCAGACTGTTTGTCTAAATGATATCTAGGCCAAGTTCGAATATGCTGGGTTAAAAACTAGGTCACTAGGCCAAATTGAAGGGTAATCTTGTTAACACTCTGGATACTGCATTTTTAACTTTAGCATGATGAAACTTTATCAGAATGTTTTTCTTGATGATATGTAAGTTCGATCAAGGGTCATGTTGGGTCAAAAAATAGGTCACTAGGTCAAATTGAAGGAAAATCTTGTTAACACTCTAGAGGCTGCAATTTTTGCTTCAGCAATTTGAAATTTTGTCAGAATGTTTGTCTTAAAGATATCTAGGTAAAGTTTGAATATGGGTCATATTGGGTTAGAAACTAGGTCACTAGGCTAAATTGAAGGAACATCTTGTTAACTCTGTAGAAGACGCATTTTTTGCTACAGCAACTTGACATTTTATGAGAATGTTTATCTAAATGATATCTAAGCCAAGATCAAATATGGATCATGTAGGGTCAGAAACAAGGTCAATAAAGGAAAATATTGTTCAAACTCCGGAGGCCGCATTTTTACTTTGAGCAAGTTGAAAATTTGTCAGAATGTTGTCTTGATAATATCTAGTCCATGTTGGAATATGGGTCATATTAGGTAAAAAAATATAGATCACTAGGCCAAATGAAGGAAAATCTTGTTAACACTGTGGAGGTTGCATTCTGAATAATTGTCCTGATGTATTTTGCATTGTAGTACATTGTATAATTAAGGTGAGCGATCCAGGGCCATCATGGCCCTCTTGTTTACTAATTGGCTAACGGTAGTGTGTCTGTAGATAGCCAGTTGCCTTGGAAGAAGTTTTGTTGAATACCAGTGGGAGAAGGCCATGGAACACTTGGTTTGGTAAACTTGTCACTGTGGTACAACTGAAAAAAGGTTGAAAGCAGCATGAAACTCCAATATGTAATTTTTAGAGTCATCTAATTTTAAAACATCTAAGGAGAAATGCATAGATCTGTCTATGTATTGGTCATTGGCCTATTCAGTTTGGTCATTCACCCATTCACCCATTCAGTCAGAAAACATGGGGCCATGGATGCTGCTAATGTTTGTTTTCCTGTAGGTTGACTCAACATTATTTCATATTTATTCTTTCAGTGACTCTGACAAAGCTTCAGAATACTGGAATAACTATCTACGATATGATCACAGCAGGATTGTGGGTATGTATGGTACAGTTTATATGCCCCCATCATTGCTACGTTATACATGTAGTTTTGGAGCCGTCTGTCCCTTTCTTCTAAAGCCACATCTATGGCATAAATAGAAGGATTTAATATAAACTTCATTTAAAGTTTTGCTGTTTGAATAAAGAAGACCAGAGTAATGTTCCCTTTTGAAAGGGGTTATCAATTCAATAAATTTGTGAGATTTCATTCTGCGTCTTTTCAAATCTTTCCAAAATACAACAAATCTGCAGCAGACAACTTTTAACACTTTCCCTCATATAGACGCTTTCTGACGCCTCTGTAGCAGACAGCTTTTTGAAAACATAGTGACAAAAGAAGAAATTGCTCAAAACAAGTAATTTCTCCATTTGCCACAATGTTTTCCACTTTTAGTCATAGGTTGTTATCCATTCAATTATAGTGATTTTCTATTTTTAGCTCACTTGAGCTTTGCTCAAGGTGAGTTATTGTGATCGCCTTTTGTCCGGCGTCCGGCGTCTGTCAACTTCTTCTCCTCAGTAACCAGTGGGTCAATTTGGATGAAACTTCACAGAAAGCATCCTCTCAATGACCTCACCAGAATTCCTTCAAATTTTTGGGATCCATGCAGAATTCTGGTTTCCATGGCAACGAAACCGAAAAAAACTTCAAAAATCTTTTTCTCCCAAATTGGTTGTCAGATTTTCAAATAATTTTGTAGAAATGTTCCTTGGATGACCCTCTATCAGATTCCTTCAAGCCATGTTGATTGGTCGAAAAACATG
This sequence comes from Serripes groenlandicus, assembly GCA_031761405.1. Lineage (NCBI taxonomy): Eukaryota > Metazoa > Mollusca > Bivalvia > Cardiida > Cardiidae > Serripes > Serripes groenlandicus. The sequence goes on along the minus strand of JASEVX010000003.1, from coordinate 133,434,710 downwards.
GCCGCCAGGGGGGCGGGGCTATTTTGCCTTATATGGCTATAGTGAAAACTTAAAAAATCTTCTCCTCCGAAAGTGTCAGGCCGATTTTCAAATAATTTTGTAGGAATGTTCCTTGGGTGACCCTCTATCTGATTCCTTAAAGCCATGTTGATTGGTCAAAAAACATGGCTGCCAGGGCGGGCAGGGCCATTTTGTCTATATGGCTATAGTCAAAACTTAAAAATCTTCTCCTCCAAAAGTGTCAGGCCGATTTTCAAATAATTTTGTAGAAATGTTCCTTCGGTGATCCTCTATCAGATTCCTTCAAGCCATGTTGATTGGTAAAAAACATGGCCGCCAGAGGGCGGGGCTATTTTGCCTTTTATGGCTATAGTGAAAACTTAAAAAATCTTCTCCTCCATAAGTGTTAGGCCGATTTTCAAATAATTTTGTAGAAATGTTCCTTCGGTGATCCTCTATCAGATTCCTTCAAGCCATGTTGATTGGTCAGAAACTATGGATGCCAGGGGGCGGGGCTTATATAGCTAAAGTAAAAAAAAAAAAATCAGGTGAGCAATTCCAGGGCCAATGGCCCTCTTGTTTAACAAAATATGTTCAAAGTCGTCTGCTGCAGAATCGTCGTATGATGGAAAGGGTTAAGTCATGTAGCAAAAGTTATTGAATAGACTTGAAAACATTGTGACATCTTGAGAAATTGTTCATTACGAGCAATTTCTCCATTTGCTTCAATATTTTCAAAAGTCATCTGCTTATTATCATAGCCATACAAAGTATGCAACATGAAAAATCTAGAATTGTTATTCATATTTAAAAATGTTTTCTGAAGAAGTATTCCGTAGACACTTGCTCACTAAGAGCAGTATTGAATTGCCTTTGCCTGAAAAGTAAACTTGAACATTTTGGGAAAAAGGAGATATTTATCAAAGGAAGCATTTTTTTATTCCCCCTTATTGTTTCAAAAGTTATCTGCTGCAAGGGGATCAACAGTCATCTGCATCAGGGTAATGGTTGCATGTTTCTATTTTACATTCTTTTACAGAAATATTTGTTGGTCAGTTAAAAAGTGAGTTGAAGTTCAAGGATTGTGACCATAGGTCAGTCACATTTGACCCTTTCTGGGATCTCTCCCTACCTATACCAAAGGTAAGTGTAAACATGTTGTCATGCCATGGTTTTATTTCATTTCACCATTTCCCACCTGTAGATACATTTGTACGCATCTGGAGCAGACGACTTTAGATAACATTGTGACAAAAGGAGAAATTGTTGAAATAGAGATTTTCCATATTTTTTAGTAGATATTTTTAAAGCTGTCTGCTGCAGATTTGTTGTATGTGGGAAAGCGTTAACCCTTTCCTGTATACAACAGATCTGCCGCAGATGAATTTTAAGCCCTTTTTAACATAAAACAAATTCGCTGATGAGCAATTTCTGCTTTTTCCGCAATTTTTTGAAATACGTCTGCTGCAGTTATACAATTTTATATGAAGTGTTTATATGAGCAATGTGGCATGCAACCCTTTCCCTCATATAGACGCTTTCTGACACCCCTTCAGCAGACGGCCTTTTGAAAACATGGTGACAAACGAAGAAATTGCTCAAATCGAGCAATTTCTCCTTTTGTCACTATGTTTTTAACTCTATTTAATTATTGTACTTTCATTTAAAGGGAGTTTCCAAAAATATTTGGGTATGTTTTCAATGTCGTCTGCTGCAGAGTTGCTGTATGTGGGAAAGGGTTAAATCAATGGCAGTTACAGTTATCTTGGAGATCGGAACTGTCAGCTTTTGTGATCATCCGGCGTCTGCGTCGTCAGCGTCTGTTAACAATTTCCTACAAATGACTTCTCCTACTAAACCAATGGACAGATTTCAAAATAACTTCACAGGAATGATCCTTAGGTGGTCCTCTTTCAAAGTTGTTCAGAGAAATTAATTCCAAGTAGAACTTTGGTTGCTGCGTCATCAGAAAAGGGGAAAATTGCAAAATCTTAAAAAATGTTCTTGTCCAAAAGTACTGGCCCGATTTGAAAATTATTTTGCACAAATGTTCCTTGGGGTACCCTCTACCAAGATTGTTCAAATATTTCCCATCCGTTGAAAAACATGGCCACCAGGGGGTGCGGAGCTTGTTTTCCTTATATATAACTGTGCATTGTTAAAACTTTAAAAATCTTCTTGTCCAAAAGTACTGGCCCGATTTGAAAATTATTTTGCACAGTTGTTCCTTGGGGCACCCTTTACCAAGATTGTTCAAATATTTCCGATCCGTTGAAAAACATGGCCGCCAGGGGGCGGAGCTTGTTTTCCTTATATGTGCATTGTTAAAACTTTAAAAATCTTCTTGTCCAAAAGTACTGGCCTGATTTGAAAATTGTTTTGCACAAATGTTCCTTGGGGCACCCCTTCCCAAGATTGTTCAAATATTTCTGATCCGTTGAAAAACATGGCCGCCAGGGGGCGGAGCTTGTTTTTTAGCTCACCTAAGCACGAAGTGCAAGGTGAGCTTTTGTGATCACTCACCGTCCGGCATCGTCTGCGTCGTCGGCGTCGGCGGCGTCTGTTAACAATTTCCTACAAATGACTTCTCCTACTAAACCAATGAACAGATTTCAAAATAACTTCACAGGAATGGTCCTTAGGTAGTCCTCTTTCAAAGTTGTTCAAAGAAATTAATTCCAAGTAGAACTTTGGTTGCTGCGGCATCAGAAAAGGGAAAAATTGCCAAATCTTAAAAATCTTCTTGTCGAAAAGTACTGGCCCGATTTGAAAATTATTTTGCACAAATGTTCCTTGGGACACTCTTTACCAAGATTGTTCAAATATTTGCAATCCGTTGAAAAACATGGCCGCCAGGGGGCGGAGCCTGTTTTCCTTATATGTGCATTGTTAAAACTTCGTAAAATCTTCTTGTCCAAAAGTACTTTGCCGATTTAAAAATAATTTTGCACAAATGTTCCTTGGTGCACCCTTTACCAAGATTGTTCAAATATTTTTGATCCGTTGAAAAACATGGCCGCCAGGGGGGGGGGGGGGGGGGGGGGGGGGGAGCTTGTTTTCCTTATATGTGCATTGTTAAAACTTTAAAAATCTTCTTGTCCAAAAGTACTGGCCCAATTTGAAAATTATTTTGCACAAATGTTCCTTAGGGCACCCTTTACCAAGATTGTTCAAATATTTCTGATCCGTTGAAAAGCATGGCCGCCAGGGGGCGGAGCTAGTTTTCCTTATATGTGCATTGTTAAAACTTTAACAATCTTCTTGTCCAAAAGAACTGGCCCGATTTAAAAATTATTTTGCACAAATGTTCCTTGGTGCACCCTTTACCAAGATTGTTCAAATATTTTTGAACCGTTGAAAAACATGGCCGCCAGGGGGGGCGGAGCTTGTTTTCCTTATATGTGCATTGTTAAAACTTTAAAAATCTCCTTGTCCAAAAGTACTGGCCCAATTTGAAAATTATTTTGCACAAATGTTCCTTAGGGCACCCTTTACCAAGATCGTTCAAATATTTCCGATCCGTTGAAAAGCATGGCCGCCAGGGGGCGGAGCTAGTTTTCCTTATATGTGCATTGTTAAAACTTTAACAATCTTCTTGTCCAAAAGAACTGGCCCGATTTAAAAATTATTTTGCACAAATGTTCCTTGGGGCACCCTTTACCAAGTTTGTTCAAATATTTCTAATCCGTTGAAAAACATGGCGGCCAGGGGGCGGAGCTTGTTTTCCTTATATGTGCAATGTTAAAACTTTAAAAATCTTCTTTTCCAAAAGTACTGGCCCGATTTAAAAATTATTTTGCACAAATGTTCCTTGGGGCACCCTTTACCAAGATTGTTTAAATATTTTTGATCCGTTGAAAAACATGGACACCAGGGGGCGGAGCTTGTTTTCGTTATATGTGCATTGTTAAAACTTTAAAAATATTCTTGTTTAAAAGTATTGGCCTTAAAAGAGTAAAAACTTTGAAAACTATTGAAGTTCTATTAAATCAGGTGAGCGATATAGGGCCATCATGGCCCTCTTGTCTTATATATATGTGCATTGTTAAAACTTTAAAAATCTTCTTGTCCAAAAGTATTAGCCCGATTTGAAAATTATTTTGCACAAATGTTCCTTGGGGCACCCTTTACCAAGATTGTTTAAATATTTCTGATCTGTTGATAAACATGGCCGCCAGGGGGCGGAGCCTTTTTTACCTTATATGTGCATTGTTAAAACTTTAAAAATCTTCTTGTCCAAAAGTATTGGCCCGATTTGAAAATTATTGTGCACAAATGTTCCTTGGGGCACCTTCTACCCAGATTGTTCAAATATTTCAGATCCGTTGAGAAACATGGCCGCGAGGGGGTTTATTTCCGATCCGTTTAAAAGCATGGCGCTTGTTTTCCTTCTATGTGCATTGTTAAAACTTTAAAAACCTTCTTGTCCAAAAGTGCTGGCCCGATTTGAAAATAATTTTGCACAAATGTTCCAGGGGGGACCTTCTACCAAGATTTTTCAAATATTTCCGATCCATTGAAAAACATGGCCGCCAGGGGGCGGAACTTGTTTTCCTTATTTGTGCATTGTCAAATCTTTAAAATCTTCTTGTCAAAAAGTACTGGCACGATTTAAAGATAATTTGGCACAAATGTTCCTTGGGGGACCTTCTATCAAAATTGTTCAAATTAATCCAATCCATTGAAAAACATGGCCGCCAGGGGAGGGGCTTGTTTTCCTTATATGTGCATTGTAAAATCTTTAAAAATCTTCTTGTTTTCCTTATATGTGCATTGTTAAATCTTTAAAAATCTTCTTGTCAAAAAGCACCTGCCTGATTTAAAAATTATTTGGCACAAATGCTCATTGGGTGACCTTCTACCAAAGTTGTTCAAATAAATCCGGTCCGTTGAAAAACCAGGAGGTTGCTTGTTTTCCTTATATGTATAGAGTAAAAATTTGAAAACTATTGAAGTTCTATTAAATCAGGTGAGCGATATATTGCTAAATGGCCCTCTTGTTATCATAATGGGATCTAAGAGGCTTCAAGGATGAATAAGATGCAAAGGTCCTCATCATACTGCATAGGGCAGCAGGCTGATCTGTATCTTTGCTTGTCTTGTAAGTTTTCATAGGACTTGGTCCACATACCTAAACCATAAAATAAGTTATTTCAAAAGTTCTTGAATCTTTGGTTAAAAAAATCACAGAAATATATTATTAGTTTATCTGTTTTTCGAAGAAAATAGGTCGGGCTATTGTGATACCCTTAGCATTGTAGTTGACTGTCGATACATCTGTATGTCACGCTTTCATTTACTGACATATTAATGATTGTTACATGTGGTCCTTCAAATACTAGTACGGTTCAACCTGTTTTTAAAGACCACTCATACTAAGCGAACAACATGGTCTTTGAACACAGGTGGTCTTTAATTACAGGGTTGGTTATGCATAAAATGAGTAATTCGGAAATTAAGAGTTGCTATAGACAGGGAATTACTCAACAAAGGTGGTCTTAAGCACAGGGTTGACTGTATTTCTATTTGTATATTTCATGTATCCTATTCTGTTGTAGATGAAGTCCGAGGTTGACATCAATGACTGTCTAGGGACTTTCATGAAGGAGGAGATTCTAGATGGTGATGAGAGCCCTGTATGTAAACACTCTTACACATCTTTACAGTTCATCAGTGTCCTCTGCCTCACAAATATCTGATGAATAGTTTCTAGAAAATAGGAAGATTCTGTTTTATACAGCATTGAAAACAATGTTGGGAAAAGAGATTTTTCTTTCAACTTCTCCATAACTAACTTAAAAAATTATCTACTGCAGAGTTGTCAAAAGTTGTGGGTATCAGGAAACCAACCCTTTAGCATGTATAAACTTGCTCAAGGTGAGTTATTGTGATCGCCTTTTGTCCGGCGTGCGTCGAGCGTCAACTTCTTCTCCTCAGTAACCAGGGGGTCAATTGGGATGAAACTTCACAGAAAGCATCCTCTCAATGACCACACCGGATTTCCTTCAAATTTTTGGGATCCATGCAGAATTCTGGTTTCCATGGCAACGAAATGAAAAAAACTTAAAAAATCTCCTCCTCCAAAAGTGTCTGGCCTATTTTCAAATATTTTGTAGAAATGTTCCTTGGATGACCCTCTATCAGATTCCTTCAAGCCAAGTTGATTGGTCGAAAAACATGGCCACCAGGGGGGGGGGGGGCTATTTTGCCTTATATGGCTATAGTGAAAAATTAAAAAATCTTCTTCCGAAAGTGTCAGGCCGATTTTCAAATAATTTTGTAGAAATGTTCCTTAAGTGACCCACTTTCAGATTCCTTCAAGCCATGTTGATTGTTCAAAAAACATGGCCGCCAGTGGGCAGGAGTGGGCAGGGCTATTTTGCATTATATGGTTATAGTGAAAACTTAAAAACTCTTCTCCTCCAAAAGTGTCAGGCTGATTTTCAAATAATTTTGTAGAAATGTTCCTAGGGTGACCCTCTATCAGATTTCTTTAAGCCAAGTTGATTGGTCGGAAACTATGGCCGCCAGGGGGCGGGTCTTATATAGCTAAAGTGAGAAAAAAAAAATCAGGTGAGCGATTCCAGGGCCATCATGGCCCTCTTGTTTATCATTATAACACTTTCATTGTTATGGTCAAACTGTAGCACACACATTGGTGACTAACCTCCAACTTAAATACAGAAGCTGTTGACCATTATGCCTCGGTTGTGTAGTGGTAGAGCATCTGTCTCAGTGCAGGAGGTCATGAGTTGGATCCCCGGCTGAGTCATACTTTAAAAATGAAAGTAATGGTTGCCCTCCTTGGTGCTCAGGGTTGCAGGGTTAGCATTACGACTGACTGGCTGGTGTCAGGATAAATGGACCAGTAATACTTGTAACTTACCCAGGAAATGCTGTGATATAACTGATTTTCTTTTGAAAGCGGAGTAAAACCCTAAAACATCAAAATATCAACTATCTGTTTGTTCATATTAAGTTATTTGTTAGCATAAAAGTTAATCCCATATTCTGTTTAATACGGTTTTAACAAATGTGTGTTTATCCTACTTAAGTAAGACTTAAAACTGCATTAGGGAATACTTAAAACTGCATTAGGGAAGATTGAAGACCAAGGTCAGTTTGCTCATTTGTCCAATCTCATCTTGTTCTACGTTGTAACATTATCATTTAATGGCAAAGACCACTCCATTAGGATGCAAAAACTTTTTCAAGAATGAGGATGATGACACTGTATTAATTCATCAGGTTAACCCTTTCCCTCATATGAAAATTATGCTGCAGATGACTTTAAACATATTTTGTCAAAAATAAAGAAAATCTCTATAATTGAATGGATAACCTATGACTAAAAGTGGAAAACATTGTGGCAAAAGGAGAAAAGTAACTTTTGAGCAATTTCTTCTTTTCTCACCATATTTTCAAAAAGCTGTCTGCTGCAGAGACATCAGAAAGAGTTTATATGAGGGAAAAGGGTTAAGGGTTAATATAGTTAACATTCCTTTCTTTTTAGACCTGTGCCAAATGTAAAAAGAGGAGGGCGTGTACAAAGAGGTTTTCGATACAGAAGTTTCCCCAGATACTAGTGCTACGTATCCTTTTGAATAAGAAATAGTGTGCAAAGTTAACAATTTACATTATGTGGTATTAGATAATATCTTCTGCTTTTCTCATGATATTTTTAAAAGTTGTTTTCTGTTAAACCCTTTCCTACATACAACAATTCTGCTTTAGACAACTTTGAAAACATCCAGGCAGAAAATTGGAAATCTCGATATGAATGTATTATTACTGAAAAAGTCAAATACAGCATACATGGATAAAGGAGAAATTGCTTGTTTTGAGCAATTTCTACTTTTGTCATAATGTTTTCAAAAGTCAACTGCTGCAGAGGCATCAGAAAGCAATCTGTATGAAGGAAATGGTTAAGCGATCAAATGTCATCTGTTTCAAAGGTAAGTTAATTTAGTTTGTTTTACAGGACAGACCTTGAATTAAAATTTGTTTTGTACATATTTTCTATTTTTTTAGCCAAGACATTCAATGTTATCTGCTACACATTTTGGAATGGGTTCACTACTAATGTAAGGCTCCCCAGCTTGGTAAAAGTTTTGATAACAAGATTTAAACATCTTAGTATAAGAATGTTTTATATATTGAAAATATAGTGATAAGCAATTTTTAAAAGGGTATAAAGCTACCATAATGCTCAGATTCTTTTTTCAAAAGTTTAACAAGTCACTGTCTGCTTAATAATTAGCAATTTCTCCATTTGCCACATTGTTTGCAATGCTATTAATTAAAAAGTATTTCATTTATATAGTATTTCCATATTTTTTACTAACATGTTTTCAAAGTCGTCTGCTGCAAGATTATTATATATGGAAAAGGGTTAGGAGAATGGAACAATACAAGGAACATTAACTCTAGTCTTCTTCTTTATTAAATTATCTGCATTTTGTTATATATATTTTCCATCCATTTTCTCACTCATCCAACTTATACAGGCGTCACATGTTTTCCAGGCAATGCTCTTGTTCCAAATAGGTCCATAAATCAAAACCGTTAATCTAGTCCCCCTGTGATTGAATTAGAAACATAACATCTATTAGCCTTAACAGTTTATCAGATTTAAAACGATTCAGTCAGGAGCGTTACAGTAGAAAAATTTCGGCTCTTGTCAATTTTCCTATCACCAGACTAGATCTGTCAGAATTTGCATCTGAAAAAGGTTTGTAAATTAATTCTTTTATTTGTAATTTTTATTGATTCGTACAAAAAAGATGAACTTTGGAACAGATTTGATTTTCACAGAGCTCATAGAATATCGAGCTTATGTTAAAGGAAAAGTTTTGGAAAACCAATAATAACAAAACTGTATTCAGACCAGAATGTACACCTATCCAGTCTGATCAAAATCGACACTATTTGCCAGAGGCTGAAGCTTTGTGTAAGATTCCTTAATTAATGGGTAAATTTTGAATGTAAATTATTATAAGCATGGCATTATACTTCATTGAAGTCATTGTGGTATTTTAATCCCAAACAAAGCTATTTTGGGGTTTACTAAATTAAGAGCATCTATAGTCAGGAGGAAATAATTTGAAATCTAGACTGACCATTTACCTGCTTTGCTTATTTTACCCTTCCTCTCATACAGACGCTTTCTGACACCTCTGCATCAGACAACTTTTTAAATCATTGTAGCTATAGGAGAAATTGATCAGAGTGAGCAGTGAGCAATTTCTTCTTTTGCCACAATGTTTTCAATTTTATTCAATAATTGTTCTTTCATTTATAGAGTTTCATATGTTTGACTAAATAATTTCAATGGTTGTCTGCTGCAGATTTGTTGTATGCGGGAATGGGTTAAGTTATGTTTCCTTTGAAAAATGGGGACAATATTGAACATCTTGATGTTTATAAACTATAAAGGAAAGAGTGATTATTGATTGATGTTAAAAACATTTTGGCAAAAGGAGAGATTGCTCATCATGAATGATTTCTCCTTTTGCCACATGATTTTCTTCTTAAAGAAACGTCCCGCTGCAGAGGGGTCAGAAAGTGTCTGTATTTGTAAAAGAGTAAATTTATCATCTTTTGACACTTATTCAGTCTGTGCTTAATAAATATTTTTCAGGTCAAAAGCCTGTGTATAATTTATATGCTGTGAGTGAGCACTCAGGAACAACCTTTGGTGGTCACTATACTGCAAAATGTAAACATCCCTTTACAGGCGAGTGGAACGACTTTAATGATACAAGGTAATTATCCCTTTCCCAGAGGACTGGATAAGAGGGAGTGAACGGGTCTTTTACCCACAATTCTTCTCTTATTACTCAACAGAATCCTATATTGTGGGTACTCAAAAGAATCGTCTCACTGACACAATTCTTTTGAGTACCCATAACATAGGGTTTGAATGTCAAATAAGGATTTTAGAACATGTTAAATGCCCCTTATCTGGAGCTCTGCTTTCCCACATACAGACGCTTTCTGACGTCTCAGCAGCAGACAATGTTTGAAAACATTGTGGCAAAAGAAAAAATTGCCCAAAGGAGCAATTTCTACTTTTAGCACAATGTTTTTAACTTCTTTTAGTAAAATTACTTTCATTTATAGAGATATAACATACTTTTGTTCAGAACATCTCAAAGTTGTCTGCTGCAGATTTGTTGTATGTGGGAAAGTGTTAAACAATCTTATACTTATTATTGCAAAATGAAACTAGTTCACACACGGAGATATTTTCGCTCTGATATTTGAGTCTCCTATTCTTTAGCATTGATGTCAGCATGCATGTTATCCTTTTCCCACAAGTAGATGCTTTCTGATGCAGACGACTTATGAAAACATTATGGCAAAAGTAGAAATTGTGTGTAAATAAATATTATATATATCAAAAGAATTGGTAGTATGACTTCAATATAGGGTTGAACAAGTTGGTAGATACTGTATACAATTTCAGTATAAGCTTAATTAGCTCAATCTCAGTGAGTGTCTGCTTTTAAAATCTCTGAAGAAAATTATGTGATATTCTAAAAATTGAATTAAATATTGTGGGAAGAGGAGAAATAACATACATGTATATTGATCAATATCTTCAAATGTTGTCTGCCACACAAAGGGTCAGAAGTTGTCTATATAAGGGACAGGCTTAACCCTTTCCTACATATAGACTCATGCTGATGCCTCTGCTGCTGCAGAAAAAAAGAATTGCTCATAATGATCAATTTCTCCTTTTGCCACAATGTGTTCAACTCTATTTGATACTTAAACCATTATTTATGGAGGTTGTTTACGATTTTGAAGATTTGCTGTATTTGGGAAAGGCTTAATCTGTAAGCACAGATGCACTTATGCAGATGCGTTTGGACGCATCTACAGCTGACAACTCTTGAAAATATCTTGGCAAAAGGAAAATTGATATTCTTGAATGAAATGAGGAAATGATTAAATTACTTATAGAAGTATTATAATTGATACACATGTCAAAGTAAACACATGGAACATTATTCAATAACAGTATAATTTGTTACAGGGTATCCAATTGTGGTGCAAACCAAGCAGTATCCTCTGAAGCCTATGTTTTGTTTTATGAGTTGGCGAGCGGGAACCAGAGCCAGTCACGTCTTTAAACAGGACACAAGTTTGTGTACTAGTCAATTTGCCATGTTACTAATCCAACTGTGATAAGACTTAATGTTTTAACAAACCTTCTTTCTCTCCTTACCCTTTTTTTTTACTAATAATATTTGTTAAGGAATTTTAATTTTAATTTTCGAATCTGCTTTTTGAAAGGTTAAACCCTTTTCTGCATATATTATTTGGAGCAGATTTGTACTGTTATGTACAGAATGGTTACAGAATTATATTCTGCTGCAATTATGTTATTGAAACATAAGATATCATGCATGCCATTTTCAAAATTGTTAAGTTTTTATTAATGTTACTTCAGTTGTTCTGATGGTTGTTAAGAATTGCTTGAGAAATATTTAACAAATATTTTAATTTTAATTTAATTCTGCTGTTGTTAAGCTCTGAAATAAATAGGTTAACAACTTTTATAAAAAATACACAAAATGTATAAATAAGTTTGTGAAATATTGTATAAACTTTTGTAAAAGGTTACACAAAAAGTATATAAATATGTATTTAAGGTGATTATTAAAATTACACAAATTGTGAAAATTTGGTTGTGTTTGAAATGTTTATCCCCAAAAATGTTTTATTCTAAATACTAATACTTGTTGACATTAATGCTCCCCACTGATGACGTTTGAAAACATTGTGCATAAGAATTGCTTACAACAGCAATCTCTCTTTTTCTAACAATGTGTACCTCCAATTTTTAATTTTCAAAAAGTAATGATTCATTTCAAATAGTTTAAAAGCAGATGAATCACTTAATAGAAATCATATCAAGAAATTATTTATGTATAAGCTCCGTTTCAATTTTAGTTAAAAGTGTTCCTTTCCTTACACATGTCGGACTCTATCCCCAGTCGCGGCACGACGGAGTGCCCTTGGGCAAGGCACATTTTCTAGCCTAGTACTGGTTGTTTACCCAGGGATCATGAATAAGTGAACTGTCGCCGTGATATAACTGAAATAATGTTGAAAACGGCGTAAAACACCAATAAACAAACAAAGTACATGGGAGATTAGCTTGAAACATGCCTTTATTCAATGTTCATGTTCAAGATAGATAACAAAATTAAATGTATGCATGAAACCTTGCATCTCTGTAACTACTTTATTAATGGAACAAAACTTTGCACATATCATTTGTGTTATTTGTCATTTGTATTAATATATGAGCTCCTACCATTTCTTTCATTTTTCTGCAATAGTGAAAAGTGAACATATTTTAAACTGGATATAACTATGGATTCATAAGGCAGGCAACAACACAAATCAAATATGAAGATTTCCTTTTATCTATATGCATTTATAAATGTAACAATCAATACCTTTGCCTGTATTTTTTTTTAAATTTATTTTATTTTAGTTTTTAAGTTATGTTTTGAGAAGACTTGAATTTACTAGATTCACATGACCTATTCAGAGCTACAGATAAGGAGCAGTATACAGATCTTTTACTCACAATATCGCTCTTAACCCTTTCCCTCATACGACAATTCTGCAGCAGACGACTTTGAACGTATTTTGTCAAAAAATAGAATATATCTGTAACTGAACGGATAACCTATGACAAAAAGTGGAAAACATTGTGGCAAAAGGAGAAATTGCACGTTTTGTGCAATTTCTTCTTTTGTCACCGTTTTCAAAAATACGTCTTCTGCAGAGGCGTCAGAAAGCGTCTATATGAGGGAAAGGGTTAAAGTTCAACTAAACCCTATGATGTGGTTTCTCAAAAGAATCATCTCATTTTGATGATTATTTTGAGTACCAACAACATAGGGTTAGAGGGTTGAATAAGGATTTAAGCACATGCAAAATGCCCCTTATCTAGAGCTCTGCATATTGCTTAACCCTTTCCCTCATACGACAATTCTGAAGCAGACGACTTTGAACATATTTTGTCAAAACATAGAAAATCTCCATAATTGAATGGATAACCTATGACAAAAAGTGGAAAACATTGTGGCAAAAGGAGAAATTGCACGTTTTGTGCAATTTCTTCTTTTGTCACTATGTTTTCAAAAAGCCGTCTGCTGCAGAGGCATCAGAAAGCTTCTATATGAGGGAAAGGGTTAATTGGTAAACAGATATTTACTATTTACATATGAAACACTGCAATATTTAAAGCATCAAAAGACGTGAAATCAATACAAAAGCATTGATGAATGGGAGTAAGATTTTAACACTTTCCAACATACACAAAATCTTTAGCAGACTTCTTTGGAAACATACCTGCAAAATATGGAAGATCTACATGTATTTAAAAAAAAGAATAGTTATTGAATAGAGTTGAAAACATTGTGACAAATGAAGAAATTGCTCATTATGACCAATTTCTCAATTTGTTAGAATGTTTTCGAAAGTCATATGCTGCAGAGGTGATAGAAAGCATCAACATGTGAGAAAGGGTTAAGACAGTGGACATGTATGCAGCATTCCATTTATGAAAACGCTGCAAAAGGAAAAAAATGCTCAAAGCAAGCATTTTCTCCATTTCCCAGTGGTTCTTTTTACTATTGAAATTTTATATTTGACTTTCCAGGTGATAACAATGCTATGTTAGATGCTTTAAAATAGATGGCTCTCATGTTGTATCTGATAAACAGTCCATCCTTTCCCACGTACAACAATTCTGCAAAAGGCAATTTTGAAAACCTGCAGGCAAGAAAATTGGGAATATCTCAATAATATCAAGTGTAAATTTTGATACAGTTGAAAATATTGTCGCAAAATAAGAAATTGTTCATTTATTTCTCCTTTTGTCAAATAGTTTTCAATTGTTGCCTACTACAGGTATGTCTCTATGTAGAACAGAGTTAAAGGGATAAAACTTACCTCAAATTGTCTCATTCACATATTTTACATTATTGGTTGTTACAAAAATGTTCTTAAAGTTATTTTTTGAAATGTTAGTGACCTCTTTGTTTCTGATTTGGAACATATCCGTCCACGGAACATGAAATACAAGAAACAGTTATTTCGCTATTGCATAACATTGATCTGTGACTATAAATGACATAAACATTTAACCCTCCCTTTCCCACATACAACAAATCTGCGGCAGATGACTCTGAAATCATCTCAACAATAATATGGAATATCTTCCTAAATGAAGACACACTTATTGAATAGAGTTGAAAACATTGCGTCAAGAGGAGAAATTGCTTGTTTTGAGCAATTTCTTCTTTTGTCACAATGTTTTCAAAAGATATCTGCTGCAGAGATGTCAGAAAGTGTTTATATGAGGGAAAGGGTTAAATATATCATTTTTACCTTTTACTTCGTGCAAATGATATTTGATGTCTCGGTTTTAAGAAATAGAGACACAACTGAAAATGAGCTATTTCAACTTTTCAAATAATGTTTTTTGAGGTTGTTTTGAAGTTATGCTCCAAATTTTATATTTGTTACATCAGGTAAATGCTTTCTAACATACAACAAAACTGCAGCAGACGCCCTTGAAAACATCTAGGCATAAGTGTTGAATACTGTATAGTGGCTAGTTTTATCCGTGATGTTTATTTTATCTGTTTAAAACAATAAATCTGCAGCAGAGGACTTTGAAAACATCTAGATTTTAAAGTAAAATTTAGAAAATCCTTCTCACTGAAAGTACAATTATTGTTGAAGAATGGAGAACATGGTGACAAAAGGAGATTTTCTTTTTAAATAAGCAATTTCTCCATTTATCATAATGCATTCAGAAATCTGCTTCATCCGAGTTAAAAGGTATTTGCATGTGGTAAAAGGTTATTCCAGGAACGTAGATATCTACATCCCTGGTTATACTGTTTTTACTGTACAGATGATATTTATTATACATCTTATTATTATTAGGAAAGTTGAAAATTCAAGGTTGAAAGTTTATACAATGTGTGCAAGTTGTTATATTATATAGAGATTATATGTTATTGGTTTATTTATTAATTAACCCTTTCCCTCATATAGACGCTTTCCCAGGCCACGCCTCTGCAGCAGACAGCTTTTTGAAAACATAGTGACAAAAGAAGAAATTGCTCGTTTTGCCACAATGTTTTCCACTTTTTGTCATAGGTTATCCATTCAATTATAGAGATTTTCTGTTCTTTAACAAAATATGTTCAAAGTCGTCTGCTGCAGAATTGTCGTATGAAGGAAAGGTTAAATCCCTATTACAAGTTAGACAGAAATAGCCATTGTGAACAATAGTTGTAGCAGCAATGTTAATTGCTCACTAGAGCCATTGGAACTGATGCTGCAGTGGGGTGATTTTTATACTTTTTTCATAGGGTTTTGAAATATGTCATGTGATGTGAAAATGTGAACATAAATCCACACTACATGTATTATCTTGCATTAGGGTTTCAGTATGGATGACAAGAGAAGAAATCATACTAAATGTGAAAAGTTTCTTCTTTCACATTCACCCTGATGCACCTTCTGAGTGTCAGTAAACACTCAATATTTACTCTGTCAATTCACAGCTTACTTAACCCTTTCCCAGGGAATCCGGTGTTGCAGAGTGGTAACTTCAGGGATTTGAAATTGGACATCCCAAGTTCAATTTCCAATTGTGGTGGTCATGGTTAAGTGATCTAGGGCAAGGCACATTTCTGAGCCTAGTACTGGTTTGTTTACCCAGGGATCATGAATAAGTGAACCGTCCCTGTGATATAACTGATATAATGTTGAAAACAGTGTCAATCCCCAATTAAACAAACAAATAAACTTAATTGATTCCAATATACAAGAAATATGCAGCAGATAACTTTGTAAACATCTAAGCAAATATATGGAGAATATCTGTAAAGAATTATTAATTATTGAATTGAGTTGAAAAAATTGTGGCAAAACAAGAAATTGCTCATAAGAGTAATTTTATTGTAAAGCCACAATTAGTTGATTGCTGCTTATGCGTCAAAGAGCATCTGCATACAGGCAGGGATTAAATTTATGCCTGGCAAGATATTTTTAGAATGTTTCGAAAATGTTAGAGATGCATTTGCAGTAGACAACTTTTGGAAAAAACACTGTCACAAAAAGAGAAATTGCTCATAATGAGCAAATTCTCCTTTTGGCACAATGTTTCCGACTATTCAATAATTATGTCTCCCCCATTACATGGGGGTGACATATTGTTTTTGCCCGTTCCGTCCGTCCTTCCGTCCGTCACACTTGTTTCCACTCAATAACTGAAGAACGCTTGGGCGTAGGAACTTCATACTTGGTATGCAGGTTGGTCATGACCAGTAGCTGACCCCTTTTGATTTTGAAGGTCAAAGGTCATTGATGACCTTGTGAGGTAAAAAATGGTTTCCGCTCAATAACTGAAGAATGCTTTGGCTGAGTTACTCCATACTTGGTATGCAGGTTGGCCATGCCTAGTAGAAGACCCCTATTGATTTTGAGGTCAGTACGTCTAAAGTCAAGGTCACAGTGACTATGAGCTTGAAAGGTCACATTGACAATGAGCTGGTAAATAGTTTTTGCTTGGGCCCAGGAACTTTATACTTGATGTGCAGGTTGGTCACCACCAGCAAATGACCCCTATTAATTTTAAGGTCACAGTGGTCAAGGTCACATCCGTCACACTTGTTTCCGCTCAATAACTGAAGAACGCTTGGGCATAGGATCTTCATACTTGGTATGCAGGTTGGTCATGACCAGTAGATGACTCCTATTGATTTTGATGTCAGAAGGTCAAAGGTCAAGGTCATGGTGACCTTGTGAGGTAAAAAATGGTTTCCGCTCAATAACTGAAGAACGCTTGGGCCGAGGAACTCCATACTTGGTATGCAGGTTGGCCATGCTCAGTAGAAGACCCTATTCATTTTGAGGTCAAAGTCAAGGTCACAGTGACCTTGAGCTGAAAGGTCACAGTGACAATGAGCTGAAACATTGTTTTTGCTTAATAACTGTAGAATGCTTTGGCCATGGAAGTTAATACTTGGTTTGCAGGTTGGTCACCACCAGTAGATGACCCCTATTGATTCTGAGGTCACTAGCTTAAAGGTCATGGTAACCTTCAGCTGAAAAATGGTTTCCCCTCAATAACTAAAGAATGCTTATGTTGAAGAACTTCATACCTGGTGTGCAGGTTGGTCCTAACCAGTAAATGACCTTTATTGAATTTGTTTGATTTTGAGGTCACAAGGTCAAATGTCGAAGGTCACGGTCACCTTCAGCTGAAAAATGTGTTTTACTCAATAACTCAAGAACGGTTATACCCAGGAACTTCATACTTGGTGTGCAGCTTGGTCCTAACCTGTAGATTACCCCTATTGATTTTGATGTCAGTAGGTCAAAGGTCAAGGTTGCGATGACTTTTGGCTGAAAAATTGTTTCCGCTCAATAACTGAAGATTGCTTGGGCCCAGAAACTTCATACTTGGTGTTCAGGTTGGTCACCAACAGCAAATGACCCCTATTGATTTTGAGGTCACTAGGTCAAAGACCAAGGTCATGGTAACCCTCAGCTGAAAAATGGTTTCTGCTCAATAACTGAGGATTGTCACTGTTGCTTCATCTCCAGTCCAAAACTAAAAAATTCATCTCCATCATTTCTTTTCCTCCCCTACGACCACACAAATGGGGAGACAAGCGCTTTTTCAAAAAAGCAATCTCTAGTTAAGCTTTCATTTCAATAATAATGTTTCCATTTGAAGAGACTTTCCAACAGCAGTTTTCTGTCGCAGATATTTTGTATATAGGAAAGGGTTAATTTGAATATTTGAATATTTGAAAGTTTACTGTAAAAAGGGTGTCAAAAGTCGTCTGTCTTGGGTAAAGCATGTATCGGGTCAATGTGACAGAAATGATAGAAACATAATTATAATGAAAATATTTAGCATATGACTGTGTACTTCCAAATCCTACAACATGGAAAGATAGAGAGAACTTTGTCAAAGTATGTTGTATGTCCCAAAAGCAAGCTTCCTGTGTGTTATTCATTTAAGAAAAAGAAGTACGGAAAAGCCGTTTTGAAAAAATATGCTTTTGCTCATACCATGTATGAACTTCATCTCCCACAAAGTTTTATTTGTGATCTACTGAAGAAGAAAAATAGATTGAATTGTCAGTGTGAGTGAATTAATGTTTTATTTAATCTTTTCCCACAGATAACAAATCTGCAGCAGACAGCTTTGAAAAAATCTTTGCAAAAACATATGGAACACTTCTCTAAATGAAAGTATAATTATTGAAATTGTTGAATTATGGCAAAAGGGTTAATGAGCCATTTCTGTTTTTGCCAATATGTTTTCAAAAGTTGTCGGCTGCAGATGCATGTCGGAAAGGGTTTATAACCTTTTTTCACAATGTTTGTTAATAATACACAGTTTAATTATATGAGTGAAGAAGACTTCAGAGTGAAGCATTGTTTTGTAGCTTTAATTTATTGTATATTAAAAATCATTATGCAAATCAAGTAAGTATTTATAATTCAAGCACGTTAGATCATGAATAAAATCAAGTATGAATTACAGTGTTGTTTTTTTATTTTCAAACCATTCTCTATTTGAAACTCGTTTTTGTCGAATAGCAGAACTTATTTATTTTTGCCGTTTCATTTGTGTCTACATAAACAATTTAACCTTTTCCCTTCCCATACAGATTTCCTGACGCCAAGACAACTTTTGAAAACACTAGCAAAAGGAGAAATTGCTCGTGATGAGCAATTTTTCACTTTTGTCAAAATTTTAGCTTTGCTATAGAAAAAAAGTTGGTTATTGTAATAACCTTGGCGTCATCGTCGTCCGAGTCTGCATCCAAAACATTTTGTCAGCTGCAGGTATATGTATCGGTGGAGCCCTCTCTATTTTTGAGTTGATCGACACACATTTCGACAAAATGTGCTGCAAGTGTCTGTATGGATGGAGCTCTCTTTACCTTTGAGCCGATCTACACACATGACTAAATTGTGTCTGCTGTAAGTGTCTATATCGATGGAGCTCTCTTTACCTTTGAGCTGATCAACAAGCATTTTGACTCAATTTTATCTGTGTAAGTGTCTGTATTGATGGAGATCTCTTTACCTTTGAGCTGATCAACAAGCATTTTGACTCAATTTTATCTGTGTAAGTGTTGGTATCGATGGAGCTCTCTTTACCTTTGAGCTGATCAACAAGCATTTTGACTCAATTTTATCTGTGTAAGTGTTGGTATCGATGGAGCTCTCTTTACCTTTGAGCTGATCAACAAACATTTGGACTCAATTTTATCTGTGTAAGTGTTGGTATCGATGGAGCTCTCTTTACCTTTGAGCTGATCAACAAGCATTTTGACTCAATTTTATCTGTGTAAGTGTTGGTATCGATGAAGCTCTCTTTACCTTTGAGCTGATCAACAAGCATTTTGACTCAATTTTATCTGTGTAAGTGTCTGTATCGATAGTTCTCTTTACCTTTGAGCTGATCAACAAGCATTTTGACTCAATTTTATCTGTGTAAGTGTCTGTATCAATGGAGCTCTCTTTACCTTCGAGCTGATCACAAGCATTTTTACTCAATTTTATCTGTGCAAGAGTCTGCATCGGTGGAGCTCTCTTTATCTTTGAGCTGATCAACAAGCATTTTGACTCAATTTTATCTGTGTAAGTGTTGGTATCGATAGAGCTCTCTTTACCTTTGAGCTGATCAACAAGCATTTTGACTCAATTTTATCTGTGTAAGTGTTGGTATCGATGGAGCTCTTTACCTTTGAGCTGATCAACAAGCATTTTGACTCAATTTTATCTGTGTAAGTGTTGGTATCGATGGAGCTCTCTATACCTTTGAGCTGATCAACAAGTATTTTGACTCAATTTTATCTGTGTAAGTGTCTGTATCGATAGTTCTTTTTACCTTTGAGCCGATCAACAAGCATTTTGACTCAATTTTATCTGTGTAAGTGTCTGTATCAATGGAGCTATCTTTACCTTCGAGCTGATCACAAGCATTTTTACTCAATTTTATTTGTGCAAGAGTCTGCATCGGTGGAGCTCTCTTTACCTTTGAGCTGATCAACAAGCATTTTGACTCAATTTTATCTGTGTAAGTGTTGGTATCGATGGAGCTCTTTACCTTTGAGCTGATCAACAAGCATTTTGACTCAATTTTATCTGTGTAAGTGTTGGTATCGATGGAGCTCTACCTTTGAGCTGATCAACAAGCATTTTGACTCAATTTTATCTGTGTAAGTGTCTGTATCGGAGGAGCTCTCTTTACCTTTGAGTATTTCGACTAAATGTTGTCTGCTGCAGGTTTCTTTATCGTCGGAGCTCTCTTTACCTTCAAGCTGATTTACAACCATTTTGACTTAATTGGTCTGCTGCATTTGTCTGTATCAGTGGTCCTTCTCTTTACCTTTGAGCTGATCAACAAGCATTTCGACCCATTTTATCCGTGCTAGTGTCTGTATTGGTGGAGATCTCTTTACCGTTGAGCTGATCTACAAGCATTTCAACTAAATTTCATTTGCTGCAAGTGTCTGTATCGATGGAGATCTCTTTACCGTTGAGCTGATCTACAAGCATTCCAACTAAATTTCATTTGCTGCAAGTGTCTGTATCGGTGGAGATCTCTTTACCGTTGAGCTGATCTACAAGCATTTCGACTAAATGTTGTCTGCTGCAGGTGTCTTTATCAGTGGACATTTTACTAGCTGATATACAGTGGTGAGAAATTTTGGAGATTAATTGTTTGAACATTACAAATTCCCAAAAACATTTCTTTTCAAAAAGTGAAATAATTTCCAATATTTTATTGACCGATGAAAAGTCGCCTTGATTTTGACCCTGCAACAGGCAGGAAGATTGACATCAAAACAATTGTCAGCACTACTTGGATATTTCAACTTATTTTCATATTTGGGTCAAACAAGAGTGTTAGAAGGAAAACATGTGACGCCTGCCAATAGGTCAGTAACTGACAGATTGACGATGATGATGAAGTAATCCCTATGTGTCATTCTGCCAATGCCTGTCACACAAATAGTGACTTTCCTTCTCCATTTTACATGTTACAAGACACCTAGAAGTAACTTTGATTCCTGGTGGTTTTCGCCTCGTAATAAACAATCCAAGAAGAAAGAATAACAAACTAAAAACAATTTTTGTTTACATCTCTATTTTAGTTTGAAGCATTTTGTTTAAAAAGGGACAAATTCTTCTGCTGAGCCAACACATAATATATTACATCTAAATTTGTACAAAATTCAAGGAGAAAAGACTTCTACAATACAAAAAAATAAAAATCCAAGTACAAAACAAGGTAAGCAGGATCTATAATCTATTGCAATGCAATTTTCAGGGAAACAGAGTGGTTAATTTTTCTTACATTGTTTTATTATCTTTATTTCAAGTCCAAATCCTGATTCTAAGGGTTTATGAAATACAGCGGTAACTACAAAAAATAAAGTGTTTAATTTTCCTAACATTGTTTTATTATCATCTTTATTTCAAGCAAAGGAGTCGGAGTCTTCATTTGAACCTCACAGAACCTTGTCACTATAAATCGCCTCTCTATATGGTACTATATTAAAAGTCATTATCATTATACTATATGAACCATATAGTCTAATTATAGTAACACAGTCCTGTGTGGTATTTTCCTAATTTTCTAATACAAAATCATTGGTCATTATTATAATAGTATATGGATTATATAAAGGGACCATTGTGTAGTATCTTAACATGATAATGGGTGCTTTTCTTAAAATGTTCTCAAATGAAAACTGGGATGCCTGTGTTTCAAGCCCAAATCCTGATTCTAAGGGTTAATGCAAAATTGCTGTAACTACATGTAGTTACAGCTGAATTGCATAAACACTGTTTATGTTATTGCTTCAGATGTCAAAAGAAAATAATAATTTCCACATTTCCCAAATGTTTTCACAACAAATAATGCCATTCTTCCAGGTAAACAATTCAGCTATTGCTTTGCTGTTAGCCATGAGAGTTTAATCAAATGGGTATAATATACAACTACATGTATTTCACAATTGGAATCAATCCCCCCTTTCTAAAGCTCTTGTCAGCATAAAAAGCTTTCAAAACTGTACAAAGCAGCTACTACAGACAAACAAAAATATATAATAATGTAAAAATTAATTACAATTTGATCAATTTTGTTTGTACATTTTAAAAACATTGAGTATGAAATATTTTTCAAGAAGCGTACATAACATATCAACTCTCCGACATAGACAATCATGTTAACTATCTACTGAATGTACAAGAAACAACTTTTCAATATTTAATGAAATTCTTATGGCAATTTATTTTGATACTTACACTTTCCAACAAAGTACAAAGTGACTTTGAAAACATTGTGTGTGACAAAAAGAGCAATTTCTCCTTTTGTCACAATGTCTTCCAAATCCTTAAAATGAAATCTTCACCTTATAGATCTCCCTGACCAGGTGATTATCCCTTTTCCACATACAACAATTCTGCAGCAGATGCCATTTGAAACATACATGTACTGACAAAAACATAAAAAATCACCATAAAATTTAATCTTTATTAAAAAGAGTTAAAAACTTTGTGGCAAAAGGAGAAATTACTTGTTTTGAGCAATTTCTTCTTTTGTCACAATGTTTTCAAAAGTCGTCTGCTGCAGATGCATCAGAATGTGTTTACCCATGGGAACGTTTTAACGATGTCTCTGCATCTCACAATGTTTTTAAATCTGAATGCAAACTATATTTCTGATTTTCCAGAATGTAACCATTCAAGGCAGACATATTTCGTACGTATACACAAGTATATAAATACTGTGTAGCAACAAACAAGGTTTTTCATCAAGATTATTTTCTTCTCTATCATAAGGTATTTTAGTAACAACCAATGAAAATTTGACATTCAATCCATCAGTCAATAAAGAATTATATTATTCAAAGTTTCAACTCTGTACGAGAACTTTACCTTAATTTTTTGCCACTGACATATGTGAAGCAGCTGAATTTAAAAGTGTATTCAAGTAAACAGACAGATTTAAACCCTTTCCCTCTTACAACAAACCTGTAGTAGACAACTTTAAAAACATGTGGGCAGCCAAACGGAAATTCTATGTAAATGAAAGTGTAATTATTGAATAGGGTTGAATACATTGTGGCAAAATGAGAAATGACTCATTATGAGCAATTTATTCTTTTGCCATCACATGTATTCGTAAGTTATCTGCTGCAGAGGCATCAAAATATGCCTATAAGTGTGAAAGGGTTTTTTAAAGTTTAATGAGGAAGTACGAAAAAAAGTCATCTTCAGCAGAAAAAGCAAAACAAAGAGACAGAGGTAGGCAAAGTAAGCATACATTACAGCAATAATATATCACAGAACAAAATAAAATGAGCCATCCCAGGAGAAAAACAAAATTATGGCCTCTGCGCAATGTATCAAACCAGATCAGCCTTTGCAGTCCATGAAGACTGATTCGGGCCAGCACATTCTGTCTCTGGGGGGATAGAGGTATAGAGTAATGATTCCTGAAACAGAAAATCCACAGGAGGCGAATAGTTACTACCCTAGTTAGCCTACGTGGCATGCTTTAGCTGATCTGGTTCGATACATTACACAGAGGCCATAATGTTGGTTTTCTCGTGGGACGGCTTGAATATGAAATTATCCAGATAAGGATAAGGGGTATACAGCTCTTTTTCCCACAATATCACACTTATTATACAACCAGACCCTTTGATGTAGGTACTCAAAAGAATCGTCTGATTAACCCTTTCCCACATACAACAAATCTATAGCAGACGACTTTGAAAACTTCTAGGCAAAAATAAGGAAAATCTCTATAATTGTAGGTATAATTACTGTATAAAGTTGTAAACATTGTGGAAAAAGGAGAAATTGCTTGTTTTGAGCAATTTCTCCTTTTGTCACGATGTTTTCAATGCGTCAGAATGTGGGAAAAGATTGAGAAGATTTTTTTGGGTATCCACAACATAGGGTTAGAGGGTGAAAAAGGGATTCAAGAACATCCAAAAGGCCCCTTATCTAGATATCAGTATAGTGTGGTGAAGATAAACAGGCAGACTGACCAATAACCCTTTCCAACCAGCAGACACATTTTTACAGGTTTGCAGCAAATGAAGTATGAAACAATTGTGACAAAAGGAGAAATTTAGCAATTCCTCCATTTGCCACAATGTTTTCAACTCTATTGAATAATTATACTTTCATTTATAAGAGATTTTCCATATTGTGTAAAGAGTCATCTGCTGCAGATTTAATTTAAACGGGAAAGAGTTAACCCATTACCGGAAATGCCATTTTTAAGACACGGAACAATTTAAAACAAAGAGATAGAAAAAAGATGAACAATGAACATAAGTCAAGAGTTATGGGACTTAATCAGTGACTATGTCTTATAACCTCAGATGTCTGTGCACAATTTCAATCCAATATACATAGTAGCTAATTTAATCATCCTTACAGAGATACAAATTTGCATGTAAAACATAAGTCCAGTTCCATGTTTTTAAAGCTTCATGTAAAAAAGTAATTTCTGTAAGTAATACAATAAGTACTGTTGCTGGTTGCATGAAGCAAGCTGAACTAGAAAATAACTACAAAAACAATGTGTAAGTCACGCAAACATCAAACTAGCACTATAAAAGTAATATGTCATGGTGTCATTTGATCAGATTTTGTTAACCCTTTGCCTCATGTAGACGCTTTATGATGCCTCTGCAGCAGATGGCTTTTTGAAAACATAGTGACAAAAGAAGAAATTGCTAAAAACAAGCAATTTCTTCTTTTGCCACAATGTTTTCCACCTTAAGTTACTGTTATCCATTCAATTATGGAGATTTCCTATATTTTGACAAAATATGTTCAGTCGTCTGCTGCAGAATTGTCGTATGAGGGAAAGGGTTAATAAGGTTTATTAACAATGAAAAATCCTGATGCTATATTTTGTTTTTAACAAGTGCCAGGTAACCAGACCAAGTAAGGGCTTTTTTAACCATTGAAGACCCGTCCATATAAGCTCAGACTTATCTGGATTTGCAGTTGCCAATATAATGGAAAAATAGTGTGCATTTGGATAAGATTACCTAAAAGTGCAGAACCTTATCTTAAATGAGGCAAAAATGAAAAAAATTCATAATGTGTATTTTCTTCTTCTTGCCACAATGTTATCAAAAGTCATTTGCTGCAAGGTGTCAGAAAGTGACTGTATGTGGGAAAGGGTTAAAATGTCATATCAGGCTAGAAGTTAAGGATCATGCATGGAAAAATTAAGGGGTGGAATAAAAGAAGGATGACCGTGACTATGGAAAGGCCCTGCCATTGATGTGTTCATTCTACCATCAAAACCATGGTGATTTGGGCCCAGAATGCTATTTATAGACATGACTGACGGGTGCCCCCTATTGTAGGGATGGTGTTGCTGCATCGCGTTTGGGTCCATGCCTTGGTGTTGGAAGTTTGTGTGAGGGAATTTAATGGGCGATATATTAAGTGAAGATTCATTTTGTGATCCACTGTCCGGGAAAATGTTATTAAGACTGAAGTTTGCCATATGGGGGGCGCTGTGAGGGGTTATCTGAGGACCATTACCGTGATTACCATGAAGGGGATTCATTCCAAAACCAGGCTGAAAATTCAAACCAAGACCATTTTGAGGACCCCTTGGCGTAAATAAAGGATTGAAGTGTGGACCAATATCTGAATTCTTTGGCATTGGTGCATTGGAATTTGGGAATCGTGCGCCTGGAAAGAAATTACCGTGCAAAAATGGAGAACCTTCATGCTGCATTCGCGACTGTGGAGACAAATTCTGCATCGGAAAAAATGGAGTTATGCTTCTGTTATTCTCAAATATAGAATTGGATAAATTACTGTCCACCTCAACAAAGGGTTGTGGCTTAGTACTGGCAGATTTTTTCTGTTGCTTAGAGTTCCTTGATTGGGCTTTAGACTGACGACTCTGGTTAACCTGTGGTGTAGGGGTAGGTTGGGGTGCGTTTGACAGCGGTGTGGTAGATCTGTGAGACTGGGGAGGAGTTGGGCGAGGTCCTTGGGGTGTGGCTTGGGTTAGTTGCTGGGGTGCCATGGGTACAAGTGGGGGGGCCGACTGTTTAGGAGGGGGCTTAACAACGCTAGATTGCTGAGGATTAGCAGATTTTCTACCACCTGAATTAATAGATGTATGACTTAAGGGCTGGGTCCCAGCATTGTCACGACTATAAATAACATTGCCACTATCAAATCTGTTGGGATAATTGTGTGGCATAGAACTATAGGGTTGTGATGAAGATGGGTAGTGATTATCATAGGGGGATCTGTTACTCATATTCCTAATCCTCTCATCAGGGGGCATCAAACTCGGATGGTGAAGAGGGGGGGTATTCAGAGACTTTGACGGGGGGTAACTTGGGGAGTAAAATGTTTGGCCAGGATTCATCATTTGTGGTGTGCGATCAATAGGACCGCCTCTCTTGTCAGGGTGAGAGCCCTGATTGGCTGACCGAGACTGAGAGGTGTTCATGGGCTCCTGGGGCTTTCTCATTTGTTCTGTTGGGCTCTTACCTACATTTGACTTCATATGACTATCATGGAAGAAGTTAGGCTCGTTAGCGCTTGGATTGGGAAAATTGAATGGCTCTTGCATGGAAGGTTGATTCGGAGGTTTGGGCATTTTGTTGGATTGTTTACTACATGATGGTTTATTCGAATTGGTTTGATCCCTCACAACATCTTTAGACAACATAGATTGTGAGGTATCAATTCTGGACATAGCATGGTTATCTACACGAGATATGTTAGAAGATTCAACTCTAGATATGTGAGAACTATCACCTCTTTGTATGTTAGAGCTACTTCCACTTGGATGCATGACTGTATTGTTCCTTTGTATGACATTATTGCTGTTGCTGTTCCCATGTGGTGGAAACATACCCATGTTGGACATAGAAGGCATTACATTGTCGTTTGGCCCTGCTGCTGACGACGACAATGTAGGATAAAACGGGAACTGATGATGAGCCAACCCACCTGAACTTGTTGTTGTTGTTGTGGATGAAGAAGACAGAGAGAATGAAAAGGAAGAAGAAGAGGTGTTTGAAGATATGACAGTCGAACTATTTGGAAGATTCAAGTCCATAAAAGAGCTACTTGGCGTTGTACTTGTGATTGGAGGCAAATTAAGTCCAATAGTGGCTATTGAGAAATTGTCAGGTGAATTCTCATTTTGTAACCTTGTAAAATCATTTGATGGGTTAGTCAGGTTGTTGCTAGTCATCCCCATATCAGATTGTGAATTAAGTCCGTCATTCCTCATTTGTAGTGCCTGTGGGTTATCTCTACTTGACTGGACAAAGCTGTCCACTGAATATGCATTGTTTCTGTTTTTAGACATACTAACATGATCTGCTTTCTGTTGGTTAAGAATACTCGGGTTAGTTGATATGTTCACATTTGGTGGAGATTTAATCACCTTGTCTTGTGTGTTGGTAAACAGTGACTCTGCTGTGTAAGGTGTTGGGTAACTGTTGACAGGTGCCATTACACTCCCTTTAATGCTATTCTCCTTTCCCATTGATTGTTTGTTTGTATTACTACTTTGAGAATTAAACACCGAGTCATGCATGAACTGGGATGCACTTCCAAACTGATTATTTTGAGGTGACACACTTGCAACAGGAGCTCTTTGAGGGGCAGGTACATTTTTGTAAGACGAAGGGGGCGTTGGCTGTATATTGGCACTGGTGAAGTTTTTATCCCCAATTATGCCAGCTTGCGGTGGGAAATTTCTTGTATTGTTTATTGGTTTCTGATTCACATTACTGGAAGACATTTTGCTTTGTAAGTTCACTTGATTATTTTCGGAGTTGGCAGGTTTAAATGGCATATTTTGATTATCTGCCATGCTTCGATTTACAGAGTCATTCACTTTGTCAATTGAAATTGGCATACCAGATTTCACAGATGTAATCACGCCCATAGATGGAGTGGTGATCGTTGAACTAAATGTGTTCTCTTTGCCACCAAACGGTAATGACACACCAATGTCTGCATTTAAGGCACTAAATGAACTTACTTTCAAGTCATCATTTTTCTCCATTATTGTTCGCTTCTTAACTGGTGTCATTTCTGCATATTTATTTGGTGTCATTTCTGTGTATTTATTTGGTGTCATTTCTGTGTATTTATTTGGTGGCATTTCTGTGTACTTATTTGGTTGCATTTCTGTGTACTTATTTGGTATCATTTCTGTGAATCCTTTTGGAGAAATGGAGTCATTAACTGGTAACACATTTTGATTTAGAGGAGGCAAATCCACATAACTTTTCTGAGACACCATGTCATTTTCAGGTAATAAACTTGGAGAAACAATAGTTAATTTCGGTGACACCATAGATTGTTCCGGAGACATAGTAGAATCATGTGGTGAGACTGAACTGCTCTTTGGAGATATCATTGCCTGTTTAGGTGAGACCATGCTTGTTTTTGTAGCAGCAACAGTATTTTGTGGCACTGAAGTTTGAACTGACATAGGCGGTTTTGGAGAAACCTGAGATGCTTGTCTTGAAGATTCATGTCGCTGTAATTTTTTAGGAACAACATATCCAAACAAACTTGTATTTGTACTGATTTCAGGCATGCTGGGCATGGATTCGGTAACCATAGATTGTGTTTGTTTAGGAATCTCGTGTCTTTCTTTAGGTTTGTCCTTCTCTTTCTTTTTATCGTTTGTTTCAGGGAACGCAAATAATGCACCACTGTTAGTGTCAGTAATAACAGGTCTAGGTGCAGGTTCTGCTTCCTTTGTAATTTTACCAAGCCTGTTTGATTTCTGTAGTTTATTCTTATTTTGAGTAATGCTACCCTGTGATGGTTGTTTATTTGTTACCTCTATTGATCCTGGCTTTGATGTAAGTGATGTATAATCCTTACCATTTAATGGTAAAATAGATGGCACAATATCAACCGAGTCATCAAAGTCATACACAGACGACAAGTTTGATGGCATGCTAAGCGGAATATCTTTCAGCAGATCAAGATGTTTCATTTCTTTTACATCCTTGGCACTTTTACGTTTTTTACTGCAAGGTTCTCCATCAGAATCAACAACCACTTTCGAGCGCTTTGATTTCGATTTCTTACTGGAAGCACTAGGTTTGGGACTGTCTAATGGAGGAGAGTTCCCTAGTTTTTCAACCTGATCAAGAACATCTGAAATGTCATTCTCACTAAATGTTATTGCTTCAGGAATGTGAATCAAAGTACTTTCAATATCCATCTGAGAATCATTATCACCTTTGTCAATAACAGGCAGCCTGTCCAGCCTGTCTATCGGTTGTTTTTTAGGAGAGCCCGTTTTATTCACGGAATTATTTGCTTTGTTGACAGTTTTTGTTTGTTTAGAACTTGTGTCTTTTTTATCAACAGTTTTATTGTTTGTGGCAACTTTTCCTTTTTTGTTTGGTTTATGCGGCGGAGTCTCCATGCAAATTTCCATTAAGTCATTCGGTTTATCTTGCTGAATATCCATTGGGATATCCCCTGAATCTCCAAACTTTATCCCTGCCAACTCTTCCAGTGTGGCGGACAGTGATGTCACATTCTCACTATTATTAATGACTTCATTATCATTCACAACACTGACAGATACACTCGTTGACAATTTAGATGTATTTCCAGACACTGTAACAGATTTTACCTCTGCAACTGGATTGATTCCAATAACACTGTTTTTAATGAAAGAAGGGCATGAATTGTCTGCCTTCTTAAACATTCCATCATTTTTGTCCGGAGATTTATTTTCATCTTCTGGCTCAGCTGCACTTGTATCGATGTGAAGTGGGTTGTCCTCATTGGCCGGGTTATAAAACCCTCCAACTGTAGTCATTTCTCCAAGAGGTGAAGAAAATATCGACTCTGCTGCTTTGGCTAATATGTCTGTTGATTCAGATGAGATTGCAGAAGTTGTTTCAGGATCTGTTGTTGATTCTGGAATTTGTATTTGCAACGTTTCTACTAGAGGATCAGGCTGCACTGTGTCTTTATTCTTATGCCCGGATTTTGCCTTTTTCTTTTTTGAAGAAGACTTAGACTTTGAACCTTCATTGTCTAATAATGGTTTTGGACATATTGCTCTCTGGTTGGCATTGTTCTTTCCAGACTTGCCTTTACTAGCACTACTTGGGGGGAGAGTGGATGCCTGGGATGCTGCCGGCGAGTGATTTGCTAGCCCCATTGTACCAGAAGATCCACTTGCAGGTCCACTTGTAGCTGATCCCTGTTGTGGTGCCACTGTTCCTAAAACTTGCATGGTTACAGGGTCAAGAAGCACTGTGGTTGGTTGTCCATTGATAGGTAGAGATATTAGTATTGGAGTGGCCCCTGATTTAGCTCCAGATGACTGTAGTACACCTGCACCACCAACCTGAAAGCAGTGGAAGATCTTAATCAAACTGTACAGAGGAGAGTGATTTATCTTGCTGTTATTGACCCTTTCCAACATACAAAAAATCTGCAGCAGACGACCTTGAAAACTTCTCGACATTAACATGGAATATATCCCTTAATTAACCCTTTCCCTCATACGACAATTCTGCAGCAGACGACTTTGAACATATTTTGTCAAAAAATAGAAGACCTCTATAATTGAATAGATAACCTATGACTAAAAGTGGAAAACATTGTGTCAAAAGGAGAAATGGCTTGTTTTTAGCAATTTCTTCTTTTTTCACTATGTTTTCAAGAAGCCGTCTCCTGCAGAGGCATCAGAAAATGTCTATATGAGGGAAAGGGTTAAGACATACTTATTGAAAAGAGTTGAAAACATTTTGTTAAAAATGAAAAATTTCTTGTTTTGAGAAAATTCTTCATTTGTCACAAAGTTTTCAAAAGTCGTTTGCTGCAGATGAGTCAGAAAGAGTCTATAAGTGGGAAAGGGTTAATGTATTTTATAGTCTGGTTACTAACTGTTAAGATTTAGTGCCTATAGTTAAGTAAAATATAATTACCTGTTGGTTTGGGTTCATTATGTTTGGAGGCAATCCAACAACTTTGGGCTGGTTGGATGACTGGGATACATCAGTAAGGGCTCCCGACCCAGAGGTTGAAGCAGTCTTTTGGGTCTGAACATGGGAAGAACCCTGCAGAAAAGAAAAATTTAAATATATGATTGCAACAAGAATCTTATTCATTCCATACAAATATACTGCCATCCATTCTATATCAATGTATGAGCTGTGATCTAGGAAAAACAATTGTAGGACATTTACAGCCAGTGTAGTACCAGATCAACCTACAAAAAGGCACTTAACCAACTTCTAATTGATTAACTCTTTCCCTCATACAACAATTCTGCAGCTGACGACTTTGAACAAATTTTGCCAACAATTAGAAAATCCCTATATTAATTGAATGGATAACCTATGACTAAAAGTGGAAAACATTGTGGCAAAAGGAGAAATTGCTCGTTTTGAGCAATTTCTTCTTTTGTCACTATGTTTTCAAAAAGCGTCTATAGTATATGAGGGAAAGGGTTAATTTCTATGTCACAGCAGCCAGTTCACCACCGAACATGCAACTTTCTCGAGCCAGTACTCCACACACCATTTATCCAAAATAACTAGCAATCATCCTACATGAACTAGTTTGTCCATTAGTTGAAGATGAATGAACCTACTAGTCACAATTACTTTCGCCAATAATCGTGTTCAAACTCACCCCTGGTTTGATAGCCCTCCTCAATCAAGGCTCAACACCAAATACTCGTTGACTAAGTACAATTCGATAAGATAGCATTCATTTCCAAGCAAATCTTATTTGAGACATGCCAAAAACATGCTGATATTATTATACCTTGAGCACAGCTTATATAAGTTTTAATTTGCCTTTGAGAAAAGAAAACTATTTTCAGATTTCTGCAGCAGATAAAAATTTCTACCATAAAAGACAAACTCAGCTGATCACAAGATTATTAACTCTTAGCACGCTAGCGGCGGGTTTTCTTAACCGTTGATGACATTTGCAAACAGTTTGGATCCAGATCAGTCCCCACAAAATGTGGGGACTGATCTGAGATCCAAACTGTTTGTCACTCCGATTCAATTTCAGTAAACATATGGGGAAAATAAATATTATTTTCAAAATTTTGCAGACGACAATATAGTAGACAGACGAAAATAATTTAGCATGCAACGAGTTAAGAGTACCAGGGCTCTAGATAGGGTGAATTTTTCATGGTCCAAAATCCTTATTTTACATTCAAACCTTATGTTGTGGGTGGATACTCAAAAGAATCGTCTTTCTTTTGAGTATCCACGGCATAGGGTTTGGTTGAGTAATAAGAGATTGATTGATTGGAGTTTAATGCCGTTTTTAACAATTTCTCAGTTATATCACGGCGGCCAGTTCACCTACTCATGCATTTCCTGTTTTTTTTAACACCAGTACTCCACACAACAATCTTCCCAAGCAACTGGCTGCTTTTCCACATAGACTTAGCCCATTGGTGGAAGACGAATGACGCATGTCGCATTGACTTTTGTCTATCGTCGGAAAGAAAGTTGGCCGAGCCGGGATTCAAACTCACTATCCCTGGATTGACAGCCCGCGTCGCTACAGACTGAGCTACCGGGGCTCGGCTGTAATAAGAGAGATATCATTTTACTACCCATTATCTAGTCCCCTGGAGTACCATTTGAATAACCTGCCAATAAGTTTATAAACAAGAGGGCCATGATGGCCCTGGATCGCTCACCTTAATTATACAATGTACTATAATGCAAAATACATCAGGACAATTATTCTGAATGCAACCTCCACAGTGTTAACAAGATTTTCCTTCATTTGGCCTAGTGATCTATATTTTTTTACCTGATATGACCCATATTCCAACATGGACTAGATATTATCAAGACAACATTCTGACAAATTTTCAACTTGCTCAAAGTAAAAATGCGGCCTCCGGAGTTTGAACAATATTTTCCTTTATTGACCTTGTTTCTGACCCTACATGATCCATATTCGATCTTGGCTTAGATATCATTTAGATAAACATTCTCATAAAATGTCAAGCTGCTGTAGCAAAAAATGTGTCTTCTACAGAGTTAACAAGATGTTCCTTCAATTTGGCCTAGTGACCTAGTTTCTGACCCAATATGACCCGTATTCGAACTTGACCTAGATATAATTCAGACAAACATTCTGACCAAATTTCAAGCTGCTGAAGCAAAAAATGTGGCATCCAAAGTGTTAACAAGATTTTCCTTCAATTTGGCCTAGTGACCTAGTTTTTGACCCCACATGATCCATATTCGAACTTGGCTTAGATATCATTTAGATAAACATTCTCATAAAATGTCAAGCTGCTGTAGCAAAAAATGCGTCTTCTACAGAGTTAACAAGATGTTCCTTCAATTTAGCCTAGTGACCTAGTTTCTGACCCAATATGACCCATATTCGAACTACCTAGATATCTTTAAGACAAACATTCTGACAAAATTTCAAACTGCTGAAGCAAAAATTGCGGCCTCTAGAGTGTTAACAAGATTTTCCTTCAATTTGACCTAGTGACCTATTTTTTGACCCAACATGACCCTTGATCGAACTTGACTTACATATCATCAAGAAAAACATTCTGATAAAGTTTCATCATGCTAAAGTTAAAAATGCAGTATCCAGAGTGTTAACAAGATTACCCTTCAATTTGGCCTAGTGACCTAGTTTTTAACCCGGCATATTCGAACTTGGCCTAGATATCATTTAGACAAACAGTCTGACCAAATTTCAAGCTGCTTTAGCAAAAAATGCGGCATCCAAAGTGTTAACAAGATTTTCCTTCAATTTGGCCTAGTGACCTAGTTTTTGACCCTGCATGACCCATATTCGAACTTGACCTAGATATCATTTAGCTCAACATTCTGACCAAATTTCAAGCTGCTGAAGCAAAACATGCGGCTTCTACAGAGTTAACAAGATTTTCCTTCAATTTGGCCTAGTGACCTAGTTTCTCACCCAATATGACCCATATTTAAACTTGACCTAGATATCTTT
The DNA here is from genome assembly GCA_031761405.1 of Serripes groenlandicus. Lineage (NCBI taxonomy): Eukaryota > Metazoa > Mollusca > Bivalvia > Cardiida > Cardiidae > Serripes > Serripes groenlandicus. The sequence goes on along the minus strand of JASEVX010000003.1, from coordinate 133,400,588 downwards.
AAGACAAACATTCTGACAATATTTCAACATGCTCAAGTTGAAAATGTGGCCTCTACAGTGTTAACAAGATTACCCTTCAATTTGGCCTAGTGACCTAGTTTCTGACCCGATATGACCCATATTCGAACTTGACCTAGATATTTTTAAGACAAACATTCTGACAAAATTTAACTGCTGAAGCAAAAATTGCGGCCTTTAGAGTGTTAACAAGATTTTCCTTCAATTTGACCTAGTGACCTATTTTTTGACCCAACATGACCCATGTTCGAACTTGACCTACATATCATCAAGACAAACATTCTGATAAAGTTTCAACATGCTCAAGTTGAAAATGTGGCCTCCAGAGTGTTAACAAGATTTCGCTTCAATTTGACCTAGTGACCTCGTTTTTGACCTCATATGGCCCAGTTTCGAACTTGTCCAAGATTTGATGGAGATGAATGTTCTGATACACTTTCATGAAGATTGGATGCAAAATGTAGCCTGTAGAGTGTTAACAAGCTGAAATGTTGACGACGCACGACGCACGGACGCCGGACAAAATGTGATCACAATAGCTCACCTTGCACTTCGTGCATAGGTGAGCTAAAAAAGTAACAGCCTGAAGGACAGACAGTCAAATTAGTTCCAGAGTATAACCATGTAAAAACTGAGTAAGTATTATTTTGGAGAAAAAGAATTCCCAAAGTGTTGTCTGCAAAGGAATCAAAAGTAAAAGGGTTCAAATTCATTTGCTGCAAAGGTCTCAAAAAAATGAAATATCAAGGAAAGGCAAACTTAACCCTTTCCCTCATACGACAATTCTGCAGCAGACGCCTTTGAACGTATTTTGTCAAAACATAGAAAATCTCTATAATTGAATGGATAACCTATGACAAAAAGTGGAAAACATTGTGGCAAAAGGAGAAATTGCACGTTCTGTGCAATTTCTTCTTTTGTCACTATGTTTTCAAAAAGCCGTCTGCTGCAAAGGCGTCAGAAAGCGTCTATATGAGGGAAAGGGTTAACATCAAGCTACCTGTATCTGTGTTGTCATTACACTTTGGATCGCTGATGTCGGCACAACACTTGTGTTTAGACTGGCTCCTGCACTCGTACTCGCAACCTGTGGACTAGATGCCGCAGTCATTAATAGGCCTTGACTACCTGATCCAGGTATCAATTGACCATCCCCACCTTAAACAATAAAACAAGAGCTAATTGGCTAGATAAGAAGTAAACCAGTTGTTTTCATACAATATATGTTTAATTACCAAACCAAACCCTATGGTAATGGTACTCAAAAGAATTTCAGTGAAATAAGAAATGCAGCAATTTCAAATATTTGCAACCAAAATTAATTCGATTTTCTAAAACATGAAAAAGGGAAGAGACCCTTTCCCAACTATGGACACATTTCGACTAATGAATGAATGAATGTATATTGTTTTATGGCACATCGACAGCTAAGGTCATTTAGCGCGCAATTAAATTTAATTATTCATGATCCCTGGGTAAACAAACCAGTACTAGGCTAGAAAATGTGCCTTGCCCAAGGGCACTCCACCATGACCGTAGTGCCGCGACTGGGGATCTAACCCGGGACACCCGGTTTCGAAATCCCCGACGCTAACCACTCGACCACAGCGGATTCCTCATTTCGACTAATCAGCAGATGAATTTTTAAAACATAGTGGCAAAAGGATAAACTGCTTAGAATGAGCAATTTCTTCATTATACAAAATATTTTTTTATGTGATAAAGGCTTAAATCTTTTCGATCTTGGCAAGTGTTGCACAAAACTGAACTTGAGGACAGGGCAATGAGTAAAGTTCCAGATCAGCTTGTTCCTCTGCAGTCATTTTTCATGATCAACTTAATTTTGTCAATGCAGATGATACTAAAAATACCATATAGGTATATGAATAGAACACAAAGAGAAATAAATCTCAAATAAATTTGAAAGGAATAAATGTTTAACCTTAATATAATTACATTAATATGATGATTACCTTGCTGAAGTGTGCCTTGTATCTGGGGTCCTGCCATTCTGGTCTGACTACCTTGACCTTGCCCAAAATTCTGCCCTGCATTAGGGTTCACGTTATTTGGATTCGTAACCACTGGAATTATCTGTCCATTTGGAAGAATCAGTGCAGATGGCAGTTGACTGGGCTGATTTGGGACTGAAAACTGTGTCATGAAATTATTATTCTGATTTCCTTGTGGGCCTCCAACAACAATGCCCTGACCTTGACCCTGAACTCCAACAAGTTGACCTTGACCTTGAAGTTGCTGCATCTGGGCCTGTGGGTTTATCTGCTGAATAAACTGTCCATTAGGTGTCTGAATTATATTTCCACCTAACATATTCTGCTGTTGAAATGCCATATTATGTAGATTTGCGCTCTGTCCTAACAAAGCTGCCATATTTGCTTGTTGCTGTGCCAAGGCAAAGGCATTGTTCATTTGGTTTTGTTCAAGGCCTGCAGACTGATCTTTAATGAATTGCTGTTGATTCACACTTGACAATAAGCCTTGTTTCTGCAAATTGTTGAAAGAATTATGCGAATTAGGATCCATACCTACTGGCACATTGGCAATCATAGGGATACCTTGCTCGTTGACAAACATAATCTGTTGTGTCTGCTGCTGCGGTGCTGGTTGCTGTTGCTGTCCTGCAAGAACAGACTGGTTTCCAACTACAGGCATGTTTATCAAATTATTGTTATTGTTACTATTTTGTAGAATGTTCTGATAATTGTTTTGACTGACACTTGCCGCCATGGCTGGAACTGTTGAACCTGCTGAAGTGGCTGACATAGAACCAGCTATAGCACTTGCAACTGATTGGTTTTCAGATTGGTTTTCTGTTGTAACACTGTTCTCTTGAGATATTTCTTGACTGGTTGCAACAGATGCCAAAGTCTGAAGGGGATTACACTGTGTATTTGGACTTATAGCTTCTTGATTTGCTTCTGTTGCAATAGGTGTCACTGCAGATGAACCAGGCTGACTTACATTCGAGTTTGGTGTGATACCAGCATCTTGCATGGCCAACTGAAGGAGTCCAGCATCAGAATCCTCCCCTGTTTGTTTATTTAAATCAATCAGACTATTGAATCCTGGGCCATTCAGCACAGCACCATTCTGCTGTGGCAGTCCTTGAGCAGGGCCTCCATTTGGGTTTATTAATCCCATAGTTCCCATGAGCTGGTTGCCATTTGGTCCCATCATGCCTGGCATCATTAGTTGATTTCCATTTTGCATCATCATGGGATTAAACATCATATTTTGGCCATTTAAGAAGGGTCCTCCTGGCATGTTGACCATTTGGCCAAGATTGTTGCCGGAATCATCACACATTGACACAGAGGAAGAGATAATTTCCTGCTCGGATTGTTTTTCTTTTTCTCGCTGTTCATGAAGGAACTGAATTTGATTGTTCAGCGTGGTTCTCCGTTTGGTCTTGGATTTTGGCTTTGGGTTCTCATCTTTCGTATCAGTTGTTGAGCTTACACCATTAGTTGGGATGGTGTCACTGGATAAACCTGAAAAGAAACAGGATTTAGTAAAAGGAGAAAAACAAAAACAAAACAAAAGCAGGGTGTTTTTTTATATACGGTTTAAACGCATAATCAGTTTTCCACATGAACTAAAAAAATCTCTATGTTTCAAGAATCTCGATAGCAGAAATTTTGAAAACAATGATAAATGTCTCTTTCTCAATGTTTTCTACTTAATCTTAACCTTTATCTTACTTTGATCTTAAATAAAAAAAATATGTTGTTCATGAATGTCAAAGCTTTACTTCATATATTTTGAAAGCAGATGGCTCTCATATCAGACTAACGGTTAAATTATCTGTAAACAAATATTTTTCTCTTCCAATGTTCTTAATTCAGTGACATCCACATAATTGTTTGCATCACCATTTACAACATTTCAACAGCATTTCATTAACCCTTTCCCACAAACTACAAATATGCAGCAGACGACATTGAAAACATACCAAAAAAAAATTGGAAATTCCCTTTAAATGAAAGTATAATAATTGAAAAGAGTTGAAAATATGGTGACAAAATGAAAAATTGCTTGTTTTGTCCCCATGTTTTCAAAAAGCCATCTGCTGAAGAGGCATCAGAAAGTGTCTATATGAGAGAAAGGGTTAAATCACATACAGATCACTTATTCATGACGCCTGGCTAGGAAATAAGCTTTACCAAAGGGCACCTTCTAGTTGATTATTTATATAACCTATCGTACAGGTATACATTTATATTCTTTTGTCTAAGCCATATTTATCCACCTTGTAAATGGCAATAGACATATTGTGTTGATGTGTGCAAATATAGAATTGAATTGATTTATTAAACAAGAGATGTTTGTCAAACGTTATGCTGAGCGCCATGTTGGGAGGAATATTGGACAATTGAGCAAAATTTGCATGGACCGAAATGCCAGCTGATTTGTCATTTCACATTGGATGTCTATGAGTCAGTTTTAAGATTATGAAAAATGTTCATTCAAAGTTTGAGGATGGTAGGTACAGTTCTTAATCACATTGTGATGATGACTGATATTTGCAGATAAACATGTGTCTCACTGGCAGCAAGGAATAAGTACATAAGACATAAAAAAGAAAGAAAAAAAAAGGTTTTATATAGGGATGTACAGGTCCACAGTGTCTTTGTGCCATTGTGTTAAGAATGAAGAGGGAGAGGCATTTTCATATTATCAATGGGACTAATGTTTCGCATTCAAGGTCACTGTGACCTTGGCCTTTGACCCAATTGGCATTGTTGAGTTATCACTCGGACAAGCTTAAAAAAGTTTTTTGTGTTCAAGGTCACTGTGACCTTGACCTTTGACCCAATCACCTCAAAATAAATAGGGTTCATCTACTGGTCAGGCCCAACCTCCAAGTCAAGTTTGAGGACCATAGGTCCAGGCATTGTTGAGTTATCACTCGGACAAGCTTAAAACAGGTTTTAGTGTTCAAGGTCACGGTGACCTTGACCTTTGACACAATGACCTCAAAATAAATAGGGTTCATCTACTGGTCAGGCCCAACCTCCAAGTCAAGTTTGAGGACCATAGGTCTAGGCATTGTTGAGTTATCACTTGGACAAGCTTAAAACAGGTTTTTGTGTTCAAGGTCACTGTGACCTTGACCTTTGACCCAATCACCTCAAAATAACTAGGGTTCATCTACTGGTCAGGCCCAACCTCCAAGTTAAGTTTGAGAACCATAGGTCCAGGCATTGTTGAGTTATCACTCGGACAAGCTTAACACAGGTTTTTGTGTTCAAGGTCACTGTGACCTTGACCCGATCACCTCAAAATAAATAGGGTTCATCTACTGGTCAGGCCCAACCTCCAAGTCAAGGTTGAGGACCATAGGTCTAGGCATTGTTGAGTTATCACTCGGACAAACTTAAAAAAGGTTTTTGTGTTCAAGGTCACTGTGACCTTGACCTTTGACCCAATCACCTCAAAATAAATAGGGTTCATCTACTGGTCAGGCCCAACCTCCAAGTCAAGTTTGAGGACTATAGGTCCAGGCATTGTTGAGTTATCACTCGGACAAGCTTTGGTCTACAGACGGACCGACCGACCGACAGACATGTGCAAAGCAATATACCCCTCTTCTTCGAAGGGGGCATAATAATTCCCTCATATAGACGCTTTCTGACGCCTCTGCAGCAGACTGCTTTTGGAAAACATAGTGACAAAAGAAGAAATTGCACAAAACATGCAATTACTCCTTTTGACACAATGTCTTCCAGTTTTTGTCATAGGTTATCCATTAAATTATGGAGATTTTCTATGTTTTGACAAAATACGTTCAAAGTTGTATGCTGCAGAATTGTCGTATGAGGGAAAGGGTAACACTCATACTATCCCTGCCTACCTGCTGATTTGATGATCTCCAACAGTTTGTCACGTTCAGCTATTAATGCATTTATGTCTTGTAGAAGAGATTCTTCCATTACTTCAAATTTTGTTTTTGCATCTTTCATCTCTCTCATATAACCCAGGGATTTCTCTACCGTTTCTAGAGTACTCTGAAAACGGAAATTAGAATATATGGAAATCAAAAGATAAAACTAAAAGTTGGAGTGTGTGATTTAGAACAAGCATGCTGACATTGTTATCAAATCTTTCAAGATTTTAATCCTTTTGAGAGCCGAGTCAACATAATGGAGCTCCCAACAACCTTGGTGCTAGTACTCGTAAGAGTATCGAGAATGCAGGCATGGAAAATGATTAACATACAACTTGCTTTATAATCAATGTGAAATTAGTTAAGTCTAAACTGTTAGTTACAACTTATATACCAAGTCTCCCATTGAAAATGTCTGAGGAAATATACATGTATGTAACATTTTTAAAGAAAACATTATTTTTATAGAGTTGAGAAAGTTTGTTTGAGACAATTTCTACCTTTGCAAAATGTTTTTAAAAGATATCAGTATAGTTGAAAAATTCATAAAAGGCAAACAATTTTTGAAAGATAGTGAACAATACTAGTATGAACTAACCTGTCTTTCACCGGTGAGATAATTAGGTGGCAGCAGTTCTCCCATTCTACAAATACATGCTTTTATCTGTTCCTTCCTCTTCTTCTCAGTATCATTATGTTCCCTTCTACGCTTCTCTCTTTGACAGGTGACGACACTGTTCAAATGAAATCAATATCTGAGTACAAAATGGAAGTACAGAAGTCTGTATTTGACCTATTAACCGTAATAGTGACGGTGTGAGTCACAAGTTGCTAATAAGTAATTGAACCATACAAATAATAAATTAGTGATACATGTCAATGTTACAAAAGTTGATCATATAAGTGAATGAAAATAAATAGCTCCAAAACTATAAAACTATACTCTTTGCTCAGAATTTATGTTCTAGTTACTGATTGGTCAGAATCAATTTCTTCTCAGAAGTCATATAGAGTTCATTTCAGAGTACAGAGAATGTTTTCAGTGTCACAGTATCCGACCCCCTATGAATATAAAGAATGCACAAAAACACCAGGAAGTTTTATTTGCACTGGAATTTGATGATTGCCAAAAATGCACAGTTGTGAACCAAACACTGCTTGCAACTAGTATAAAGAGCTATTTAGTTAGCTATCAAAACAGTAGATTTCCGTTAACCCTTTCCCTCATATAGACGCTTTCTGACGCCTCTGCAGCAGACAGCTTTTTGAAAACATAGTGACAAAAGAAGAAATTGTACAAAACGTGCAATTTCTCCTTCAGTCACAATGTTTTCCACTTTTAGTCATAGGTTATCCATTCAATTATGGAGATTTTCTATGTTTTGACAAAATACGCTCAAAGTCGTCTGCTGCAGAATTGTCGTATGAGGGAAAGGGTTAATTTGATAGTTTGAAAAGAAAGTAATATAGATGTCCGAACAGTAAATGAGTAGCAGACAGATTTCAGAAGCAGATCTTTTTTAGCTCTTGATTGACCAGTATATAACCAATTTTTTCAAATGTTTTATGATAACATAGTAATGGCAGATTTACAGACAGTTTACCCTTTCCCACATGCACATGCATTTTCATGCATCTGCAGCAGATAACTCTTGAAACAGTTGTACTAAAGGAGGAATTACTCATAATAAGCAACATTTTCATTCCTATTTTTGCCTAAATCATGTTTTCAAAGTCACCTGCTGCGGATTTACTCTATGTGGGAAAGGGGGATGTTGGTACTTACCCTGAGCCAGTACTGTCTGTCCGTGGAGCCGACATGTCACTTCCAGGTGACACATTTTGTGTTGGTTCAGCTGAAAAATAAAATAAAAAAATAAGCCATCTGAAAAAACATAAAACCCAAACTGGGGATTCTATTCCCAATCCCTGTATGCAAACATTCTAGCACATCCCTACAAAACTAAACACAGAATTATTATCTCCTGATCATACCAACACCTAGCATCTATTATCTTTTTACAGAATAGATTGCTCTTCTAAATGTTTACTCTGTTAGTTTACAGATTAAATTGATAAATAAATCAGCTGATTTGGTAATGTGTACATTTTGTATTTCAAATTCTTCCAGTTTTATTGGCACAAACTACACAATATCAAACAATAAGCTCTGGTGACCATCTTGTGCAGTGGAGCTGGTAACAGTTTGAGCAATTTTGAAAGAGGGCAACCTACAAAACATGTGTGTGAATAATTTTTAAATTGGGCCGCAAGTTTCTTTATTTCTCTTAAAGATTTGTCTGTTTTTACCCTCTGGTCACCATCGTAATCAGCATAGTGAAATGATTCGAGCAATTTTGGTAGAGTGCAACTTAAGGAACATTCTATGAAATTATTTTAGAATTAGGCAAACAACTTGCATTGTCTTTGTTTTAAGTTTTTTTTTTAGCTCTGGGAGCTGAGCAGTTTGAGCAATTGTGGTAGATGCAGATACACAAAAGGTCAAATTATTTTGAAATGAATGATGAAAAGCTTCAGACAACCATTGATGCTTAACCCTTTCCCTCATACAACAATTCTGCAACAGACGACTTTGAACATATTTTGTCAAAAAAAAGAAAATCTCTTTAATTAAATGGATAACCTATGACTTAAAGTGGAAAACATTGTGGCAAAAGGAAAAATTGCTCGATTTGAGCAATTTCTTCTTTTGTCACTATGTTTTCAAAAAGCCATCTGCTGCAGAGGCGTCAGACAGCGTCTTTATGAGGGAAAGGGTTAAAGCTTACAATGAGCACTTTGCGCTAGGGTGTAAATAGTTTTAACGTACTGAAGAACCTAAAACCTGATATTGGCTTATCTAAATTCAAAATATCAAAAGAAAATGTGAAACAACAGCTGTCACAGGACACAACTGCTTGACTAGTGGGAGTTTGACTGTGAATATGAATTGATCTTTCTAAACCTTTATGAGAAACAGAAACTATTTTATTTAAATACATGTCAGAATTAAGAAACTTTTTCAGCAACCTCGCTTTATAACCCTGAAGAAGTGTCAAGTTTCAATCCAATATCAATTTGTGGTTACAGAGATGTGACACAGCCTGAAAAACTGTCTTCAAAAAAGGAACAAAATTTTGCTTAACCCTTTCCTAAATACAACAAACCAGCAGCAGACAACTTTGAAAACAATTAGTAAACAAGAGGGCCAAGATGGCCCTAAACCGATCACCTTTGACCATGAGTGCAAATAAAACTGCAAGGAGTGGACACTGTTAAAGAAATAGCTTATCAGTAAAGGACATTTGTATCTTGAAATCTAACAAGAATTTTAATAAGAATGAAATTATAAAGTTTTGTAATTTTGCGCCTTTCCTGATGCAGCCTTGCAGCCCTGTTTTTCAATGAAATCAATATGGCTTGAACTATTTTCGTAAAGGGCCACTCAAGGAACATTTCTACCAAATTATCTTGGAATCGGACAAGCAGATTATGGAGGAAAAGGATTTTAAAATTTTGGTATTTTTCTCACTTTCTGATGCTTCAGCAACCAAAGTTATACACAGAATGTAAGTCTTTGAACAATTTTGAAAGAGGAACATTCCTGTGAAGTAAAGTTGAAATTGGTCCAGTGGAATGGTAGGCGTTGTCATTTGTAGCTAAAAGTTCAATTTACCCCTTTTGTGATGACGCATGGTTGCTATGGTTTTGAAACCAATTAATATGGCTTGAAAAAATTAAGTAGTGGATCAATGAAAGAAAATTTCTACAAAATTATCTTGGACAAGCACTTTCATAAGGATGGACAATAATTATCAGAGGTCCAGATAAGGAGGGGTATTCAGCCTTTTCCACACTCTCCTATTATTAAAGCAAAGCCTATGTTGTGGGTACTCAAAAGAATCGTCTCGATTCTTTTGAGTACCTACAACATAGGGTTAGAGGGTCAAATAAGGCTTTTAGAACATTTAAAACGCCCCTTATCTAGAGCTCTGAATTATGTTTTGTCATTTTGCCCCTTTTCTGATGCGGCCTGGTTGCCATGTTTTTCAACCAATAAATATGGCTTGAACAATTTTTGTCGAGGTTCACCCAAGGAACATTTCTACCAAATTATATTGGAATCTGACAGGCAGAGAAGAATTTTGCCCCCTTTCTGATACCGCAGCAACCAAAGTTTTCCATGGAATTTAAATCTTTGAACAATTTTGAAAGAGGACCACCAAAGGAACATTCCTGTGAAGTTTGGTTGAAATTGGTCCTTTGGTTTAGGAGATGATGTTTAAAGCTAAAAGTTAACGACAGACAGAGAGTGATCAGAATAGATCACCTTGAGCCTTTGGCTCAGGTGAATGATCTAAAAACAATTCTCCCTTTACTACAATTAGTTCAACTCGATTCAATAATTAAACTTTCATTAATTTTATAAGTAGAGATTTTCCATAATTCTTGTTCAGATATATTTAACCCTTCTCCACATACAATTAATCTGCAGCAGTTGACTTTAAATTATCAATTCCAAAATATAGTTGAAGTCATTGAATGAAGAAATTGCTCATTCTTTGCCACACTGATTTCAAAAGTCATCTGCTGCAAAGGAGTCAGAAAGCGTCTATAAGGTGGGAAAGGGTTAAAATGTTGTCTGGTTAAGATGGGAAAGGGTTGACCCTTTCACACAAACAACAAATCTACAGCAGACAATTTGAAAACTTTTAGTCAAAATATGTCTCTATAAAAGAACAATTATTGAACAAAAGTGAAAACATTGTGACAAAAGCAATTTCTCCTTTTGTCACAATGTTTTCAAAAGTCGTCTGCTGCTAACATTTAGTGCATAAAATTTATAATTATAAAATATTTTAACATCTAAATATTGATTTGTTGCCTTTTTATTTAATTGTGGAAAAATTTATCCGCTGCAGATGTGTCAAAATGTTTTTGTATGTGGGTAAGGGTAGACAGTTGTCTGTGTAGAAAGCATTTGACTTTAACCCTTTCCCACCTACAGAAGAGGAATTTTTCCTTAAAATATCTAAAAAATTTAGATGTGACCAGTCTGAATATATAATCGCAAACCAGAACAGAAATCTGTACAGCCTACAGGTCTCAAGTACATTACATGTAGTATCTGATCTGAATGAGGTAATACTGTTGCTGCATGCCAATGGTCATGACGATGTTTGAATTTCATTATCCCTTTCCTATGTAATGTGTATTGGGTCCCTAACGTAGTTAAGCTTCCACAGGTCATCCATCCAGGCACTAACTGCGATGTATGTTCCTTAACTTTGTGAAAACGCCAACCACTCAACCAACGTCAGGTTACATCGCTACAAAAGTCAGCTTCTACCAGAAGTGGTATTTATACCTATACCCCATTCCCGTTACATTTCTCTTGACATTGACCCGAAGTCATGCATCTGCACACTAGCTGTACACCACAGCGGAGCCTATGTAACATCACTGGGAACCACCGGGGTCAGGGGATGATGGTGATGTCACCCTAAAATCTCACCTCTGCCACCATTTGTACATGTACGAGATCCCTCACAGAGTTAAGCCACCGCGGGTCATCCATCCAGGCACTAACCCCAATATACATGCTTAACTGTGAAAAAGCCAACCACTCTTGTAACTAACATCGCTATAAAAGCCGGCTTCTATAGCAAGGCTGTAGAAGAGGTACTTTTATCTAGTCCTATACCCCATTCCTGTAACAACCACATATGCCAATACATTTCGACGCATCTGCAGCAGATGACTTTCAGAAACATTGTTGCGCAAGGAGAATAATCAAAATTAGATTCTTCCGTAGCACAATGTTTTCAACTCGATTCAACAATAATATCAACGCCATCCACTCAACCAACGTAGGGTTACATCGCTACAAAAGCCAGCTTCTACAGCATGGCTGTAGAATTGGTATTTATACCTATACCCCATTCCTGTTACATTTCTCCCTTTTCTCTTGACATTGACCTGAAGTCACGCAACTGCACAATAGCTGTACACCACAGTGGAGCCTATGTAACATCACTGGGAACCATCCGGGTCAGGGGATGATGGTGATGTCACCCCAAAATCCCACCTCTGCCACCATTTGTACATGTACCGGGCCCCTCACAGCTAGAGTAAAGCCACTGCGGATCATCCATCCAGGCACTAACCCCAATATACATGTATGTTGCTTAACTTTGAAAAAGCCACCCAGTCTTGTAACTAGCATCGCTATAAAAGATGGCTTCTACAGCAAGGATGTAGACAAGGTATTTTTACCTAGTCCTATACCCCATTCCTGCTACAACCACATATGCAAATATATTTCGACGCATCTGTAGCAGATGACTTTCAGAAACCTTGTTGCAAGAAGAGAATAATCAGAATAAGATTCTTCCGTAGCACATTGTTTTCAGATTCCATTTAATAATAATATCCCGATTCATAGAAATGTTCCATACTTTGACCTATATGTTTTTTAAAGTTGTCTTGGGTATATTTGTGTTATGTGGGAAAGTTTTATCCATTTACCTAATAATTATGACATTATAAAAGTTGTCTGATTTTAAAACATCGAATGGAAAATATGTTAAATCTACATCAGACAAAAATGAATATACACTTTTGATACCAATTTGAAAACCTTGTTCTCCTTTAGTAACTTATCTTTTTTTTAAATGTGTATGTTAGATCTTTCTAACGTCATCTGTATCAAGGAAGGGGTTAGAAAACTTGGACAGTCCAAATAAAATGAATTAAAAAAATAAACAATTAAACATACATGTTTATGTAGCTATTCTGATTGTCAATTATAACACACAAGTTAACAGTCAGTAAAATGACATTACTGTTACCTGATCGGTCTATGACAATGAAGATAATATTTTATAGATTAACCTTCTTTAGACAGTTACAAACGATAGCAAATATTTCACCAGTTGACATGTTGCTATGAGAAATTGACAACTAGGGCCAAACCTTAAAACATATTTTGGGGTCATAAAAAGCAATATAAACACGGCTCTAAAAGGAACATTAATCACGTGATCGTGAATCTTACCATGTTTATCAGGTGTTGTTAACTTGGAAGTTTCCATCCGATCATTTGTTGTCACTTTATCACGATGTCTTGACGACATTTCTTTAATTGATTACACATTGAGCGATAAAGGAATCCATTTTGTCTTTGGTAGCCGCCATTTTCTTATGACGTCACGGCAATATAATAATCTGACCGCCTCGCTTTGAAGTCGGGAAATTCTAGCCGACAAAGGAAAGTCGGCGATTTGACCTCTTCAAGGAAGGCTGTGTCTACACTGTTTGCCAGCGACTTTGATAGCTCTTTTTCATTTTATTTCATGCTTAAAGGGTCATCTTTGAGGTCGATTTATTATAATAAACCATTGTAATATGACTCAAAAGAGGGCTATCAGTAACTAGGTCACGCACCTGCCACTGACTAATTGACTTTAAAGGAATATTTTCGTTTATTCAAAAACCTGTTTAGAGAACACATGTTTTGAATAGCGTGCAAAGTCACATGTTTAATAAACACATTGTCTGTGTAGATAAGAAGGAGGTTAATTGCGTTTGAGACAGTAATGAAATATTGTTGGTACATTATTCTTGTTTATAATTGTATAACTAAATAATTATACGCCTGCCAAAATGTATTTATATGTCTCTGGTCAAACATGAAAGCATTTCAAAAGTAAAGAAGAAGAAATATAAGCATTGGAAAAAAGCCTATTGGTATCTCTACGTTAGAATGATATATTATTTTTATAACACAATATATTGTTATGATTTACTTGGAGCAATAATGATATCGGAAAACAGAGACATATAAATACATATACAAGTGCTGAAACTTAATAAGTTGTTAGATAACTTCAAGATAACTTCAAGAAGTGTTTGCAATACATCTGTATATCTGAACAGGGAATTTAAAGTAAATATATAGGTACAATTAAAGTGTCTGTAAATGCAAAACGAGAGCTGTAACTAATGCACACATGACATGAGATTATGATCCCCTTGATTGGCAAAGCAATGTTGCTGAAGTAGAACATAGGAATGTAATCGTTACAGGGAGGGAATTCCATGCAACAGTCATGGGCTTAAATAAAAAATAAACGTTGATGCACATCGTTTAATACCTTAAATATCTTTAAACAAATAAAAACAAGAAGATTAACAACGTAGATAAACTGGTGTTTCTAAATATGTCCGGAACTTAAAATAGTATACTCGGGTCTCGAAAGTTCGTGATTCGATGCATTAAAAGAACGGCGATACCAATTAAGGACCAAGTGAATCTTTGGACATCAGAAAATAATTCAACTCCTCTCAGTTGAATGCTTTTACAAAGTAACTTGAAAATCAAAGCACTGAAAGTACCCAAACACCTCTCAGTTGAATTCTAATTAATACAAAGTCACTTGAAAATCAAAGCACTGACAGTACCAGTGGGACGGTTGTGTTGTTATTCGTAACTTAAGGTCAGACTGGCATTTATATATCCTATGTATGTACACACAATATGTTTGTTAAATATGAATGCTTTCATTCAACGATGCGGTAAGTCACTTAGTTAATCCACTTTCATTTTAATCCGCCCATGCTTTTTTTAATTGATTATGACAACAGCATCACTACCAGATTCCTTTATACCCACTGCCAACGTTGCAATGCTTGTGCGCAGGAATGTGATTGATAATCATAGAGGGAAGTAGCCAGCATGGTAATCTGAAAGATGTAACCGAATGGGTGGACATTGAAGGAAGAAAAAGACATAATTTATCATTGATTTATCTTAAAATTATTCCTAAATATTATAACAAAAAGGTGATCGATTTTTTTGTGTATGATTTAATCGATGCATTAAAACAAGAAGAGTGTGCGCCTTACTTCAGGTATGGATGTGTAAGCGTAATTATAGTTAAGAAATAGTGAACTATAGTATAATCCATTCAAAGAATTAACAAGAGTCAAAATTACCATTTGTGTCTCACCTGAGACATATTTATGATCATATCTGACCCAAATTCAACCGGAAGCACACATATTCTGTTTGATCTCAACAAGACTAACATTCTGACTAATTAACATGATGATTGGCTATGAAATGTGACTTAAATTGTATCAATAAGGGTTTCCTTGGAATTTACCTGTTATCCCTTTTTTTTTATCACATTATCCACAGAAATACTCTGACAAAAATGTATGACGATTAGGTATTATATGTGACTGTTAACAAAGTTTAAATTTGATTTGTTTCAATGACCTGGGTTTTAACCCCAAGTAATCCAATTTCAAACTTGACTAGAAACCATTTGAACAAATAGTCAGATAAATTTTCATGGAAATTTGATATTGAATGGTGTTGTGTTAACAATGTTTTCCTTTGACTTGACTGCGCGATCCAAAGATGATCCAGATTCGAAATTTAAAAACAAAATGGTTTGACAAAATTTGGCAGAATACATGGCCAAATCTTGTTTAAGATATTTTATTCAAAAATAGCGCCCATAATTAATTATGGTTCAGAAGTCTTGGGTTTTCATCCAGCGCCGGCAATAGAGGAAGTGCATCTGTCATTTTGTAAATATATATTGGAAATGTCTCGTTATTATTCAAATGTATTTGTATATAACGAGTTACGGCGTTACCCTAGCTATGTTTATAATGGGATACAAAAGACTACTAAAATACTGGTTTCGCCTGCTTAAAATGTCTAACCAAAGATACCCAAAGCAAAGCTAACGATGCAGTTACAGTGGAAAGAGTTTTTGGCTAAATCAGTTGAAAATATATTATTTAGTCCTGACTTTGAATTTGTCTGGTTAAACCAAGGTGCTACGAATGAAACACGTGTTTACATGTATTCATGTTTCGAAGCTTTGACATTTTCAAACAGAAACTACATGTTGATTTAAAAGGTTCTAATAAGCTCCGTTTTTATAACCGAATTTCGATTAATTTCTCTTATAAAGTAAAAATTGACTGTATTTATCAGCGGTTTTGTCCAAATATATACGAATTATATTGAGAATGAGGAACACTTCTTGTTTCATTACACCATGTTCAACGATATAAGAGGATTTCACATCAAATGTACAATCACTTACATGTAAATATGTTTATAATCAATTAGAAATGCAAAATTTATCTCAATAAAGTATCAAAGCTCTGAAACGGAGAGATATTGAAATAGTTAATTAAGTTAACTTCCATTCGATTCATTATTGTATTTATTTTCATAAGTGTATGTTGTAATTTTGGCCGGTGATCTACATTATTGTAATTACTGAATAAACAAATAAAACAAAAACAAACAAAAACTTGGCCTTGAAACCATAGAGATTCTCTAAGATTGGATAATAAATGCAACCGAACCAATTTGCATGATCGCGCTGTGCAGGTGCCCGCAAGCGCTGTGGAGGTATCAACGGCATTCTCGTAAGAATGTTTGTCTTAATGATATATAAGCCAAGTTCGATTATGGGTCATATTGGATCAGAAACTAGGTCACTAGGTCAAATTGAAGGGAACTCCTGTTAACACTCAGAAGGCTGCAGTTTTAAATTGAGCATGTTGAAACTGTATCAGAATATTTGTCTTGGTGATATGTAGGCAAAGTTTGAATATTGGTCATGTCCAATCAAAAACTAGGTCACTAGGCCAAATTGAAGGAAAATCTTGTCAACACCGTAGAAGCCACATTTTTTTAAAAATTTGGTACTAATGTTCATCTTTATGATATCTAGGCCAAGTTCAAATATAGGTCATATCGGTTAAACAAAAAAAGGTCACTAGGACAAATGCAGGAAACTCTTGATAACACTCTGGATGTTGTAATTTGAATCATCGTCAGAATAATTGTTTTTAAGAGTTTTGCATTGTTCAAACACTTTCTCCCAGTCTAGTACATGGTTTAAAGAATTATTTCTACTTGATGGATGTCGATTTAACATTGATATATTTCTCAATATAATAAAGCAGACATTTCAAAATGTTCTGCCTAAACCTGCTGTCAAATTTTCCTTTTATTCTTCATGTCTTAAATGCGTATACTTGTGAGCTCTTGCACTCGGGTGAGCGATATAGTGCCAACAAGGTCCTCCTGTTGTCAAATTGGCAGTTTCATAATATTTACTATTTTTGATAAGATCTTTCAACTTCTTAACAATAAATACATAAACATAAGCTGCAACTGTTAATTCCTTTCACATTTGCCCTACTTCTCCAACCTTCCTGCAGCCCCCAGGCCGTTAGCATTTCAGTGCTTAGATTTTCTATCTTATTGATCTAGTTAGAGCAGATTTAAAACCGTTTATTGGTAAAAATTAAGAAACGTCAGCTTGTATGAGACATTAAAGTTGCCGTCAATGTTAAGCAAACTGTAAACCAAATGGTTTCAGGACTTAACTTGTCATTTCTAGAATGAACTTCACATGCTGAATATCTCATAGATCTTAGCATATAAACGTCTAATCCCAACGTCAAAATTTACCCTTTCTGCTCTTGATAACCTTTTATTACATATTATGGTAACCAGGTAAGCAGTATAGGCACGTCTTGTCCTTCTTGATTAAAATAATGGGACATTTGGCATTCTTGTTCAAAATATTTAGATCCTGTATATTTGCACAGGTGAATTAAATCTTCTTAACTGCATCTACTTCCTTAAAGTCATGTTTAAAAATTATGCGTGGCGTCTTGTCCTTATTTAGTGTACTCCAGCTAAATGGGCAATGCTTGTATATAAAGACAAGAGAAAGTTGATCCAATATCGGTGGAAGACTGCATGCATTAATTTCTTTTTCCACACATCATAAACAAAGTTATGCAATTGAGTCATCGTGACATTCATTAGCCTAAATATATACAGAGTGATTCAATAAACTTAATGAGTAAGGCCTAATATTAGGGGTTTTGAAATACTACAAACACATTTTAAGAATTTGTTATCAACATTTTGGAAATTTTGTAATTATCAATAAAACCACAAAAAGGACAATTTGGGATTCACACACAATAAAAAGCCATGTAACCGTTCCCTGTTTAAAGCAACATTGGACACCCTTCGAAGCAGTCTACTTTAAAAAAAAAAAAAAAAAAAATAGTTAGATTGCTGTCATTTTCTCAAAATGGTATTAACTTTGCATCATAATTATTATCATAATTTTACAGATGTTTAAAAAGAAGGAAATCCTTGAAACAGTAAATTTACTTTTAAATTGTAATTTCAAAATTAACTTCAAACATTAACAGTACCATACCATGTAAATTCATAATTATTCTTTCTTAATCCGTTTAAATAAGTGAAAGAAAAACAACAACAAAAATATTTTAAATATATGAAGATGAGCGTCTTTTGAGCCCAATAACTCATTTAAAATGTCAAACACGAAATAAGTTTTGTGCGAATGAACCGACATTGTATGTGGGACTAAAGAGACACCCAGGGAACACATTTTTGCAATATCATCTTTGAATCAGACAAACCGATTTTTTTAAGTTTGGTCATTTCCCCACTTTCTGATCAGACCAAATTTCTTCATAGAATAATACTCTTTCCGACAAACAAACGTTCTGATATATTTGAGGGAAAATGTAAATCTTTGAAAAAAGTTGAAAGACGACCACCAAAGAAATATTCACGTGGAGGTGAGATTGATATTGATCAAGTGATTTAAGAACAAAGTTATATCGGAATCAGACAAGCAGATTTAGAGGAGAAGAATTTATTTGAATTCCTTCCTTTTTGATGACGCTGCAAAGTTCATCATATAATTTAACTGTTTGGACAAATTTGAAAGAAGACCACCAAATTAACATTCCTGCGGCGTTTAGGTGAATTTGAACCAGTGGTCTAGAGGTAGATGTCGTTTAAAAATGTTAACAAAAGACGGACAGACGTGATCAGAATATACAAGAGAAAGTTGATGCAACGCATCAATGTCGCCGGAAATCCATACTGCAGTTATGCATAACACTAACATTATAGTAGTTGAATAAACAGTTATCAACTGAGGGGCATATTGGAACATCAGGGGTGGGGTCAAGTGAAAATGTTTCGTAACTTGCATTGTTTGATCAACGAAGTGAATGATAATTGAAGCCTTTCATTGTTTATGATCAATCTCCATTCCAAAGTAGGTTGACCATACACACAACCAACTAATTATTGATCATAAACAGTAATAGAAATGAGTAATCTTGCCAATCATTAGTCTTAGTATGTATACAGTGCTTTCATTAAGGAATAATTATAAGATTTGTGAATTCCACATACACTTTTCAAGATGTTTGTCAGAATATTTGAATTTTATTTTTTTTCAATAAAACCACAAAACAGACAATTTAGGATTTGCATGCAATAGCACGTCATTTTACCTTTCCTCTATTTAAGTCAACAGAGGACACCTTTGCAGCAATCTACTTTTAACATAATGAGATAAGGGTTAAATCGCTGAAGACATGAGTTTTCTCTTTTTCTCAAAATGATATTAGCTTGGCATCCTAATTATATCATACTTTAACAAATGTTGAAATGTAGTCCAATATTTATGAATTAGACCACCTTCGAAATATAATATCAGCTAAACAGTTAAATCTCAATGAAATTGTTGTATAATTTAAACTTAATTTCGAACATAAACTGAGCCCTACAACATGTTAATTTATTTTAATTCTTTCCTTCCTTTTTTATAATGAAAATAACAAACTACTCATGTTTTAAAATGATATTATGATGAGCGTCCTTGTGTCAATGATGCATAACAATATGCAGATCGAAAGCAATATGCCTTTAGGGAATTAAATTTAAAATTGTCAAGGACGAAATAATTT
Organism: Serripes groenlandicus; assembly: GCA_031761405.1. Classification (NCBI taxonomy): domain Eukaryota; kingdom Metazoa; phylum Mollusca; class Bivalvia; order Cardiida; family Cardiidae; genus Serripes; species Serripes groenlandicus. Next base: position 133,380,808 of record JASEVX010000003.1, on the reverse strand, counting down.
TGTACGAAAGACCGATTCTTTCTTATTCGCAGAGGTGTCGTTCTTGAAACTCTCTTTATAGGCAGAGAATGTTCGTTCAAAGTAATTTTTCTATTAAAACCAGTTTTATCTCGGTTTGTTCTTTTCTTCATTTGTTTCGAACCAAATAAACATACTAAATCACCTATGATTTACTATTTGTAAGTGAGTGTAAAGAGCGGCTCTCTGCAAAGGAGATTGATCTACGCAGTTGGTATGTAAACCAAATTAGACTGTGCCACGTAAAGGTTTGTAGTTATCGCCTTTGGTTACATGTAGTATATGGTGTAAAATAAAGTATTTCAGTCTAGCTAATAGGGACTGTTTTGTCTTGGTAAATGAAACAAAAAAACATAAATGCGAGTCAAAATAAAGAAACTGAAAATACCTAAAACATCGGAATATTTATTTTATTTTAGATGTGTCATTACTTAGTGTTTTTAAACAAACACAATTGTAATATGTTCAAGACATCTAAATGTGTTTCTTTCTAATAATAACCCCCCCCCCTCCCATATCATTTCCGAAAACCTATTAAAAATAGAAGTCGCGGGCTTCTGCCCGGCGATTAATTAACTTGATGTACTAAAAAAACAACACACAAACACACACACACACCTGTAGCATATGAACAATCGCCTGCTGCAGTTGCGACAACATGTGGGAAAGGGGGCTAATTTAGCGTATTTCAAAATGATATATAGAATCTATACTTTATCTTAAAAGAATCATAATTAAGTATTATTACACATAATTGTAAATGCAATTTGACCAAGGCATTTACATATAGTTTATCGTAACAATTGCTTCTCCTCTGGCATGTTTAACTATGGTAAAAGGTTAACAGTAACATCATAATAGCCCGGTACATGAGTAGTCGCACCCAATACTCAAACACAAACTTAAAATATTGGACACATGATTTTATTTTCACATGTATCATAAACAATCTCAACCGTTCAATTGTCGAGAATTTTTTACATTCACTAAACAACTAATCTCTCATTAGTCGCCGGGCAGAAGCCCGCGACTTCTATTTTTAATAGGTTTTCGGAAATCACATGGGAGGAGGGATTATTATTAGAAAGAAACACATTTAGATGTCTTGAACATATTACAATTGTGTTTGTTTAAAAACACTAAGTAATGACACATCTAAAATGAAATAAATATTCCGATGTTTTAGATATTTTCAGTTTCTTTATTTTGACTCGCATTTATGTTTTGTTGTTTTATTTACGAAGACAAAACAGTCCCTATTAGCTAGACTGGTATACTTTATTTTACACTATATAGTACTCAAAAGGCGATAACTACAAACCTTTACGTCGCAGTCTAATTTGTTTACATACGCGCACCTGCTTGAAGCGTGACTCGCGAATACCAACTGCGTAGATCAATCTCCGTTGCAGAGAGCCGTCTGTTTACACTCACTTACAAATAGTACATCGTAGGTGATTTAAAATGTTTATTTGGTTCGAAACAAATGAAGAAAAGAACAAACCGAGATAAAAACTAGTTTTAATAGAAAAATTACTTTGAACGAACACTCTCTGCCTATAAAGAGAGTTTCAAGAACGACACCTCTGCGAATAAGAAAGAATCGGGTCTTTCGTACACAATTATTTCGTCCTTGACAATTTTAAATGTGTCATTTAATTCCCTAAAGGCATATTGCTTCCGATCTGCATATTGTTATGCATCATTGACACAAGGGCGCTCATCATAACATAATTTTAAAACATGAGTAGTTTGTTATTTTCATTATAAAAAAGGAAGGAAAGAATTAAAATAAATTAACATGTTGTAGGGCTCAGTTTATGTTCGAAATTAAGTTTAAATTATACAACAATTTCAATGAGATTTAACTGTTTAGTTGATATTATATTTCGAACGTGGTCTAATTTATAAATGTTGGACTACATTTCAACATTTGTTAACCTTTTCCCTCATATAGACGCTTTCTGACGCCTCTGCAGCAGACTGATTTTTGAAAACATAGTAACAACAGAAGATATTGCATAAAACGTGCAATTTCTCCTTTTGCCGAAATGTTTTCCACTTTTTGTCATAGGTTATCCATTCAATTATGGAGATTTTCTTTTTTTTGACAAAATACGTTCAAAGTCATCTGCTGCAGAATTGTCGTATGAGGGAAAGGGTTAAAGTATGATATAATTAGGATGCCAAGCTAATATCATTTTGAGAAAAAGAGAAAACTCATGTCTTCAGCGATTTAACCCTTAACTCATTGTTTTTAAAGTATATTGCTGCAAAGGTGTCCACTGTTGACTTTAATAGAGGAAAGGTAAAATGATGTGCTATTGCATGCAAATCCTAAATTGTCTGTTTTGTGGTTTTATTGAAAAATAATAAAATTCAAATATTCTGACAAACATCTTGAAAAGTGTATGTGGAATTCACAAATCTTATCATTATTCCTTAATGAAAGCACTGTATACATACTAAGACTAATGATTGGCAAGATTTCTCATTTCCATTACTGTTTATGATCAATAATTAGTTGGTTGTGTGTATAGTCAACCTACTTTGGAATGGAGATTGATCATAAACAATGAAAGGCTTCAATTATCATTCACTTCGTTGACAAAACAATGCAAGTTATGATACATTTTCACTTGACCCCACCCCTGATGTTCCAATATGCCCCTCAGTTGATAACTGTTTATTCAATTACTATAATGTTAGTGTTATGCATAACTGCACTATGGATATCCGGCGACATTGATGCATTGCATCAACTTTCTCTGTGTGAGATATAAAAACGAATAAATATAATTCACTCTATCCTTCTCACAGGTGTATGTACCGCATTGATAACTTCACTATATAACTATACTTAACAATAAGGATACAATATATGGGCGTAAAATTATCAATCAATACAAACACCTGTGATCCTTCTGCATGTTTTAAAAGTCCTCACGAACTTCGAATGCTCGTGGATATGCCTCTTCTTCTAGGATGTCTCTCTGGAAACATTTGTCGAAACACTTTATTTCATCTTCCTGTTAAATAAATTTAAAAATTCTAACTTTATTAACAACATTTCATGGTTGTGACCTAATGCTATATGCCTACTGTTACGTCGAAAAAACCCATAATTACATTCGAATCTGAAAGTGTACCTTTAACTTTTGGTACATCGTATACCAGTCAATGATAAATGTATGGACCAGTCGGATTAATACATCTTCGGATATTTCCGGAATTGCATTCGGAAGTTTACAACTGTAACATCACAACAACGTTTCATGCGTTTTAACATATTTTGCCTATGTTGTAATCGGTATATGAAGGTTTTAATTAAAGGTAAGAAGATCAGATTCAACATTATAGGGATGACATCTATATTTTACAATCGCTTAACGAATCGTAAAGTTTTTAAAAAACCTACGGAAAATAATCGCTAAAAATTATTATTCAAAATGGCAGCTCGAGCCTCAATCCCGAATGAAATTCTGTGTGTATAATGTCCCAGTTTGCATATTCATAAATTATCTTGCGCAGTACTTTGAAAATTATGAGCTCTTGAAACAGTGATGTGTCTTGTGATAGGTAAAAAGAATTGAAGAGTGTTATGATGATTTAGAAATAACCAATCTAAAAGGAATTGAAGTACTGAGAAGGATAGATTTATGTTGAATTACTGAGCGATCACACGAAACAGGTGAAGCGCTTCTCTCTATGATTAATTAGTGTGCATGAATTTATGATTATGCATGAATGCAGATTTGCATGATTGGTAAATATTGGATATGTCAACATCGCTGTCAGTGCAGTACCATTGATTTACATACATATTTGAGATGATGCTTTGCTGTTTTAATGCGTTATTTATCTTTACCATTTGATGTTTGTTGCAAAGGGACCTTTTACAAAGAGTATCGTTTTTTCACAGAAAGTTTCAAACGCATGTACACAAGATCTCATGGAATGAAAAAAACAAAACAACAACATTGTTTTGGTGGCATATAACTGCCACCATATAACAGATAATTATTATAAAAATAATGAAGGATTTCACATTGATTATTTATGAAGTATTGTAATAAATTTTAATTCATCATGAGGTCAAGATAAATAACGTAACACTAAAAACTAAATAAATGCAATTTTTCATGAATTTTTTTTTGTGTGAAAAAAGTTACCCTTTAAAACTTTAATAATCTTCTTGTCCAAATGTATTGTCCTGTTATGAAATAATCTTTCAAAATTTTTCCTTCGCAGACCTACCTCTACAAAATATATATTCTTTAAATTCATATATCCTCAAGCATCCGTAATTCGTGAGTATAAGGCTTCAAAGACAAAATATTGCAGAAGGCTTAGTGAATGATACGTAATTTCATGTCTTATCTGAAAGATTTATTTATTTCCAAGTTTCGAGCAAAAAATCCTTTGAAAACTAATAATTCACACAAAAAATAATCTTAAATACACATGTGTTCAACAAGTCCGAAGCCGAAATTGTTATCCTATTTTCGTGACGTCATTATTTTGGCACTTTGCAGTTTCTATAAAGGCAACACACAAAAAAATAATTAAAAGGGGCAATAGGTCGTAACATATTGAAAACTAAAAAACTGAAGCAATTAAACATTTTATAAAGTTTAAACCAATTAATTTGAAATTATCCTTGATTTAAATATGAACCTTTTTTTTTTTTAATTACTCAACTTTGAATCTTCGTTAAGCTTATTTTCCTTTCTCATTTTTTATCCCACTGTGTCAACGTAAAGGGTTTGCATGGATATTTGGTACCCTGTAAGCATCCTATATTAAATATATCATCACAAAGATCAATACAGATTTCAAAATTGCCATATTTCTAATGGGATATTATTTAAAATATTTTAGTTATTTTACATCTCTATGCGTAAGCACCTTTAGGAATATGAAATCCAATGAAAAATTGCATTGACCTAACTAGGTCAAACCAATCACATGACCCTAGCCGCCATTTTGTAAACAACAAAAGACCCTTTTTCATGTCCGATTTTTCCACTTTTTGGGGTTTAAACTGTTCTTTAAATTTGGTATATAAAAATAAGGGTATTTTGGCTATTCCTCCCATGACAACAAGTAACAAAACTGTTTAAGATGCATTTTATTGTTGAAATATGTCAGCAAATACTTTGGCCATTGGGAAATAATTTTACAGTTCCAAATCGGCTGCAAGGACAAAGTCACGTGATATAAGCCCGAAAATAGTGACGTCACGAAAAAGGGAGGCTCACGAAAATGGAATGTCCAACGATACATGTAGTAAAAACTTGAAAAATCTTTTTGTACTAAAGTACTGGCAGATTTGAAATAAAAATGGCACAAAATTAAATTATTAATGTTCTCTTAGATGGAGGTTGTTTTCCTTAAAAATGTATGTATAGTGAAACTATAAAAATCTTTGTCCAAATGTAAAGGCCTGAGATAAAAATATATTTTGCAAAAATGTTCCTTTGGTGACCCTATAGACTGTTGAAGTTATTCTAATCCGTTGATAATCATGGCCATGAGAGGGCCTGTTAAAAAATTCTGTTGCATCAGGTGAGGGATTAAGGACCATTATTGTCCTCCTGTTTATTTGATCAAATCTTCATCCCCATCAAGATTCAAATCCTATTCAAGTTCAAAACTGGGTCACTGAGGGAAAAAACCTTGTGAACACAATTAACTTGTAAGGTCACATTTTTCAACAGATCGGGAAAAACAATTATCAGAACTTTCATCATTTAAATCAAATGATCTATTTCAAGTTTGAAACAAGGTCCCATTAGGTCAAACATTGCTATAATTTTAGGAAACCTTTTTTAAACACTTAAAGAGACCACATCAAATTATTATGAAAGTTCATTAAAAGCAATCCTCTCCATTAAATTTCAAATTTGAAACTTGGTCATATTGGGTTAAATTCTATGTCAATAACTCAAATATACTTCACATTGAATTTGAAACTTAGTCTCATGGTGTTAATAATCTACATCAGGTCAAATAAAATTTTAGAAAAACTCTACATAAATTATGGGAAATGGGAAAAAAGTGTAAGAATAAAACAGAAAAACACACAACTGTCAATCAAATCAGAAGGTTTGTCTTCAAATTTAAGAAAATTTGATTTCAATCCAGGTTATCTGGAAGGGTAAAATCACTAAAATGTGACAAAAAGAGAAACTGCTCATAGTTCGCATTTTTTTCTTTTGCCACACTATTTTCACATCTATTCCAGTTTCTTTTTTTGCCTTAGATATTTTTAAAGTACATGTAGTCTGCTGCAAAGCCAGATGAATCATGATGATGGGGGTTAAAGCTTATTTATCTCCCCTTGCAATATAGTGGCCAAAGTGATAAAATAATCATTCTTATGTACGTATATCATATGTACATACATATGTGTCTCAACGACCAGTCACCTCATCGCTCAAGCAACTTTATTTCTTTTCTGGATATTATGAAACTTTTTGGAATGTTCATAAGCAGAGCCTCATGTGCAAGTTGGTGTATCACTGACCTAGATCAGGATATAGAGTAATGGGAAAAGGAGGAAATACTTGCTTTGAGCAAAATTTCTTTGAGATGTTTTAAAAAATACAAAGTCATCCTCTATGTATAATTTTCCTTTCCCCTGTAGCTCAGTTGGTAGCAATGCGGGCTGTCAAATTCAGGGGTTGTGAGTCCGAATCCCAGCTCAGCCAACATTCTTTCCGACGTTTGACAAAGTGTCATTTGTCTTTCACCAATGGGCTAACAGTCTATGTGGAAAAGCAGCCAGTTCCTGGGAAAGTATGTTGTGTGGAGTACTGGTGTGAGTAAACCGGGAAACATATGAGTAGGTGAACTGGCTGCTGTGATATGACTGAATTTTTTGAAAATGGCGTTAAACCCCAATCAATCAAACGCTTTCCCAAATACATCAAACCCACAGCAGATGACTGAAAACAGGCACAAGTATGTAATTTTTTTATTTATAAGACGTTAACTATTGAATAGAGGTAAACACTTTTATATTTTGTAATAAATTAATAAAGAAATACCAAAACATTCTAGCAAAAGAAAAAAATGCCCATTATGCGCACTACATCTGCTTTTGTCTAAATGCTTTCAATGCCATCTGCTACAGATGCTTCAAATTGTGTTTGCATGTGGGAAAAGTTAAGATAATAATCATAATGAAATGTAGTATATTTAAAATGCCTTAGATTTATTTACATGAAGTATAAATCATTTGCATTTTAGTGACACAAAAAATATTTAACTTGGGTTGTAATTTTGAATAAAGATTGAAGATAAATGAATTCAATGAATAAATTTGCATATTAATTGCCCCAATCTGAATTCCATTAACCCATGAATTTTTTTAATATCATGTAAAATGGGGCGATGATATATTGCATTTTATTGCAAAGGTATTTTCAGACTGAATATTATTAACATTTTTGTCACTTGTTGCCCTGTTTTAGCCCTTTCCCTGATATAGTAGATATTTTATGGCTAAGAAGCAGATACATTTTTATAACATTGTGGTAAACGCACACATTTCTTAAAACGAACAACTTTTACTTTTCCCCACAATGTTTTCAACATATTACTAGCAAATTTCCAGATCTTACATTTTTAGCTCACTTGTGCACGAAGTGCACGGTGAGCAAATGTTATCACATTTTGTCCGGCATCCGTCGTGCATCATCAACATTTGCCCTTGTTAACACTCTACAGGCTACATTTTGCATCCGATCTTCATGAAAGTGTATCAGAACATTCATCTCCATCAAATCTTGGACAAGTTCGAAAATGGGCCATATGAGATAAAAAAAAACTAGGTCACTAGGTCAAATTGAAGGGAAATCTTGTTAACACTCTTGAGGCCACATTTTCAACTTGAGCATGTTGAAACTTTATCAGAATGTTTGTCTTGATGATATGTAAGTCAAGTTCGAACATGGGTCATGTCAGGTCAAAAAGTAGGTCACTAGGTCAAATTGAAGGAAAATCTTCGTAACAATCTGGAGGTGGCATTTTTCCTTGGCGCTCAGGGCTGTAGGATAAGCATTAAGACTGACTCGCTGGGGTAAGGATAAAAATACCGGGAGTACTAACGGCGGAGTAAAATACCAAAGAAATAAAACCAGTAATACCAGTATTATTTATCCGGACATGATAAACAAGTGGTAATGTTTTATTTACTGCCAGTATTCTTACTGTTTCAGCCCTTCTTTACATGCATAGTTCAGTTTTTAGTTTATTCCGAAGTAACTCAAAACATTTTGTTTAGAACATAAACAAGTTTCCCACCACTGTCCATCTGTCCAACTGTAATTTTGTCATAATTGGGTTCCATTCATTTCTTTGGCACATGCACACAGATATTTCTATGATATATGGTGGGGAGTTGTAATAAACAAGATACAAGCCATGTTCTGAAATTGTTAGCTCATCTATGCACGAAGTGCAAGGTGAGCTTTTGTGATCACATTTTGTCCGGCGTGTGTCGTGCGTCGTCAACATTTGAGCTTGTTAACACTCTGCGGGCTACATTTTGCATCCAATCTTCATGAAAGTTTATCAGAACGTTCATCTTCATAAAATCTTGGACAAGTTCGAAACTGGGCCATATGAGGTCAAAAACTAGGTCACTAGGTCGAATTGAAGGGAAATCTTGTTAACATTCTGGAGGCCACATTTTTAACTTGAGCATGTTGAAACTTTATCAGAATGTTTGTCTTGATGATATGTAGGTCAAGTTCGAACATGGGTCACGTCGGGTCAAAAAGTAGGTCACTAGGTCAAATTCAAGGAAAATCTTGTTAACACTCCAGAGGCCGCAATTTTTGCTTCGGCAGTTTGAAATGTTGTCAGAATGTTTGTCTAGGTTAAGTTCAAATATTGGTTATGCCAGGTCAAAAACTAGGTCAAATTGAAGGAAAATCTTGTTAACACTTTGGATGCCGCATTTTTAGCTTCAGCACCTTGAAATTTTGTCAGAATGTTTGTCTTAAAGATATCTAGGTCAAGTTCAAATATGGGTCATATTGGGTCAGAAACTAGGTCACTAGGCCAAATTGAGGGAAAATTTTGTTAACTCTGTAGAAGCCGCATGTTTTGCTTCAGCGGCTTGAAATTTGTTCAGAATGTTGAGCTGAATTATATCTAGGCCAAGTTCGAATATGGGTCATGCTGGGTCCAAAACTAGGTCACTAGGCCAAAATGAAGGGAAATCTTGTTAACACTTTGGATGCCGCATTTTTTGCTTCAGCAGCTTGAAATTTTGTCAGAATGTTTCTCTTAAAGATATCTAGGTCAAGTTCAAATATGGGTCATATTGGATCAGAAACTAGGTCACTAAGCCAAATTGAGGGAAAATCTTGTTTACTCTGTAGAAGCCGCATGTTTTGCTTCAGCGGCTTGAAAGTTGGGCAGAATTTTGAGCTGAATGATATTTAGGCCAAGTTCGAGTATGGGTCATGCCGGGTCAAAAACTAGGTCACTAGGTCAAATTGAAGGAAAATTTTGTTAAAAATTTGGATGCCGCATATTTTGCTTCAGCAGCTTGAAATTGGGTCAGAATGTTTGTCTAATGTTCGAATATGGGTCATATTGGATCAGAAACTAGGTCAATAAAGGAAAATATTGTTAAAACTCCGGATGCCGCATTTTTACTTTGAGCAAGTTGAAAAACTATTGAATGGAATTTTGATTAATTTAACTCTCTTAATGTAAATTTTCGAGAGGCCAACATGGCAGACCTGGTAAACCCAAATGTGCTGCCTTATATAAATATAGTCTTGACCAGATATCTTTGATAATTGAGTTGTTGTCATTGTAACACTTTTCGTAAAACCCAAACAAAATAAGTGATTAAGAATACAGAATGTAAATAAGGCACTTTGCATGTGTTCGCCTAAATGAACAAATGAATGCGTTAATTTAATGGACAATAATTTAGCAGACGGCAAAATATGCAAATGAGCTTAAAGGTTGAAAGATTGACTTCAAATATAAATAATACATTCAGATTAATAAGATTCGCCGGTGTTATTTACAGTTTTTGATATTATCTTTCAAAATCTGCATTTCAAGTAACCCAAATTCATTAATATTAATGAGATGGTATTACTTTAACAATGCCAAGATACGGCCTGATGTGTGTTGGCTCGTGCAAAACATTGATAGACTAAGGATATGTAAACTGGTCAATTGAGTACCCACGGTGTTGGGTTTTGAGGTCTTTTAACGCTTTCCCACATTCATCACGTTTGCAGCAGATGACTTTGAAAATATTTACTCAAGATCTGGAAAATCTCTTGAAATGAAGGTATACTAACTTACTAAAAGATTTGAAAGCATTGTGGCAGAAAGAGAAATTGCTTCATAATGTTTTCAAAAGTCATCTGCTGTAGATGCATCAAAATGTGTCTATACGGGTTAACCCTCAACCCAAGCTTTAACCCTTTCCCACCTGCAGATGCATCTGCAACACACATCTTTTGAAAAACATTGTGGCTAAAGGAGAAATTGATCAAAATTTCTCCTTTTGACACAATGTTCTCAACTTTATTCAATAATTAATTTTCATTTATAGAGATTTGCCCAGATGTATTAAAAGTTGTCCGCTGTTGATTTTTTGTATGTGAGAAAGGGTTTATAACCTGATAAAGGATATTTATCTAAACCAGACAAAAAAAGGTCACAGGGAATGGCTACCCCCTTTTGCAATGCTACAACAACCTCTTTACCATTTTATGTATGTACCTGATACTTTGTATGTTAATTTGATAGACTACTGCATTTTGCTCACCTGAAGATAATATAGTGCTGGGAGTGAGCTATTGTGATCACATAATTATCATCCTTTCAAATGTTCTCCACTGAAACTAATGGTCTGATTTGAAAATCATTTGGTACAAATGTTACTTGGGTGACCCTCTACCACATAATTTTGATCCATTGATAAACATGGTTGCCAGGGGTTAGTGCTCTTTTTGCTTATACGGTTTCAAACGAGTCTAATTTCTCACACAAAATGGTTCAATCATTTTAGAATTCACTTAACCAAAATTCAATCATTAGCAACGGTAGTTGTGATTTATGTGAAAATCATGATTTACTTAGTATTACTCTTGATAATGATTGTGAAGAATTGAATTGTCCTATTCTTGACGACAAGATCCTTTCCAGTATAAAATCATTTAACCCTTTCCCTCATATAGACGTTTTCTTACGCCTCTGCAGCAGACGGCTTTTTAAAAATCATATGACAAAAGAAGAAATTGCACAAAATGTGCAATTTCTCCTTTGCCACAATGTTTTCCACTTTTAGTCATAGGTTATCCATTCAATTATAGAGATTTATTCTGTTTTGACAAAATATGTTCAAAGTCGTCTGCTGCAGAATTGTCGTATGAGGGAAAGGTTTAACAATAACATATTATCACCAGGTCCGGATGGACTGTGTGCAGAAATATATAAAAACACGATGAATGATATATTTCCCTAAAAAGTATTCAATAAAGTATTTGAATTCATGGAATGTTCTGAAGGAATGGTGTTACAGTATAATAACTCCTTTATAAAACACTTTATTTCATTAAAGAGTATTAATTATTTAAAGTGTTTTACTGTCTGTCTGCCCTTTGGAAGACCTAATTAATATACAAAAAAACACCTTTATACTTCTGTACAAAATGACGTTAATGCTCTAGTGGCTATGTTTATAACCCAATTGTGATGAAACTTGCCACACATGTTCACAAACATCGCCTCTTGTACAAGGTACTGTTTCACCAACGTAGGTCAAAGGTCAAGGGCACAGTGACCATTAAATATTGGTAAAAAAAGACATCATCACTCTAGTGACTTTATTTCTTATCCGATTGTTATGAAACTGAATACATAGATTATGTTCACTTGCATAGCCTCTTGTATAAGTTCACATTTCACTGACCTAGGTCAACGTCACAGTGACTATTATACTCCTGTGGAAAATGACATCATCCCTCTAGCTACTTTATTTCTTATCACAATTTTATGAAACTTTTCACACATGTTCACTTGCATCGCCTCTTGTACTTTTATCCCAACGTTATTAAATTTTACAAACATGTTCACTAACATCTCCTCTTGTACAAGTTTGCGTTTCACTGACCAGTTTGTCCTGATGATATCTCGGCCAAGTTCGAATATGGGTCATGTCCTGTCAAAAACTAGGTCACTAGGCCAAATTTAAGGAAAATTTTGTTAACACTATGGAAGCCACATTTTTGTCAGAATGTTTGACTTAGTGATATCTAGGCCAAGTTTGAATATAGGTCATGTCGGGTCAAAAACTAGGTCACTAGGCAAAATTGAAGAACAATCTTGTTAACACTTTGGAAGCCGTATTTTTGGCTTGAGCATGTTGAAGCTTTGTCAGAATATTTGTCTTGATGATATCTAGGGTAAGTTCGAATATGGGTCAGGTCAGGTCAACAACTAAGTCATTAGGCCAAATTGTAGAACAATTTAGTTAACACTATAGAGATCGCATTTTTGACTTGAGCAGCTTGAAATTTTGTCAGAAAGTTTGTCTTGATGATGTTGCCATTGGCGCTGAAAGAGTTGTCTTAAATAGCCCATTCTCAGGTGAGCGATTCCAGGGCCTTCATGGCCCTCTTGATTTAAAATGACTTCATCCCTCTTGCACTTTCTTTTGTGGAAAGAATTCCTTCATATTCCATACACGGGTTCTGTGTCAAGAGAGTTTTACCAAGCTTTGTCAAAGTTCAAAGGGTAAGCTAACATTGACTATAATGTGTCTGTATGAAACATGATACTATATAGCTCTAGCACTTTCGTTTCGAGAAAGAATTCCTCCATACATCATACACTGGTTCATTAAAAGCTTGGAAGTTGGATAGGTTCCCGTTTCATTGGTTCAGGTCAAAGGTCCAGGGCCTTTTAACCTTATATAAGTGACGCCGTTAAACGGTGTCTTCCCAATTGAAAAAACGTTGTTTTTTTCCCAATAGGAAAAAAATATTTCCCAAAATCTAAAAAAAAAAAAAAAAAAAAAAAAAGAAAAAATTGTTTTTTAAGTGAAGTGAAGTGGAATACACTATTAACAGATATATTTGTCTTGTTTAAGGTAATATGATTGTTTAATTGCATTATATAAACAAAAAGTCTTAAGTTATTGTAAAAAGGACTTTTTATATTATAGCCATATGTTATATGTCTAACTTTTCCCAATTTGGCAAAAAATTGCGCTAAAATTTCCCAAAATGAAAGGCTAAGGCCTCTTCCCAATTTCTGGAAAAAAGGCCCTGAGGTCACAGTGACTATAAAACATCTGTATGAAAAAACACAGCGAGGGGATTTGTATTGTTGGCGATGCTCTTGTTAGATCTTCTGTTTGATAGCGATCTGGAACTCAAATTTTCAAAACCCTGTTGTATTGTTGAATTGATTATGTTAAAGAGATTTAGGACAAGTTGAGTCTACATCTGATGTCTTTGCAGCTACATGTACAGCTCCAATGTTCAGTTGACCCTTTCCCACATACATCAAATCTAGCAGATGACTTTGAAATAATCGTGGCAAAAACACAATCAATCTCTATAAATTAATTTATAAATACTGAAAAAAGTTAAAAACATAGTGGCAAAAGGACAAATTGTTGTTTTGAACAATTCCTCCTTTTGTCACATTGTTTTCAGAAGTCATCTTCTGCAGAAAGCGTCTGTATTTGGGAAAGAGTTAACTTGACATGATCATATAGGTAGGGGACACTGTACCTCTCAGGTTAAGGCACTTTTGATCATATACTCAGACTAACAGTTAAAACTTAAGAAACTCTCTCATATTGCTCAAAGAATTTCAAGGAATGTTCTTTTTTTGTGCAGATGTTGTTAAAAGGAGACAACATAGAAATATTGCAGACTTCTAAATGGCTTTTTTACCCTCAAGATAAAGAATATGTAATGTTTTTACAGCAGGCATTTAAAAGATTGAGCTTGAAAAACATTGCAGGAAAAGTAGAAATTGTTCAAATTGAGAAAGCTCAACTTATCCAAAAGGGTTATTTTCTCTTCGACTTCAGTGCCAATTTTCTTTATTTTACTACTATTTCACGAGACAATTTCAAGGCAGACACTCAAAAAAGCAGTGGAGAAATATTGGCTGTATTTTTTGTGACTCTTCGCCATTAATATGTATGAAGGCTCATTTGTTATTCATGAGAACTCGTTATGGAAGAGAACTTGTGAATTTGAAATTCAAATGAGAAGAGTTTCCATGTTTTTATAAACCCCAGTTAATTCTTTTTCATATTTTTGAAGCTTTATATAGTGTGAAAATGGCCTTGCAATAAAATGAAAAAATATTTTGAAAAATGTATGCCTGTTATGATTTTGTTAACACTTTCCCTCATACGGCAATTCTGCCGCAGACGACTTTGAACGTATTTTGTCAAAAAATAGAAAATCTCCATAATTGAATGGATAACCTATGACAAAAAGTGGAAAACATTGTGGCAAAAGGAGAAATTGCACGTTTTGTGCAATTTTTTCTTTTGTCACTATGTTTTGTTTTCAAAAAGCCGTCTGCTGCAGAGGCGTCAGAAAGCGTCTATATGAGGGAAAGCTTTGACTCAATGGACCTGAAGAAAACAATTTAATAGCTAGAAAATTGTAATTGTATTTTTGATATGAAACTGTAAATTATTTTGGAAACTGAATCTGCAGCAGACTTTTTTTTGAAAACTTGTGACAAAAGGAGACATTGCTCATTGAGAGAAATGTCTCTCCATGTATATGTCAATATTTTTTTCTAATTATATTCAATAATTATAGTTTATAAATCTATTTACAGAGATTTTCCACATGTTTGCCTTGATGTTTCTGAAGTCGTCTGCTGCATATTTGTTGTACATGAGAAAGGGTTCAAACAATACTGCAAACAACTTCAACATGCACACTTTACTTTCTCATAAAAGTGATTTTTTAAACCTTTCCCGCATACAACAAATCTGCAGCAGACAACTTTGGAAACATATAGTCTTACATTAATTAAAGTTTATTTATTGATTAGAGAGTTGAAAACATAGTGGCAAAAGGGGAAATTGCTCATGATGAGCAATTTATCCTTTTGTCACAATGTTTTCAAAGGTCACTTTCTGGAATTGCATTAAAATGCGTCTGATTTTAGTTGCTTTCAGCAGTGTTTCAGCTACATTGTACATAATACATGTAGATGTCATGGCATTGGAGCTTCACATTTATTTAAATACACATGTAATGATTATTGGCTACCATTGCCGCTTCATTATATTTTCATTAATTTTGTAATGGACTTCTGATTATAGCCCAATAAAAAAGAGAAAGTTGACTTATGACTTAAAGGGTTATTCAAATGTACTGAATGCATTATTCTTTGATTGATACTTTATAATGGGCTCTATAATCCTTTTCTCATAGAATATTCATTATTTTGATACATTTTGTGCTAAAATGTTTTGATAACATTGTGGGAAAATGGGATGTGTTGCTTGATGATAAAAATAGGGTTCAGCTTTTTTCGATGTTTCCTATTCTCTGTCAATATTTATTTAACAGTATTAAAATTATTTGTAACACATAAGTGATTTGAGTTTTATACTCATTCTAACATGTTTGTTCTTTTCATTCCTCTGCAAATAAGATGACTTCTTAACCGCTTCCCATATCCAAATGTTTTCTGAAACTTTCTAATTTTGCTACAATGTTTTCAAGTTTATTCAATTACATTTCCTTCATTTATAGAATTTTTGGAAAAAAAATGGCTGAGGGATATATGATTTTTAGCTGGACTTTTGAAAAAAACGAGAGCTATTGTCATGACCCTGGCATCGTCGGCGGCATGGTCGTCCGGTTATCAGTCGAGGGTCTGTGCCGTACGCAGTGCTCTTGTTAAATTGTTAAATTTACACTTTCCCACATACAGACATTTCCTGAAGCCTCTGCAGAAGACAGCTTTTGAAAGCAATGTGGCAAAAGGAGAAAATGCTCGAAATGAGCATTTTTTTCCTTTTTCCACAAGTGACAATACTTTTCAACTATGTTCATTTATTTAATTATTATACTTTCATTTACAGAGATTTTTCATATTTTTACCAAGATTTGTTCAAAGTTTAGATTAGTTAAAATTGGTAACATCAATGAAATGTTATTGGAAGCCGCCAGGAGGCGGCTTCCTGTAGGAATGCCTAGAAATTTAGCACAAGGAGATATTTAGACCTGCCAGTGTGACTACATATCGGGATTTCTCTTTGTCCATACTAAATATATTGATTTAAGGCGATCCCCAGTCGCGTCACTACGGTCATGGTGGAGTGCCCTTGGGCAAGGCACATTTTCTAGACTAGTACTGGTTTGTTTACCCAGGGATCATGAATAAGTGAACTGTCGCCGTGATATAACTGAAATAATGTTGATTTAGCGATTTAGATTAAATCCGTATTCACCAACAAGTTTTAAACCGATCTCAATTTAGTCTAGTTTGTAAATGTCGTACGCGGCTGCGCAACGACTCTGGTTTCCGAATCAAGTTAGGAGTTAAAATAAAAGACAGTACATTCTATAGTCTATTTATAGATTTTCATTTTTATCGAAATTTCACATAAATTTTACATTTGCTTTGCTTTTAATAATCTGACTTTCATGTTTAGTATAATATCTTCCTATTTTACTATGTTGCGTGATGAAAACTTCGTCTGTCGTTCTTCTTATAGTTTTTTTTTGTCGATTTTGATAATCTGTCATTTTCATTCATTTATGCATTTTGTTTTTCGCAAATATCGCTGAAAGTTTCGTCTATGATTGCACATACTTGATTCAAATCTAACTTTGAGTAAAATTGTCATCGCAAACATGAAAAGATTTGAACCACAGAAATATCTGTTTCAAGATAAATTTCGTTCTTTTTCGCTGTTGCAGTTTCACATTCATGAATATCGCGGTAAACACGATATTGGTGAATTTTGCCTAACTGACAACAGATTTTCTGTGTGTCACCATTATTTGATAAAACATTATCATAATAGGGCGTGTGTTCAATACAAAATAATAATTGATTGTTTTATGGTACTAATTTAGATTTATCATAACCTCTTGTCCATTTATCTTTAGTATTATATGTCACTTTTCATGATCAGTTTAACTCTAAATTATCTCATTCACTTAAAACACAGACCCCGCCAGGTTAAATATCCTACATAAAACTTATATCTTCAATAACCGATATCAGCATTACTGACTACAGATTAAATAGTTCTAATGTTTGTGGATTTAAATGTTCTTTTAAGCTCACCAGAGCACAAAGTGCTCAAGGTGAGTTTTTTTATCGCATTTTGTCCGTCGTCCATCGTCCGTCGTCAACATTAGCTTGTTAACACTCTAGAGGCAACATTTTGCATCCAATCTTCATGAAAGTTTATCAGAACATATAATATTATCTCCATCAAATCGAGGCCAAGTTCGAAACTGGGTCATGTCGCGTCAAAAACTAGGTCACTAGGTCAAATTTAAGGAAAATCTTGTTAACACTCAGGAAGCCACATTTTTGGCTTGAGCATGTTGGAACTTTGTCAGAATGTTTGTTCTTATTGATATCTAGGCCAAGTTCGAAACTTGGTCATGTCCGGTTAAAAACAATGTTACTAGGTCAAATTTAAGGAAAATCTTGTTAACACTCTGGAAGCTACATGTTTGGCTTGATCATGTTGAACCTTTGTCAGAATTTTTGTCTTAGCTTAACTGGGTCATGTCCGGTCAAAAACTAGGTCATTAGGTGAAATTTAAGGAAAATCTTGTTAACACTCTGGAAGCTACATGTTTGGCTTGAGCATGTTGAACCTTTGTCAGAATGTTTGTCTTAGCTTAACTGGGTCATGTCCAGTCAAAAACTAGGTCATTAGGTCAAATTTATGAAAAATATTTTTAACACTCTTGACTTGAGCATGTTGAAACTTTGTCAGAATGTTTGTCTTAATGATTTCTAGGCCAAGATCGGAAATAGGTAATGTTTGGTCAAAAATTAGGTTACTAGGCTTAATTTAAGGAAAATCTTGTTAACACTTTAAAAGCCACATTCGAAACTTAAGCATATTGAAACTTTGTTAGAAAGTTTGTCTTGATGATATCTAGGCCAAGTTCAATTATGGGTCATTTTGAATCTTTGTCAGAATATTTGCCTTGAAGATATTTAGGCCAAATCAAATATGGGTTTGGTCAGGTCCAAAACTAGGTCACTAGACCATATTGTATAAAAAATCTTGTTAACACTAGAGAGATTGCACTTTTGACTTTAGCAGCTTGAAATTTTGTCAGAAAGTTTGTCTTGATGATATTGCCATTGGCGCTGAAAGAGTTAAGTCTCAAAAAGCCCATTCTCAGGTGAGCAATCCAGGGCCTTATGGCCCTCTTGTTTCTTATTTCGCCATGTGATACGAAATATTGCGGCTTCTCTTTGATGCTTTGCATCAAACATCCGTCTTGTCTGTATTGTTGCAATGTGGTATATTTGTATGAGGGAAGGGGTTATCTGATTCATGTTAATCTTCTTGCTTTTGAATTATTCAATATTTTTAACTTTTTATGGCAAACTTTTTTGTTAGAGGAGAAAAATTCTGAATTGAGGATTAAGTGAAAAAGTGTATAAAGTGCATGAATAAAGTGGTAGAAAAGATTAAATGAATATTGTTATTCTAGATGAGAAACTTGACTGTATTGTTAAATGATAATGAATCCAAGAAACCTTTGTAATGTGCAAATGAGATAGCGGGGACATGTTTTAGATATGTGAATATATGAATATTAATGAGTTCACTTGATACTGACACCCTTTCCTTACCAAACACAGCAGATTGAGCAGACAACTGTTATTCTTGTAGAGAGAAATATTGAATACATTTTTAGGAGGGAAAGCTTGTCATTGAGATGATAAAGTTTAAACTTATTAGTTAAAATGCATTATTTATTTTTTTTATTTGTTGGCTTCGGCCAAAAATATTGGATTTTGGGTTAGTTTAATGTCTTCGCATTGGTGAAAGTGTTAAGTACTAATAGTTAAGTGTTAATACTAAGTATTGCTAATGCAAGACTGATTTTTATCCAAACCAGCTCTTTGTAGATTTGCAATATTATTCATTTGCCATATACATACATTCATTTTACCCTAGTCCTATCAGCTATGATGTAGATATTTCCAAATTCAAATTTATAAAGTGTTCATGTTCCTGTTAAAGCACAGTGATTGTTTGGAAAATTAAAACAAACGATTGGACATGGTGGTATTTCAAGAATGTGATTATACAGAATTTCAAGATATTTGTATAGGGAAAAGATATTAAAAATAAGCCTGAATTTTTATGCAATAATTTGGATTATTTGATGCCTTGATTTATGTGCTGAGTTCTACATGTATATATGTATCTGCATACAGTCAGGATATTTGTACATACGTTTTTAATAACAGGTATGAATAAGATTTTTGTCAAAGATTTAAAGATTTAATCTTTTCTAAAAAAAAATGTTAAAAGTAAAAAAGAAATAATCTATATTTGATCGTTATATAATAATTTTCTTACTTCACTTGTCCCATCCTTTTAGAAATTTATTTTGATGTATATTGAGCAAATTCTTTTGAAAAAACAATAAAACCCATAATGTATAATACAGAAAAACTGAGCAATATGTTGTTTTCTCCTAACAATAATGTTTACTTTTTGCAAGATAAAACTTTCAATTGCCTTCAAAGTCCATACATCCTTTTTCTTGATTGTGTTTTTAACCATGTCAGAGGGAAATTGGTCTTTCATCTTTTGTGAAGAGTGAAGATTCAGGCAGTATATCACTCTCATTCTACATGTAGTATAACACAACTTTAAATTAAACTAGAGGTGTAGCCCCCACACACTGTTTCAGGTTTCTTATCCATTTATGTGATGTAGAAACGGTGATACATCAATATCTTTTTTAACCCTTTCCAAAATACGGCAAATCTGCAGAAGACAATTTTGAAAACATCTAGGTTAAAGTAGGGTAAATCTATAAATAAAAGCATAATTACTGAAAACATTGTGGCAAAAGGAGAAATTGCTTGTTTTGTCGCCATGTTTTCAAAAGGCGGTCTGCTGCAGAGGCGTCAGAAAGCATCTATATGAGGGAAAGGGTTAATTGGTAACAGTTCAGAAAACTTTGTTGCAAAAGGAAAATTTGATCATGATGACAGGAACAATGTCTCCTCTTGCCTAAATGTTTCAATATATATGCTTTGCCTTAAAATTTGTCCGCTGAAAGAAAATTGTATACTATGGGAAAGACTTAAACATTTACCTGATATAATTATAATTAGGCAAAACATTTTTGAACAAGTGTTGGAAACATCAAAATTAGATGTATTATGTTTTACAATGATAGCATGTCAGATGAATGGTTTAAATGTTAAAAATTTAGTGGTTTTTGGTTATCCCATAAATGTGCATCACTGTAATTTCCCATGAGAAAATCAAAATAATCCCAACCAATATCTTCTCAATTAATTGTGTGATTTTTCATCCGTCTCCAGTATTTGTGCCTGACATTAAATAGATCTGTGGGCGAGCTGTTGTGATCACTCGTTATCTGTTCAAATCTTCTTCTATGAAACTACTGGTTTAATTTCACATGGATGTTACTTAGGTGGCCCTCTACAAATTGTGTTCACACCCACCTGCTGAACTGCATAAGATGGCCACCAGAGCTAAAATAAAGAACAATCTTCAGTTGACATCATCTCCTAAACCATTGGCCCAATTTCAAAATATTTTTTACAAGAATGCTACTAAGGTCATCCACACCATTCTGCTCCATTGCATAAGATGGCCTCCAGAGCTAAAAATAGAAATATCTTAAAATGACATCTCCTAAACCACTGGCCCAATTTCATAATAATTTCACCTAATTGTTCACAGTTGTTTAAGTGGCCCTCTACCTAATTTGTTCAAGAGTTACCGATCCACTTCACATTATAATTTTCTATAATCATCTCCTGAAGATTTGTTATTATACCCCCTTCGAAGAAGAGGGGGTATATAGGAGTCACTGTGTCGGGCTGTCTGTCTGTCGGTCGGCCGGAAGCCATATTTTGTCCGGCCTATTTCTTACAAACCACTGGGTGGAATTCAATAACATTTTAAATGAAGCTTCTATACCAAAAGGAGATGTGCATATTCTAAAGGGGTTACAATTGCATCATATTTTACAGAGTTATGGCCCTTTTACTTATTAAGTTATGGTGTAGGTCAAGGTGCTGTTTAGGGGGTATTTATCATCTTCAGTGATAGTTCTAGTTTTTTTTGGAAAAAAGTTAAGATCTTTGGTGGGTAAGGGTTCAATCATTTGGGATGATAAATGAGAAAGAAAAAGAGGTGATGAATGATTAGTATACTTATAGACTAATTTGATTTTACTTTTCAGGCTAAACTATGAACAGTGAAGGAGACAATGACAGTTCAAAGGTAAGATAATAGCTTCTAAGAGTCTTTTTCCCATTGAAAGTGTCTGTCAGACCTAAAAGAAAACATTTTTGGAAAAGGAGAAATAACCCATTCTGATGGCCAAATAAGTGTGATCAGATTAAGAGTTGAATAGCGAACAAGAGTTAGTATAAAGATCAAAATATGACTTATGACTGTTTCGTAATTAAAATCATTGCTTTGATGGTTAACCCTTTCCATCATATGACTTTGAACTTATTTTGTTAAAAAATAGAAAATCTCTATAATTAAATGGATAAACTATGACTAAAAGTAGACACACCGGAAACAAAGGATTATTAAAAATATAGTGGCAAAAGTATAAATTGTTCATGATTACCAATTTCTGCTTTTGCCACAATATTTTCAATTCTATTCAATAAGTATAGCTTCATTTAGAGAGATTTTCCATATTTTTGCTTAGAGGATTTCAAAACTGTTTGCTGCAGATTTGGTATGGGAAAGGGTTAAGAAATTATGAAGTTTCTTTCCATCATGCAGTCAGGATTGCAAGGTTTGAAATACACCTGGATTGAGTTTCAAAGACACTAAACTTGTGTGTAAGCCCTTACCCACATATACCAAATCATTATGAGCAATTTCTCCATTTGCCACAGTGTTTTCAAATGTCTTCATCTTGCAAAGGTGTGAGAACGCATCTATATGTGGGAAAGAATTAAACAAGAAGACCTATTTCATTTTGTCTGAAAATTACTGAAAATAACTGGATATCCTGGTGTCTATTGAACATGGAACAGGGAAGGTCAATTATTTGTACGTACAAGTTATGTACTGTCATTTGAAGTCAAGTAGCAATAGTCGGTAATAAGTAAAGGACATGACATTGTGCTGTCTATTCAAGCTTAGGTGAACTGTCTGTCCACTTTGTTTTTACTGAAATACTGTCAGCCCCTTTCCCTCATACAACAAATCCACAGCAAGACTTTTGAAGTAAAATCTGTTTAACCCTTTCCCTCATACAACAAATCCACAGCAAGACTTTTGAAGTAAAATCTGTTTAACCCTTTCCCTCATACAACAAATCCACAGCAAGACTTTTGAAGTAAAATCTGTTTAACCCTTTCCCTCATACAACAAATCCACAGCAAGACTTTTGAAGTAAAATCTGTTTAACCCTTTCCCTCATACAACAAATCCACAGCAAGACTTTTGAAGTAAAATCTGTTTAACCCTTTCCCTCATACGACAATTCTGCAGCAGACGACTTTGAACGTATTTTGTCAAAACATAGAAAATCTCCATAATTGAATGGATAACCTATGACAAAAAGTGGAAAACATTGTGGCAAAAGGAGAAATTGCACGTTTTGTGCAATTTCTTCTTTTGTCACTATGTTTTCAAAACGCCGTCTGCTGCAGAGGCTTCAGAAAGCGTCTATTTGAGGGAAAGGGTTAACCTCTCCCACATACATCAAATCTTCAGCAGATCACTTTGAAAGCATGTACACAAACATATAAAAAATCTCTATAGCTGTAACAATAATGATTGAAAACAGTAGAAAACATTGTGGCAAAAGGAGAAATTGCTTGTTTTGAGCAATTTCTTCTTTTGTCATGATGTTTTCAAAAGTCGTCTGCTGAAGATGCCTGGGAAAGGGTTAAATGAAAGTATAATTAGTGAATAGGGTTCAAAACAGTGTTGTAAAAGGAGAAATTTACCATTATGACAATTTTCTCTCTACAATGATTACTGAAGTCATCTGCTATAGTTTATTCAAAATGTGTCTGCATGTGGGAAAGGTGTAAAAATGACCCTACAACTAGGACCGTGTGTACTTTGATTTCAGTCTGCTGGCTTTGTAGCAGTGTCCACAGCTGGCAATACAACTCATACAGCTACAATACAGCCCACACTGTTACAACAGATCCCAATAGGCATGCAGCAAGGCGGATTTATCATTCAAAACCCATTTGCACAGCAAGCAGTGGTAGGTAGTTTCTTGTCTTTTGCACATTGTGACAACTTCTGGAAACATTTGGCAAAATAATCAATTGCTCATCATGTTTTTAAAACTATGCAATATTTATACATTTTCCATATTGTTGCCTCTAAATTTTCTGCCGCAGATATATTGTATATGGGAAAAGATGAAATTTGTTAACTCTTTTCCACATACAGTGATAATTCTGCTGAAACAAATTTGTAAACATCTTGGCAAAGATGAAGAAAATCTCTATGGCAAAAGGAGAACCTGTTCATATATAATTAATAATTAATAATAATTGTATGTGTGGTTATTTTTAGGGTTTTCTGCCGAGTAACAAATTATAAAATACTGAAATTCATTAACCCTGTCCCTCATATAAACGCTTTCTGAAGCCTCGGCAGCAGACGGCTCTTTGAAAACATAGTGACAAAAGAAGAAATTGCTCAATATGAGCAATTTCTCCTTTTGCTACAATGTTTTCCAATTTAAGTCATAGGTAATCAATTCAATTATAGAGATTTTATATTTTTTGACAAAATATGTTCAAAGTCGTCTGCTGCAGAATCGTCGTATGAGGGAACCATTGTTGGAAAATGCTAATTAAGATCAATATCTTAATTCATGATTACATTTACACCTCTCTACCAAAAAAATTGTTCATGTGTCATTCGTACATGGTTTTGAAATAAGAGAAATTTTGTGTAAAAAAGACTAGTTCAGCCACTTAATCTAAACTTCTGGTTAATGTTATTCTTTCCGACTTTTTTCCAAGATTCCAGCTGTATCCAATCCCTTACAGGGAGGGCTACAGCTCTCCACAGCAGATCTCCAACAATTACAACAACAAATACAGCTACAAATCCAACAACAACAACAGCTACAACAACAACTTCAGCAACAACAAGTACAGTCCCAGGCCACAACATTACCGACTTTACAACAGGTTTGAATTTACACTTTACTTCATTATTTCTGAAGCGGATACACATTGGCAAGATAAACTTAATGGTAGTACTCGATGTACAAGTTTAGTAAACAGTTCCTCTGATGTAGAGTACCAATATCTCGGGTTTAATTATAATGAATGAATGTATAGTGTTTTATGCCGTATCGATAACTTAGGTCATTAAGTGCGTGTATAAAATATGAAATGAGAAGTAACAATATTCAAAATTCAAGTATATTGGTTAAAATAAGATGATTTGAGGTGAAATGATTTTACAGAACTAGAAAAATATGTAATGTGAATGTGAATGCAATGTAGTATGTAATATAAATGAGAGGCAATATATGCTTATCAGATGGGCATACAAGAAAAAACCCGTAGTAATACTAGTTAATACCTTATTTATAGAGGCTGCACAGTGGGACATGGCCAGTCTTCCCTGTGGGCCACTGCTAAACAAACTTGTAAATATTTACATATATTAAGTACAGTATGCATATTAATATTGTGATAAATTCAAGATACCAGTACTGTTATGGGAAGAGGTTTTTATGCCCCCGGAATCACCGATTCGGTGGGCATCTAGTTTTTGGCCGGTCTGTCTGTCTATCGAAAAAAAACTTTAACCTTGACCACTACTTTTGAACCATAACAGGTACGTCTACCATATTTCACATGTGTATTCCTTGTGACATGACCTTTCTGTCAGTACCAACATTTTTGACCTTGCGACCTTGACCTTTGACCTAGATGTATCTGTCTGTCGAAAAAAACTTTAACCTTGACCACTAATTTTGAACCATAACAGGTACGGCTACCATATTTCACATGTGTATTCCTTGTGACATGACCTTTCTGTCAGTACCAACATTTTTGTTTAAGTAATAGATTTAAGTAATAGATTCCCAACAGAATGCCATCATGAAAGATATGTTGTTTTAAATTTCTTTAAATGTTCACAGTTCCAGACATGCAGTAGAATCTTGTTCCATATTTTCAGTCCTGAGTAGGTCTTCTTTTTTCTTTAAAATTCTGTTCTTGGTTTAGGAATGTTAAGTATATGCTGGCTGTCAGATCTTAAATTTGTATTGGTATGATAGCAATAAAAGCATATTAATAATTTGAGACCGCACTTCATAGGACTTTTCCTTTATAGTTGATAGTCTTTCAGAATTATTAAACAAATTGTATTCCTTGCAAAACTATGGTTGCCGTGACAATGAAAAGGAAAAATGTTAAAAATCTTCTAGTCAAAAAATAACTTGCCTGATTTGAAAATAATTTGGCACAAATCCTTGTGTTTTTACTCTACCAAGATTGTTCAAGTTATTCTGATCTGTTGACAGACCCTTTCCCTGATATAGACGCTTTCTGACGTCTCTGCAGCAGACAGCTTTTTAAAAACATTGTGACAAAAGAAGAAATTGCTTAAAACGAGCAATTTCTACTTTTGCCACTATTTTCCACTGTTAGTCATAGGTTATCCATTCAATTATAGAGATTTTCTAGTTTTTAGCTCGACTTTTGAAAAAACGAGAGCTATTGTCATGACCCTTGCGTCGTCGTCGTCGTCCGGTTAAGATTTTTTGTTTAGCTCATTTTTTTAGCTCACCTAAGCACGAAGTGCAAGGTGAGCTTTTGTGATCACCCGGCGTCCGTCGTCGTCGTCAGCGTCTGTTAACAATTTCCTACAAATGACTTCTCCTACTAAACAAATGGACAGATTTCAAAATAACTTCACAGGAATGGTCCTTAGGTAGTCCTCTTTCAAAGTTGTTCAAAGAAATTAATTCCAAGTAGAACTTTGGTTGCTGCGGCATCAGAAAAGGGGAAAATTGCCAAATCTTAAAAAATCTTCTTGTCCAAAAGTACTGGCCCGATTTGAAAATTATTTTGCACAAATGTTCCTTGGGGTACCCTCTACCAAGATAGTTCAAATATTTCCGATCCGTTAAAAAACATGGCCGCCAGGGGGCGGAGCTTATTTTTCTTATATGTGCATTGTTAAAAGTTTAAAAATCTTCTTGTCCAAAAGAACTGGCCCGATTTGAAAATTATTTTGCACAAATGTTCCTTGGGACACTCTTTACCAAGATTGTTCAAATATTTCCAATCCGTTGAAAAACATGGCCGCCAGGGGGCGGAGCCTGTTTTCCTTATATGTGAATTGTTTAAACTTTGAAAAATCTTCTTGTCCAAAAGTACTGGGCCGATTTGAAAATAATTTTGCACAAATGTTCCATGGTGCACCCTTTACCAAGATTGTTCAAATATTTTTGATCCGTTGAAAAACATGGCCGCCAGGAGGCGGAGCTTGTTTTCCTTATATGTGCATTGTTAAAACTTTAAAAATCTTCTTGTCCAAAAGTACTGGCCTGATTTAAAAATTATTTTGCACAAATGTTCCTTGGGGCACCCTTTACGAAGATTGTTCAAATATTTTTGATCCGTTGAAAAACATGGCCGCCAGGGGGCGGAGCTTGTTTTCCTTATATGTGCATTGTTAAAACTTTAAAAATCTTCTTGTCCAAAAGTATTGGCCTAAAAAGTGTAAAAACTTTGAAAACTATTGAAGTTCTATTAAATCAGGTGAGCGATATAGGGCCATCATGGCCCTCTTGTTTTTTTTTCTCCCTATCAGTCGAGCGTCTGTGCCGTACGCGGTGCTCTGGTTATACGTCGCCGGAGGCGGTCGTATATTGGCGTCATCTTCTCCGTATGTCCGTCCGTACGTCCATTTCTTGTGAACGCAACTCCTCCTACGTTTCTGACCGTATCTTTTCAAAACTTGGTCAATGTCATAATTATAATGTGTAGATGTGCATGAAGCGGCGATTTTCCGGTTCATTGATATTTGCAAGATTTATGTCCCTTGTAACTTAGTCTCTGTAGCTGATTGATATTGCAGCCTTGTGAACGGTACTCTTCCTATGTTTCTGACCGAATCTTTTCAAAACTTGGTCAATGTCATGACTATAATGGGTAGATGTGCATGAAGCGGCGATTTTCCGGTTCATTGATTTTTGCAAGATTTATGTCCCTTGTAACTTAGTCTCTGTAGCTGATTGATATTGCGGCTTGTGAACGCAACTCTTCCTACATTTCTTACTGAATCTTTTCAAAACTTGGTCAATATCAATACTATAATGGGTAGATGTGCATGAAGCAGGGATTTTCCGGTTCAGCAATTTTTGCAATAGTTATGCCTTTCGAAACTTGGTCTCTATAGCATATTCACTTGAGAACGCAACTCAAGTTTCCAAACAGGTAGAAGTGCATAAAGCAGGGATTATCCGTTAGAGTGATTTTTGCCAGAGTTATGCTCAGAAGGAAAAAAAGGATACATATCGACACTGCCATTTGACCTACTTTCATATCGGAAGCCTCTATAGGGTTCTATCTCTGTTTATATGTATCCTATTTTCTTTAGTTAATACCAAAGTCAGCTAGGCTGGTAAGCAGAGTAAGACTTTCAACTCTGAACAAGTGTGGATAAACTGTTTTGCTCAAGGAAACACCCGGCTGGGATCGAACCTACTACCCAGGCAACCATGATCTCAGGTCCCTGTCTCTTCCAGCTAAGCTAACTGGTCTCACAGACTTCATTTTGAGCTTATGTATACAGACATGTTAAAAGCAATAATTAAAAGGACCAATCTTGATCTTTATATTTTGTGGCGGCACTGGCACTCTTGTTGAAAAGATATGTTCAAAGTCGTCTGTTGCAGAATTGTCGTATGAGGGAAAGGGTTAAAGCATTGCGCTGTGACTGCACTTTTAGCTTGGGGATCTCGATTTCACAATTCAAAGTTTTATCTGTGATAAGTAAATGTTTAACATGAACCATTTTCTGTTTTCAGGCATTACAGGTGGCCACATCAGTCCAGAATGCTTCACCACAGCTACATAGTGCTCAGATTCAAGCCATGGCCGGTGTGCCACAAGTCCTGTTTTTAAACCCATCCCAGCTTACAGCGGCGTTACAACCTCAATTCATGATTCAGGCCCCGAATGCGGGCATGGTAAGATTATCTTATCTGTAACCTTTAGAGCATAATGAGATATTTGGATGATCCTGATAAAATGAACAGTGCTCCTGGAAAACCAACATTAGTGTTTTTGTTTGTGCACTCATGATATCTAATTAACACTTTCACACATACAACAAATCTGCAGGAGATGACTGAAAATATCTATAAATGAAAGATCAATTATTGAAAATAGTTGAAAAATGTGTTGCAAAAATAATAATTGCTCAATAATTTCAACTTTTGCCATAATGTTTTCAAAATATATCGGCTCCAGAGGCGTCAAAAAGTGTCTGCATGTGGGAAAGTGTTAACAATTATACTATTCATAGTAGATTTCATGAGGGTTTCTGTGACTATTTTTCAACCAGTGCAGATCCAGATTAGATTGTGTGGACTGATCTGGATTGGTTCCATGTACCCTATGGTTAGTTTCTAAGAACACAGTTTAAATGATGACTGAAGATTAGTTTTGCAGTTAATAATTATGCAGTCAGGACTCTGAGGAGCCTGTTCATTTGCAATAATTTTGCTAAAGCTTTAACTTTCCAACGTGGAAAACATTGTGTCAAAAGGAGAAATTGCTCGTTTTGAGCAATTTGTACTTTTATCACTATGTTTTCAAAAAACATGTAATGACAAAGCTTTGACATTGTAGCTTCTCTTCACATTGACATATGACATGCCGGTAAGAAAGTTGTGTGGAATAATGGTGTGAGAAAACCATGGAAGTCATGGTCAGGTGAACTGGCCGCCGTTATAAAACTGGAAAATTGCATTGATCTCCAATCTCAATCAACCACATTCAGGCAAAGCTACAAGCAGAATGTGTCAACAAATTATCATGAAAATATTTCGACTGGCCACCTTAATTCATTTTTTGGACCACTGTACTTGAAAGTAGGTCGATATGTCTGTTGCCTTTGTGAACGTTCATGTAAACAAGTCTTGCTAGTGTACAGCAATCTATGTTACAATTATGACTCATCACTTAAGACAGATAATTACTTCTGAAAATCAATGCAAATATTCATGAAGGTACTGCATCTATTTTTGAGTGCTGTGGTCTAAAAATAGTTTGTTGATTTGTCATGGAAGGTATTAATAACCTTCGGTCAAATATTGTCAATTTCAACCAGATTGTATGATTGCCTATCTTTACCTGCATACAGTCCTGTCATAAATATGCTAAGATAAGTTTTTTTATAAACCCTTTACCACATACAGACTCTTTCTGACGCCTCTGCAGCAGACTACTTTTGAAATCTATTCAATAATCATACTATCATTCATAGAAAATTTCTATATTTTGATCTTGATATTTTCAAAGTATTCGGCTGCAGATGTATTATATGTGGGAAAGGGTGACAAGCAATCATTTCTATTTACAGAGCGGTTTCATCATACCAGGTTTAACGACTATGGCATCT
This sequence comes from Serripes groenlandicus, assembly GCA_031761405.1. NCBI lineage: Eukaryota > Metazoa > Mollusca > Bivalvia > Cardiida > Cardiidae > Serripes > Serripes groenlandicus. The sequence continues at coordinate 133,350,894 of JASEVX010000003.1, read as the reverse complement.
CAGCCCGCGACACCCACTTTAAAACTTGACCAAGTGGCGTCTATAGCCAATAATAATGTCCATCCAGTGGCATTGAACATCAACACATCCATTCCCCAAACCACCAACAACACCTCACAGAATTCCAACAACACAACAGGTCCTGAATCGCCTCCCTTGAATACTGACGGGGATACTCTCTCAATACCACCTGTAAGTTTATCCATTACCTCCTATGCTCAATTTTTTATGCCCCCGGAATCACCGATTCGGTGGGCATCTAGTTTTTGGCCTGTCTGCACGTCTGTCTGCACGTCTGTCTGCACGTCTGTCTGTCTGTCTGTCTGCACGAAAAAAACTTTAACCTTGACCACTATTTTTTAACCATAACAGGTACGGCTACCATATTTCACATGTGTATTCCTTGTGACATGACCTTTCTGTCAGTACCAAAATTTTTGACCTTGCGACCTTGACCTTTGACCTAGATGTTGCCATTCTCGAAAAAACTTTAACCTTGGCCATTACTTTTGAACCATAACAGATACGGCTACCATATTTCACATGTGTATTCCTTGTGACATGACCTTTCTGTCAGTACCAACATTTTTGACCTTGCGACCTTGACCTTTGACCTAGATGTTGCCATTCTCGAAAAAAACTTTAACCTTGGCCATTACTTTTGAACCATAACAGGTACGGCTACCATATTTCACATGTGTATTCCTTGTGACATGACCTTTCTGTCAGTACCAAAATTGTTTACCTTGCGACCTTGACCTTTGACCTAGATGTTGCCATTCTCGAAAAAAAACTTGAACCTTGACCACTACTTTTGAACCATAACAGGTACGGCTACCATATTTCACATGTGTATACCTTGTGACATGACCTTTCTGTCAGTACCAAAATTGTTTACCTTGCGACCTTGACCTTTGACCTAGATGTTGCCATTCTCGAAAAAAACTTTAACCTTCACCACTACTTTTGAACCATAACAGGTACGGCTACCATATTTTACATGTGTATTCCTTGTGACATGACCTTTCTGTCAGTACCAACATTTTTGACCTGGCGACCTTGACCTTTGACCTAGATGTTGCCATTCGGGGGCATCAGTGTTTCACAAACACATCTTGTTCTAATATGAATCAAAAATTGCATCAAAAGACTGAAAATATCTAGGCAAAAATGTGTAACATCTGTATATATGAAAGTATGATTATTGTTAAGAGTTCAAAACATTGTGTGGCTCAAAGAGAAGTTGCTACTTATGACAATTATTCCTTCTGAAAAATGTTTTCAAATGTCATCTGCTGCAACGGCATCAGAAAGTGTTTGTATGTAAGAGAGGGTTAATGCGTGCCTTGTCAGGGAGACATAAAGGGATTAATTCTCCTTCTGTCTGTCCATCTGTCATGCTTTCACTTACTGACATGTATCAGGCCACACATATGTCTGGTAGAACACTCCTGATTTGTTTTTCTTCTCTTTCTGATTGATAAGAGCTAAAAAGCCTTTTAATCAAAACAAGCATTAAATATATACAAGCATTATTGTTTTAATCTCACCTGATCACGGTGAGTTATTGTTATCACCCTTTGTGCAGTGTCCGTCTGTCTACATACTCTCCTCTGTAACCAGTGGGTCAATTTGGATGAAATATCCATGATGAATTCAATGATGTATACTTGTTTCCATGGCAACCAAAAGAAAACTTCTTTAAAACAGTTCTACTCCCCAAAATGGTAGACAGAATTATTTTACAAATATTTTTGTAGAAATGTAACTTTGGTGACCCTGTATCAGATTCCTTCAAGCCATGTTGATTGGTAAAAAAACATGGCCTCCTATTTTGTGAAAACATTTAAGATATTCTCTCCCGAAAGTATCAGACCAATTTTCAATAATTTTGCAGACATTATACAATTATCGCCTTTTAGTGAGGTCGATACGTGTTTTTGTCGACTTGATAAAAGTGATATCGACCGAGGACGAAGTCCGAGGTCGATATCACTTTTATCAAGTCGACAAAAACACGTATCGACCGAACCTAAAAAGGCGATAATAGTTTTATTATTAAATTTTAAATAATCCGTAAAACACTTTACTGCAGTTGCAGTACCTCTTTTGGTGTTCTTTGCATCAACATTATCTAAGATAATTTGTTTTTCTTCGTCTGACAGATGAACAAAGCGTCCGTCAGCCATTATGTTTGTTTATAGTATGACGTCATAGAACTTGTACCCGTGCTATTTCGCTCGCGGCCACGCGCTCCAAGTCAATTCGTCTTTTTTAGCTCCGCCCTAGAGTCAATTCCACTTTTTATCAGATATCATGTGACCGTGTCTGTGCCAATCAAAATCATTAAATAAATTGATTTAATAATAATTTCCCTTGTTGAGACTATCTGATCACCTTGCATAACTCAGATTAGCAATCCAGGGCCATCATGGCCCTCTTGATTTGCCATTAAAACTTACTTATATTCATCATTTTATGTTTCTGATACAGATTTTAAAAATTGCTACGTACATCAGAGCCTTTCTAATCACATCTTCTGAATATATTTGTATTCATAATTTTAGAAAAGATATAGATTAAGTTAAGTTTTGAATGCATTGTGATAACCTGAGATAAATTTACATGTATAAATATATGGGATGGCAACGATAAATCGGTTACTCGGTTAACCATATGTTTTTCAATTAATCGTTTAGTACTCGGGAAAAAAAGATAAAATATATACACAGTTGTGTTTCACCTTTTGTTCTTTTCAATTTGTCACACGAGGTTAATTATTCACACCTCGATCGGGAGTGTTTACATTACTGCGAAAACAGCCACACTCGATCGTATTGATAATCGTTTGTTTGTGTAGTGTTAATCGAATAATTGTCAATTAAAGGACAGTTTGTTTCTTTTAAAAAAAACCTTGATGTCTAATAAAGGCAGAAATTATATGATAATGACTTATTAATTATATTCGGCATTTGTTTTGATAATACAACTTATTGGAATGAATGTGATAAATTTGAATTGTTGTTTTTGTAAATTATTATTTACCAACAGAATTAGAAGATTTAAAGAGTAATTTGAAGTTTTCCCCTGAGTTGGTATTTAAAGATATGCAGTTGTGAACCTCTTTCATTCAACATATTATAAATTGAATAACTTCGTTAAAAAAGATCTACAGAGTATTGCCATAATGCCGCCTGCTACATTTTTAGCTCGACTATTCGAAGAATAAGGGGAGCTATTGTAGTCACCCCGGCGTCGCCGTTGGTTAAAGTTTTGTGCAAGCTAGCATTTACCCTTATTACTTACATACGCCTAGGCCAATGATCTTCAAACTTGGTATGGACATACATCATAGCAAGTTGGTGATGCCTAGAGAGATTGGAGTCAATAGGTCAAAGGTCAAGTTCACTGTGACTTTCTATATAGAAACAGTTCATGGTTAAAGTTTTTGTGCAAGCTAGCATTTACCCTTATAACTAACATACGCCTAGGCCTATAGTCTTTAAACTTTGTATGGACATTCTTCATAGCAAGTTCAAACTTTGGAGTCAGTAGGTCAAAGGTCAAGGTCACTGTCTATATAGAAACAGTTCATGGTTAAAGTTTTCGTGCAAGCTAGCATTTACCCTTATAACTAACATACACTTAGGCCTGTGATCTTCAAGTTGGTTTTACCTAGAAAGTTTGCAGTTACTAGGTCAAAGGTCAAGGTCACTGTGACCTTTCTGTAAAGAAACAGTTAATGGTTAAAGTGTTTGTGATAGCTAGCATTTACCCTTATAACTTACATACGCCTAGGCCTATGATCTTCAAACTTGGTATGGACATATATCATAGCAAGATGGTGATGCCTAGAGAGTTTGGAGTCAATAGGTCAAAGATCAAGTTTACTGACCTTCAATACCTCAAAACCGAAAAAAAACGGGAAAAATGCTCCGATTTCGATGAAATTTGGTTTTCAAGTAGATATAGGTGTGGCGAGTTCATATCCGGTATCGAAATTTTATCCCGCATCAGCCATTTTTAGCTCACCTATGCACGAAGTGCAAGGTGAGCTATTGTGATCACATTTTGTCCGGCGTGCGTCGTCCGTCGTCCATCGTCAACATTTGAGCTTGTTAACACTCTACGGGCCACATTTTGCATCTAATCTTCATGAAAGTTTATCAGAACGTTCACCTCCATAAAATCTTGGACAAGTTCGAAACTGGGCTATATGGGGTCAAAAACTAGGTCACTAGGTTGAATTGAAGGGAAATCTTGTTAACACTCTGGAGGCCACATTTTCAACTTGAGCATGTTGAAACTTTATCAGAATGTTTGTCTTGATGATATGTAGGTCAAGTTCGAACATGGGTCACGTCGGGTCAAAAACTAGGTCACTAGGTCGAATTAAAGGGAAATCTTGTTAACACTCCAGAGGCCGCAATTTTTGCTTCAGCAGCTTGAAATTTTGTCAGAATGTTTGTCTTAAAGATATCTAGGTCAAGTTCAGATATGGGTCATATTAAATCAGAAACTAGGTCACTAGGCCAAATTGAGGGAAAATCTTATTAACTCTGTAGAAGCTGCATGTTTTGCTTCAGCGGCTTGAAATTTGTTCAGAATGTTGAGTTGAATGATATCTAGGCCAACTTCGAATATGGGTCATGCCGGGTCAAAAACTAGGTCACTAGGCCAAATTGAAGGAAAATCTTGTTAACACTTTGGATGCCGCATTTTTTGCTTCAGCAGCTTGAAATTTGGTCAGAATGTTTGTCTTAAAGATATCTAGGTCAAGTTTAAATATGGGTCATATTGGATCAGAAACCAGGTCACTAGGCCAAATTGAGGGAAAATCTTGTTAACTCTGTAGAAGCTGCATGTTTTGCTTCAGCGGCTTGAAATTTGGTCAGAATGTTGAGCTGAATGATATTTAGGCCAAGTTCGAATATGGGTCATGCTGGGTTAAAAACTAGGTCACTAGATCAAATTGAAGGAAAATCTTGTGAACACTTTGGATGCCACATTTTTTGGCTTCAGCAGCTTGAAATTTGGTCAGAATGTTTGTCTGAATTATATCTAGGTCAAGATCGAATATGGGTCATATTGGATCAGAAACTAGGTCAATAAAGGAAAATATTGTTCAAACTCCGGAGGCCGCATTATTACTTTGAGCAAGTTGAAACTTTGTCAGAATGTTGTCTTGATGATATCTAGTCCATGTTGGAATATGGGTCATATCAGGTAAAAAAAATATAGATCACTTGGCCAAATGAAGGAAAATATTGTTAACACTGTGGAGGCTGCATTCAGAATAATTTATTTGATGTGTTTTGCATTGCAGTACATTGTATAATTAAGGTGAGCGATCCAGGGCCATCATGGCCCTCTTGTTTATTCAAAATGGCCGCCGAAACCTAAAAATGCTCCGATTTCAATGAAATTTGGTTTTCAAGTACATATAGGTGTGGTGAGTTCATATCCGGTATCGAAATTTTATCCCGCAGCAGCCATTTTTTATTCAAAATGGCCGCCAAAACCTAAAAATGCTCCGATTTCGATGAAATTTGGTTTTCAAGTACATATAGGTGTGGCGAGTTCATTCCTGGTATCGAAATTATCCCACGGCAGCCATTTTAGATTCAAAATGGCCGCCAAAACCTAAAAATGCTCCGATTTCGATGAAGTTTGGTTTTCAAGTACATATAGGTGTGGTGAGTTCATTCCCGGTATCGAAATGTTATCCCGTGGCGGCCAATTTAGATTCAAAATGGTCGCCGAAAACTAAAAATGCTCCGATTTCGATGAAATTTGGTTTTCAAGTAGATATAGGTGTGGCGAGTTCATTTTATCGGCGCACGCCACTTTCAATATGGCCACCAAAAAGGCGGGAAAATTGAATGTTTGCCGCTTTTGGGGATATATATGTGACTTCCATATCTTAGTAACTACTTGATGCATTCCATTGAAATGTTATACAGCCCTTCCCAACCATTACACCTATGGAAATAATAACTCTATCCTGCATATAATGCAAATTATCACCCTTTAAGACATTGTGGTTAATGTTTAGCATGCAACTACATTAGAGTCCATTATCTCAGTAATCAAATAAGCGGTGGAATAGTCGAGCATGCCGTCCTCCGACAGCTCTTGTTTGTCTTGAAGTATTTTAAACGCTGTGCTGAGGATATCAAAGTCAAGTGCAGTTAGTGTGGTAATGAACTGTCTTGAATTAGCGGAATGATTTCATTCATGACACTTATTAACTGTAAATTAAAAAAATGAAATTTAAAAAAATGTTTGACACAAATGAAAACGTTTCGATAACGACGTTCTAGTCTGATTTATACATGACTGGGAAATGCGAGTTAAAACATCAACAACAATAACAAAACCCGGAAGCAAGTGAATATTGATTGTCTATGAATCTATACGGTTAACCGAGTAACCGGTTACAAAATAATACGAGTAACCAGTTAGTAATATCGGTAACCGTTGCCATCCCTAATAAATATACATTGCCTTTTTCCAGGAAGAAAATATTGATCTTGAAGAACTAGAGCAGTTTGCTAAATCCTTTAAGCGAAGACGGATTGAGCTAGGTATGTAACATAGTTTAGAAATAGCAATGTTAAGATTTGCTGTTTGATTTTATTCATTTCATAGCGGATTTCCAACTGCATCGGTGTGATATAAACCCATTCCCACATATAGACACTGTCTGACGCCTCTGCAGCATATGCCGTTTGAAAACATTGTGACAAAGGGAGAAACTGCTTAAAGCAAGCAATTTCTCCTTTTGCCACAATGTTTTCAACTCTTTTCAACAATCAACATTTTAAACATTTTTGCCAAGATATTTTCAAAGTAGTCTGTCACAGGGTTTTGGTATGTGGGAAAGTGTTAAATATATGTTATGAGAACAGGATCTTATCATATTGCCAGGTCAGCAATATAAATTTTAAGAATGTCCAAAACATTTATGAAAGTGCTTTGAAAAGGTTGCATTATAATGTTTGTCAAAGGATTTGGTCCATAAGCAGCAATGGAGAAGTCTTAAATGAAGTACAAAACCTGAATTTACTTGCTTTAATAGGTTATCAAATAGGATATTGTAGGAGTCGTTTGCTTTGAAACCATCTGCTGGAACGGTTTAAACATGAGGGAAATTCAGAGTATTATTTTATTACATTTTAAACATTCTTGAAAAAGGATTAATTGCTCTTTTTGAGAAGCTTTCGATAGATTGTAGGCTGCACAGACATCCAATGCTGTCTGTGTAAGGGCAGGGATGACTATTGATGATTTTGAAGGTGAAAAGATACATCAAAGTCATTATAGTTCTGGGCAACGACCATTCTTAAATGAATTGATCCATGTATGTCGCTTAACCCTTTCTCTCATATAGACGCTTTCTCACGCCTCTGCAGCAGACGGCCTTTTGAAAACATAGTGTCAAAAGAAGAAATTGCACAAAACGTGCAATTTCTACTTTTGCCACAATGTTTTCCACTTTTTGTCATAGGTTATCCATTCAATTACGGAGATTTTTTATGTTTTGATAAAATACGTTCAAAGTCGTCTGCTGCAGAATTGTCGTATAAGGGAAAGGGTAAAGAGTCTTACTGATGTCCGTATTCAGATCTTATTAACACTTTCCCTCATGTAGAAGCTTTCTTACGCTTTCTTCTAGGGCAGACAATTTCTGAAAGCAATGTGACAAAAGAAGAAATTGCTCGTAATGAGCAATTTCTCCTTTTGTCTCATTGTTTTCAAGTCTTTTAACAATTAAACCATTATTTATTGAGATTTTTTGTGTATTTACCAATATGTTTTCTAAGTTGTCTGCTGCAGATGGGACTAAGCTTCTAGTTTTTGTTGGAAGATTCATTTAGGTATATATATCACATAGACAACCAGTGGAGACTTTGTGAAGACTTCATATGCACGGGCTGGGCTCACAGTCTTGACTGTGGGCACAATAAGATTACAAATCATTAGATGCAGCTAAATTCTAATTATCGATTCGATCTCTTTTAAATCCTTTCTGCTGAAATTACCTAAGTGACATGTGCTTTTAAAATCATCTGAGCAAAATCAATACATGTGGAAAGTTTAAAGCGTAAGTATTACCAAGTTAATATCACGTTTTCAAAACTTGTCTGAAACAAAGGTCTCAAAATTATGCCTATCCAAGACAATTTAAAAAGTTCTTATTTTGTGCAAAGAATAAATTACTTTAACCCTCCCCCTCATACGACAGGTTTGCAGTTGTAAAAAAAATAGAAAATCTATATAATTAAATGGATAACCTATGACTAAAAGTGTAAACAATTTTGGCAAAAGGAAAAATTGCTTGTTTTGAGCAATTTCTTCTTTTGTCACTATGTTTTCAAATCGCCTCTGCTGCAGAGGCTTCAGAAAGCGTCTATATGAGGGAATGGGTTGAAATACAGAAAATATTTACAATAATGAATATATTTCAACTTATGTTTTTTAGGTTTCACGCAGGGAGATGTCGGGTTAGCCATGGGTAAACTTTATGGAAATGACTTCAGTCAAACGACAATTTCACGATTTGAAGCTTTGAATCTGAGTTTTAAAAACATGTGTAAATTAAAACCATTACTCAGCAAGTGGTTGGAGGATGCTAATTCACTTACAAGCAGTCAATCAGCGGTGACAGGAAGTGACACGGAATCATCACAAGACTCACTTTCGCGGAGGCGGAAAAAGCGTACAAGTATAGAGACAACTATTAGGGTATCGCTTGAAAAGACTTTTCTCTCAAATCCAAAACCAACGGGTGAAGAAATCACTCAGTTAGCAGACAATCTGAATATGGAGAAAGAAGTAATCCGAGTCTGGTTTTGTAACAGGCGCCAGAAAGAAAAGCGCATTAACCCACCATCATCTCTGTCCCAAATTCAGGTTATTAATCAGTTCACAGTAAATTCTAATGCAGCGTCATTGGCATCATCAAATCTGGCTGGAGATCCCAAACCTGTCGCCTTGTATGCAGCTAATAGCGGTAATAACAGTACGACCTTGACCATTACGCCATCCAACCTTAGCAATCAGGTGTTCACCGTTATACCATCGAAGGTCGACAAAATAATTGCAGACAATCAAAATGTGTTAATGTCAGCTATAGGGAACAAATCGTAGCTGGACTTAAGTTGTTCCAGATGACTATTGATGCCTCTTTAGCAGATGCTCATAATGAGCAACTTCTCCGTTTCCTACAGTATTTTCCAACCTATATAAATATTCAAAGTCTCATTTATAAGAGGTTGCATTTTCATCCTTTAAAGTATATCGGGTAAATAGTTCAAAAAAGCTTAATTGCTTACATGCCCAAGTCGGATAGGAGATAGTGTATTACCAACAGAGGTAAAACTAGATCAGTATGCATTGAAGAGGGTTGTCAATCCAGGTTTGAATCCCGGCTGGATCAACATTCTTTCTAATGATTCACACAAATAAGTGTGAATGAAATGTCATTTATCCCAACAATGTGCGAAAAAGAATGTGGAAAGTAGCCAGTTCTTTATGAAGAAAATTTGAGAAAGCCAGGAAACAAATTGGTGGCTGAAATGGCTTATGTGATTTAACTGAAATACAGTTGAAAACGGCATTAAAAACCAACCAACTAATCTAGTATGGTCAAAACTTTTTTTTAACCCAGATTACGATACAAATACCTTAGTTGTCAGATCATTCACATTTTGCCTATCCCATAAATCAGATGGCTGATGAATTCATATGCATCATCTTTTGAAGACGACTTTTGAAAACATTGTGGCGAAAGGAGAAATATTGCTCATATTGAGCAATTTCTCATTTTGCCATGATGTTTTCATCTCTATTCAATAATTTACCTTTTATTTGTAGAGATTTTTAATGCTTTCATTGAAAGGCATTCAAGGTCGGTCGTCTGCTGCAGATTTGTCATATGTAGGAAAGGATTAAAAAAATGAACCTATCCAACTATAGTCATTATATGCCATAGTTGAAGTTAACATTTAATTGTTTGAGATTTTCAGTGTTGTCAGCTGCAGAAACTTAAGAGATAATTACTATTTTTAAAAAAATCCTTTTTGATCTGCAATAGTTCAAATGTTATCTTATTGCAGTGTGGTCAAAAGTCATCTGTTTTAAGGAAAGGGTAAAAAACTTCAATGGAAAAGTGAAAATTTGGCAAAAATAGAACAAAATGATGAAGATAGCTTGTTGACCTGATATGGAACAGGTATTTTCAATCATTTTATTTTGAAAAAAAAAATCAAACGAATTTATATAACATCCGACTTATTTGGAACATAGTTTTGATACAGAATTAATAATATTGAGGGAAAAGGAGAAAATGCTAATATCTCCTTTTGTTTAACCCTTTCCCACATATAGAGGCTTTCTAATCCTCGACGTCTTTTGAAAATATTGTGACAAAAGAAGTAATTGCTCAAAACCAGCAATTCTCCTTTTGCCACAATGTTTTCAACAATACTCAATACTAAAGTGTCATTCAGAGATTTTTCATATTACTGCCGATATTATTTCAAAGCTGTCTGCTGCAGATTTGTTGTATTTGGGAAAGGGTTTAAGTGTTTTTCCGAAGTTGTTAATTATTTGGAGGCTTTGAATAATAGGTATATGGTTACGGGTAAACAGTAACTACTGTCATTCACAATTAACGGAAGATTTCTCGAAACTTATAGGTAACAATAAATCCTTTCCCACACAGCTCAGTTAGTAGCGACGCGGGCTGTTAAAACCCCAGCTCGGCCAACATTCTTTCAGACATTTGAGAAAAGTCATTGTGACAAGCATCATTCGTCTTTCACCAATGGGCTAACAGTCTATGTGGAAAAGCAGCCAGTCGCTTGGAAAATATTTTGTGTGGAGTATTGGTGTGAGAAAACCATGAAACACATGAGTAGGTAAACTGGTCGCAATGATATGACTGAACAAATGTGGAAAACGGTGTTAAACCCAAATCAATCAATCAATCAATCCCACACAAATCAAATCTGAAGAAGACAACATTGGGCAAAAAAAGGTAAATCTCTAATAGAAAGTAATCATTTAACAGAGTGGAAAATATTGTGACAAAAGGATGAATTGCTCACTTTTTGCTTTGGCCAGAATGTTTACAACAGTAGTCTGCATGTGGGAAGAGTAAATGAAAGCACTGTCCGTTAGATTCTTGTTTTTAAGTTTGATTAAATATAAAGCCATTAAGTGTTTAAAAGATTTATTTTTGTGTTATCTACCTGTAAGGTTGTAGGAAGACACAAAGGGATCACTTCTCTGTCTTATGTCTGTCTTGCTTTGCATTAATTGGTCATTAATTAGTTTGTGTTTGGAGGATTCACTTCAACCTTCCAACACTCTTACAAAGTGATCAAAAGAATAGAATAATTCAAGGTACCTACTTGAAGCGCGACCTTTAAAGCATTTCTCACTTATTTTCCAATGTATCAACTTCGAACTTGGTATGTAGATAGCTTGTAATCTGCAACTGTTCACAAGAACAATAAATCAAGATTGCTTAATTTTTTAGTTATCCACCTTTCTATTGTTTTTGTTTGGCCATTTTCCAACATATTTACCAATTTATCGACTCAAACTGTAGAAAGCTTGTGATATCCAGGTGTACAGTGCGCAGGAACTATAATTCTTGAATGCTTATTTTTGGAGTTGCACCCCATTTTGTCCAGCCATTTTCTCACTTTGCCAATTTCTTGCAAACGACACATGTGTTGCTATTGTAATTGTTGTACAATATTAAATTCTATATGTGTTACATATATACATAATAAAACATGTAAATATGAATTTGTTGTATTATTTTTAGTTTCATTCAGCTTCCATCTCTCTTGTGATTTACTTAATCAGAACACTTCATGAATCCGGCCATGATTTACTGATGTACGGACTTATTGCTAGGTGAATTCTGCAACACTTTAAACACTATTATTAGTTATACTGAGCAAATAGGGGATAAGGTGAGCTATTGGGATCACTTACACTCAGTTTGTCGTCTGTTCAAGTCTTCTTCTCTGAAACTACTTGTCGATTTCAAAATATTTCAAAGGAATGTTTCTTAGGTTGCATCATACCAAAAAAGTTTAAACAATGCAGCTTCACTGAACAAGATGGCCGCAAGAATCAGAAAAATAAAAAATCTTTATGCAACATCTTTTAAACCAGTGGCATAATTTAAAATATTTTCAAATGAATGTTACTTTATTAGCTTCCCTCTACCAACAGTGATTAAACTGTTCAACTTCCCTGCACAAGATGATCACCAGAGCTAAAATATAAAAATCTTGAAATACCAACTCCTGAACTTCTAGCTTCATTTGTATACAAATTAAAATAAATTCCTGCCAAAACCGTTCAAACCATTCCGCTCCACTGCATAAGATGACAGACGGAGCTAAAGATAAACAAATCTCAAAAATGACAATTTCAAAATAAATTTAAACAAATATTTCTATAGTTGCTACCAAAATCGTTCAAACTTTTCTGTGTAACATATTAGGTAAATGGTTGAATTCTTCTTCGACTTATAAACTCAAAACAACAAAAACAAAGTATTAATAAAAAGGGCATTTTAGGGGGAAGCCACTATGCCTCCTCAGAAATTATAGGGCGGTATACTGATGCAAAATGGAGAAAATATAGGGTGGCATACTGATGCAAAATGGAGAAAATATAGGGTGGCATACTGATGCAAAATGGAGAAAATATAGGGTGGCATACTGATGCAAAATGGAGAAAATATAGGGTGGCATACTGATGCAAAATGGAGAAAATATAGGATGGCATACTGACTCAAAATGGAAATAATATAGGGTGGCATGCTGATGCAAAATGGAGAAAATATAGGATGGCATACTGACTCAAAATGGAAATAATATAGGGTGGTATACTGACACAAAATGGAGAAAATATAGGGTGGCATACTAATGCAAAATGGAGAAAATATAGGGTGGCATACTGATGCAAAATGGAGAATCATATTATAAATACAACTGGCTGAAAAATGGTGCTACTGTAGTCTACACTATGCATCCAACCAATTAACCCTTCCCTGCAAGCACACACATTTGAAGAAAACATGTTCTGAAAAAATTGTGTCTAATGGTAAAATTACTCATAGATCTACTGAGCAATTTCTCTTTTTGTCACAATGTTTTGAGGTCTATTTAAAACTAATCGATCTTACATTTCGAGACTTTCCATATCTTGCCAAAGTTGCCTGCTACAGATATGTCATACATGGAAAAGGGTTAATCTATTTTTAGCTTGACTATTCGAAGAATGTGGAGGGCTATTTACAGTCACATGTGCGTCGGCGTTGCAACTTTGGTTAAAGTTTTGCATGCAAGGCTTTTTCTCACAAACCACAGATGCTTTGAAACTTCACACACTTTTTGGACATCATCAAACGACCTTGTAGGACAAGTCCCAAAACTCTATATCAGATTTTGACACAATTATGCCCCGTTTTTGACTTAGAAATTCTGGTTAAAGTTTTACGTGCAACTACATTTAAGAGTCCATATCTCAGTATTTACTTGATGCATTGCATCGAAACTTAATATAACCCTTCCCAACCATCACACCTATATAAACAATCAAGTGTCATCATTCTTTTAAGCATATAGCGCAAATTATGACCCTTTTTTATGCCCCCGGAATCTCCGATTCGGTGGGCATCTAGTTTTTGGCCTGTCTGCACGAAAAAAACTTTAACCTTGACCACTACTTTTGAACCATAACAGGTACGGCTACCATATTTCACATGTGCATGACCTTTCTGTCAGTACCAAAATGTTTGACCTTTGACCTAGATGTTGCCATTCTCAAAAAATACTTTAACCTTGGCCATTACTTTTGAACCATAACAGGTACGGCTACCATATTTCACATGTGTATTCCTTGTGACATGATCTTTCTGTCAGTACCAACATTTTTGACCTTGCGACCTTGACCTTTGACCTAGATGTTGCCATTCTCGAAAAAATCTTTAACCTTGGCCATTACTTTTGAACCATAACAGGTACGGCTACCATATTTCACATGTGTATTCCTTGTGACATGGCCTTTCTGTCAGTACCAACATTTTTGACCTTGCGACCTTGACCTGTGACCTAGATGTTGCCATTCTCGAAAAAAAAAATAACCTTGGCCATTACTTTTGAACCATAACAGGTACGGCTACCATATTTCACATGTGTATTCCTTGTGACATGACCTTTCTGTCAGTACCAACATTTTCGACCTTGCGACCTTGACCTTTGACCTAGATGTTGCCATTCTAAAAAAAACTTTAACCTTCACCACTACTTTTGAACCATAACAGGTAAGGCTACCATATTTCACATGTGTATACCTTGTGACATGACTTTTCTGTCAGTACCAAAAATTTTCACCTTGCGACCTTGACCTTTGACCTAGATGTTGCCATTCTCGATTAAAACTTTAACCTTGACGACTACTTTTGAACCATAACAGGTACGGCTACCATATTTCACATGTGTATTCCTTGTGACATAACCTTTCTGTCAGTACCAACATTTTTGACCTGGCGACCTTGACCTTTGACCTAGATGTTGCCATTCGGGGGCATCAGTGTTTCACAAACACATCTTGTCCTTTTACTTAGAAATTATGGTTAAAGTTTTGCATGCAATGTACTATCATGGATATATCTCAGTAACCACTAAGGATATTGACTTAAAACTTCATTCATGTCTTCAGGGGTGTCGTACAGTCAAGATGGATAACTCTTGTATGAATTTAGTACAAATTATGGCCCTTGTTTGACTTGCAAATATCTCGGTAACCACTCAGGGATTGATTTAAAACTACAATATAGTCTTTAATGGTATCAAACAATCAGGTTAGGTAACTCCTTACTGAATTTATTTTAAATTATGGCCCTTGAAATGTTGGTTAAAGTTTTGCATGCAAGGCCTTTTCTCACAAACAGCAGATGCTATTCAAACAAGACTTATCCAACTTGATTTATAGTACTATACTAACACCCCACTATCTCAGTAACAACTGTTGACTATGGTATCAAATGGCCAAATAGTCGAGCATGCTGTCTTGCAGACAGCTCTTGTTTTACTTAGAAATACTGGTTAAAGTGTGCATGCAACTACATTAAGAGTCCACTATATCTCTGTATTTACTTAATGCATTGCATTGAAACTTTATACAACCCTCCCCAACTATGACACCTATGTAGATTACCAAGTAAGATTTCTCCGTCCAGCATTTAATGCAAGTTATGGCCCTTTTATGACTGAGAAATTCTGGTTAAAGTTTTGCGTGCAGCTACATTAATTAAGAGTCCATATCTTGTCACAACATGATGTCTACATCTGTATTTTATGGACATTACTCTATACTTTGTAATATTAAATTGTGATAAATAAAATCTAAACGTTTTTATTTTCTTTCTTTTAAATACGACAACGTTATTAAACCAGAGCGTTTTGGTAAGAGTTGCTCCTCTTAGATACTCTTCAGAAAAGAGAATTCCATTTGGAAATTTTTGGTCGGCATGTCAGGAAAGCAACAACAAATCGACTTGAGCCAGTTGCCCATACAGCAACTGAATGCTCTCAAAGAACAGTTTCAAGAGGTCTGTATCTGGCTTAAGCCTTTCAAATCAATCAATCTTCGTAGACATTGATTTGGGGGAAAAAATGCATTTTTTTCGGAAACTGCTCTACCTCTGTCAAAACATGAAAATACACGAATGTTCAACTTCAGCAACGGATCGACTTTTTTGTCCCTTACAACTTTTTACTACGCTTTAACTGTTCTGTTCTCATACAAGTCTGTGCGTTATTATTAAGTCTGTTTCTCAATAACCACTATTTTGAAATCAATGAAATAATGGACTGGTTCGAAGAGGACATTCGCAATATATTGATATGGTCAAGCTTAATTGGTTGGCAAGGACCTTTCATTACATTTTAATGTAGCTGTAGAGAATAATTTGCTTTGATATAGCTTAAGCCTTTTAGTTTCTAAAGGCCCATTTACAGATTATATCAAGAGATATGAAAGTTTGATTCAAGTGAGTCTGTGTGCAATAGCCAATACCATAGATCTCTTTTTTCTTAAAAGAGCTCCTGTTTCGTTAACATGCTCAGTGTGTAGCTCTGAATCTGATAGACATGCTGCTCTTGATTGACAGTCCAGCATGTTAACCATTAGACCCAGGGCTCTCACTAGGCTTAAATTTTAGGGAGAAGTGACTTCTCCCTCCGGGCAAATTAGGGCGAAGTGGGGAGACTTTAGGGAGAAGTGGGGAGACTTAAGGGAGAAGTGATATTTCTTGTGTGTCGTTACGCGTCGTAACTGCATCATAATCGCATCGTTTGGGATAAAACACATTTACTTAAACAACGATGAATGTTTTATTATTTTATTTTAATTATGATTATCACATGAAGTTCTAAAATTGTTTTTCCCTAAGAGTAGTTGCGATCCGAACATTATGTTCTAAAGTCGCAGAAATTATTAATGAAGCTACCTTTTACTCGCCGTCCATTCCGTAAAGGTGTCAGGCATTTTGTAAAGAAGTCGATCGTAAGTGTCATAAACAATGTAAATTATTTGTATCGGGTTTGCGATACGAACATTGTGTTCTAAAGTCGCCGAAATATAATTAATGAAGCTACATTTTACTCGCCGTGTAAAGGTTTCAGGCATTTTGTAAAGAAGTCTGTCGTAAGTGTCGTAAACAATGTAAATTATTTGTATCGGCCAAACATACACACTCTTTACAAGTAGAATTGAGGTATTGTCTTTTGATTGGTTAATTCCAAATATTATGACACCTATGCTACAGCATTTATTATGAAACCTCTAAAAAAATATCTAAAAAATCTAATTTTCTCAATTATTGAAGACGATTATCTCATTAAACCATGAATAGATTCACAATATTATTTATACTATTGAAAGCGTTAAAACATAATTCGACTTCCATCTCATTTACATCGGATACGTAATTAATGTTTTATCAGGGGGGCGTCATAATATTTGATATGACAATCGGTACTTTGATTATGCAAATTGCACTAAAGGGCAAGATTTTGATTGGTTCTACGTCATTGTGTGTGTTAAATGATTCGATTCTTCAGCTTTTATGGATATACACTCTCAGTTGTCAAATAACTGATTACGCAACTGTGTACATCGATTCGACATGGTGCGTGACCGTGATCATTTTAACAGTGTCCGATGATAGGACAAAATTGTCAGCGAAGTCAACTTCGCTTTGACTGAGATTTTGGGCGAAGTCAGACATTTTTAGGCGACCACTTCGCCCAAATCGCCCCCTCGTGAGAGCCCTGAAACCACTGGTTTTATGGTAGATCATCCATTGGCATTATCATTATTTCATTGTTATATGTCTATCTGAGTAACAAGTTGCATTTCAATTATAGAAACATTTAGTCCTTCATAGAAAGAAGCTGTTGTTTGTTAAACGAATAAATGATTGAAAGTCAACAGTTTGTATCAATTATCATGTTATGCATGCAGCAGCTTACATAATGTTAAAGCTGATTATATAGTTTACTGTACAAATCATAATTATTATTCAATTACATTTCAGGAAATAAACCTGTTTACAAATTCCTTAAACCAACTTAAGTTGGCCCAGACCAAATATGTTGAATCCAAAGAAAGTTTGAACAAAGTGGCACCAGCCAATAAAGACAAAGAAATACTAGTTTTCATTGTTATATGTCTTATCTGAGTAACAAGTTGCATTTCAATTATAGAAACATTTAGTCCTTCATAGAAAGAAGCTGTTGTTTGTTAAACGAATAAATGATTGAAAGTCAACAGTTTGTATCAATTATCATGTTATGCATGCAGCAGCATACATAATGTTAAAGCTGATTATATAGTTTACTGTACACATCATAATTATTATTCAATTACATTTCAGGAAATAAACCTGTTTACAAATTCCTTAAACCAACTTAAGTTGGCCCAGACCAAATATGTTGAATCCCAAGAAAGTTTGAACAAAGTGGCACCAGCCAATAAAGACAAAGAAATACTAGTTCCTCTTACAAGCTCTGTATCCTTTATCAATCTGGTAACATGTTTCATGTTGGTCTAAAGAAGATTTTATTGCTCAACTAGATCATAAGTTATATCATCAGCTGCAAAGGCACTGTATGTGGGAAAGGGTTAAATTGTGTACATGTATGGGTGAAATCAATAGGGTTAAGCTCTGTGTCTTGGTAAGTTTGTCAGGGGATACACATGAAACTATTACATGCAAGCTCTACTGAAACTGTGCATGTGAGAATGTACAGACTGGCTCAAGTCTTCAATGTTTGCAAATGAACAAGACCCCTTTTTGTAACACCTGCCTCGGAAGGGAGACAGATAGGGTTCACTTCTCCAATGTCTGAGTCTGTCCATCAATGTTTCACTTACTGAAGGAGATATAGCGGTGAGTGTTTCTCTGAACACTACAGGTGTAAATAACAGTATAATTTCTCTGAATACTCTACTAGTGTAAATACCAGTGTAATTTCACTGAACACTACTAAAGTGAAAATAACATTGTAATTTCTCTGAACACTCTACTACTGAAAATAATTACTTTGAACACTTCTAGTGTAAATAACTGTTATTTCTCTCTGAAAACTACTAGTGTAAAAAAACAAAGTTATTTATTTGAAGACTCTTATAGTTTATAACTCGAATTTCTCAAAACAGAACCTCTGAGGTGAAAAATACGTTTAGAACAAACTTTGATTTTCTCTCATAGTCACATTGTTTCTCTTTAATATCTCGATTAGCAACGGTGTTAAATTTCCTCACATATAACTTTGAAGACATTGCTCTGTACCTGTTGTTGTTATTTTTGTTTAGGGAAAAAGAAAAAAACACGGCTGGTTGAATGCATGCAGTAATGGTTTCGTGCATCAGATTGACTGTTGTTTTTTTAGGGAATTTCCATAATTCACGCGACCTTTGTAACCTTTCTAGATGACGACAGTGGCATTTAAAAAGAGATTTTACGCAACTTTTCTTAAAAATAAAGATGTCGGAAATAGTTATCATGGTAATTCCAAAACAACATTTTTTAGTAAAAGCTTTATTTTTATGTAGACAATACAATGTTTACCGTACAAACATAACAGTAAATAAGAGAAGTGTATGTTCTGTGCGTGACCAATCTTGTTCTAGTAAGTACTATAGGAGGACGGGTCGAACATTTTTAAATACGAACAAGCAATGTAAACATGCGTGGTAATGTTCGTCTGCAAATTTTGGAAAAATATGATTTGTAAAAAATTCACTGGACCGATTGAGATTTCAAAATTTTCAGAGCCCTGGTATACTGTTAAGAAATATGGCTTATTATGTGAAATTTCTCTTTTACCTTCAATAGATTTTGTGTGTGTCTGCTTAATACAGGCATCAAGTAATATTTTTCTCTGGAAACTGATTAAAAGAACAATGGAGAAAATTATCTGATGACTTTTGAAATCTCAATGTTTTCTAAGATGTCTGCTGCTAATTTGTTGTTTGTGGGAAATCTTTAAACATGTAATCCTTAACCTCATGTAGATGTATGTTCCAGGGCATTTGAGTGATGTAGACAATGTATTAGTAGATATTGGGACAGGTTACTACGTAGATATGGTAAGTCATAGAAATCAGGGGCCTGTATAAAGAAACAGTTAACTGGTCCTTATCCTATAATGTCCCTCTTAACCAATTCCCTCATACGACAATTCTGCAGCAGACGACTTTAAACATAATTTGTCAAAAAATAGAAAATCTGTTTAATTGAATGGATAACCTATGACAAAAAGTAGAAAACATGGCAAAAGGAGAAATTGCTCGTTTTGAGCAATTTCTTCTTTTGTCACTATGTTTTCAAAAAGCCAAATGCTGCATAGGCGTCAAAAAGCATCTATATGAGGGAAAAGGTTATAACTATAGACGCATCTGCACCAAACAACTTTTGAAAACATTTTGCCACAATGTTTTCAACTTTTTTTCAGTAATTATACCTTCATTTCTAGAGATTTTCCCTATCTTGAGTAGATATTTTCAAAGTTGTCTGCTGCAGATTTGCTGTATGTGGGGAAGAGTTAAGTTCACAATTAAATCCTATTTTGTCCGTACTCAAGTCAAACGAATCATCTGTCGGATCTATATTTTCAGTTGTATCATACGTAACCTTTTCCCTCATACGACAATTCTGCAGCAGACGCATTTAAACATAATTTGTCAAAAAATAGAAAATCTGTTTAAAACTATAGACGCATCAAGTCAAACGAATCATCTGTCAGATCTATATTTTCAGTTGTACCATTAACCCTTTCCCTCATACGACAATTCTGCATCGGATGACTGAACATATTTTGTCAAAAAATAGAAAATCTCTATAATTGAATGGATAACCTATGACTAAAAGTGGAAAACATTGTGGCAAAAGGGGAAATTGCTCGTTCTGAGCAATTTCTTTTTTTGTCACTATGTTTTCAAAAAGCCGTCTGCTGCAGAGGCGTCAGAAAGAGTCTATATGAGGGAAAGGGTTAAACCTGTTGTTTCAAAATATAGAAAACCTTTACACTTAAAAATATGGTTTTCAAGCTGACTTTGAAACCTTATTTAATACAAGAAATTACTCATTTTGTCTCAATGCTTAATAAGATGAGATGGACAACATGATTAAATATTGGGGGTTGGGTTTAATGTCAAAATCTTTGTTTGTGTGAGGAAGAGTTGAATGATTTATACAGTCTCTGAAATTATACCCTAAAGGATTTGGAACTTGCTTGTCCACATGATGCCTTGGAATTATATACTTTCTTATATAATGCATGTAATATTAGCACACAGAAATGTTTTACTTTCCAGAGGCCGTACAGCAACTGCTATTTTCTTGTGTATCTGACATGATATCATGAGTTCTTTACTTTGGAAAAATAAGAAGAAATAATTGAGACATATATAAAATAGGATGTATAATTTATTCATCAGAGTTGAAAACCT
Organism: Serripes groenlandicus; assembly: GCA_031761405.1. Taxonomy (NCBI): domain Eukaryota; kingdom Metazoa; phylum Mollusca; class Bivalvia; order Cardiida; family Cardiidae; genus Serripes; species Serripes groenlandicus. The sequence continues at coordinate 133,329,837 of JASEVX010000003.1, read as the reverse complement.
TGTGGGAAAATTTATTTGCCTATATCAGATAAAGAAAGCAATATTGTTTTCAATGTTAACCAAAGTTGATTTTGACTTTTCAGCCTGTAGATAAAGGTAAAGAATACTTCAAAAGAAGAATTGATTTTCTCACCAAACAGATTGAGAAGATTCAGCCTCTACTTCAGGAAAAATTTAAAATGAAAGAAGGTAAGAATAATTTACCTTGGCATGGTGAAGCTTGGGGATCATTTGTACATTGTCTGTGCAGCATAATTCTACTAAGGGACATATTGACAGGCAACTGAAAACTCTTTTAATATCCTAGTTGTACACCAGTTAAAGTATAAATCAAAGATGCAGCTTCAATAAAATCAAAATTGAAGGCAGAAATTCATGAGAAATAGGTTTACTTCTAGAAGAAGGTCAAACAATTAACCCTTTCCCACGTACAACAATTTTGCAGCAGACAACTTAGAAAATATCTAGGTAAAATTTGGAAAAATATCTATAAATGAAAGAATCATTATTGAATAGGAGTAAAATTATTGCAGCATAAAGTCAAGCCTCATTATGGTTTCAAAAATATTCTACTACATATGATTCAAAATGTCTCCGCAAATGGGAACGTGTTGTTAAGAAAAGCATTGAATTATGGTTATAAAGCAGCAAATTGTCATTATTTTAATAATGAGTTATTTTCTGAAACTGAAACAAATCAATATACGAGACCTAAATAAGGGGGAGTAAGCTGGTCTTTACCCCACAATGTCTCGATGTAAAATTTAAAAAATCATTCATCACCATGAAATCTCAGATCAAGGTCAAATTAAATCATGTGAGGTTAAAAACTATATAATTGTGTTTGATAACCGTTTCTCTTATTTTTCAGTTACGGCAGAGGTCCTGAAGATGAAGTATCAAGCTCAGCTTCAAGCCCAGCAACAAGCTGCAAAAACGTAATGGAACAAGGCTGTGTTCAAACTTTATATACATGTTCCTGCTTTTAAATATTACAGTCAAGCCATTCTAGAAACAGCATAAGAAAATGCGTTGTAATATCTTAGTGTACCTTTTCCCATGATGTCATCCCTCTTAACCCTTTCTCACATACAACAAATCTGTAGCAGACGACATTTGAGAACATCTAGACAAGATGAAAGTATTATTACTGAAAGAAGTTGAAAACAGTGTAGCTAAAGGAGAAATTGCTTGTTTTGAGCAATTTCTTCATTTGCCACAATGTTTTCAAGTCTTCTGTTCAGAGGTGTTTGTATGATGAGGAAAAGGGTTTTCAACATTTTAACTCTTTTTCGTGATACAGCTGATTTTTAGCTCCACTGGCTGAAAGCCAGTCGAGCTTATGTCATGGCGAATTGTCCGTCGTGCGTCCGTGCGTGCGTGCGTTAACTTTTTCCTTTAAACGACTTCTTCTCCCTAACCACTTGGCCAATTTGGTTGAAACTTCATTGGAAGCATCCTCTCAATGTCCTCTACTAAATTCCTTCAATTTTTTTTGATCCATTCAAAATTCTGGTTTCCATGGCAACCGAAAGAAAAAAATAGTGAGAACTTAAAAAATCTTCTTCTCCGAAAGTGTCAGGCTGATTTTCAAATAATTTTGTAGAAATGTTCCTTGGGTGACCCTTTATTAGATTCCTTCAAGAAATTTTGATTGGGCGAAAAACATGGCCGCCAGGGGGCGGGGCTTTTTTGCCTTATATAGCTATAGTGAAAACTTAAATAATCTTCTTTTCAAAAAGTGTTCAGCAGATTTTCAAATAATTATGTAGAAATGTTCCGTGGGTGACCCTCTATCAGATTCCTTCAAGCCATGTTGATTGGTAAAAAAACATGGCCGTCACAGGGCGGGGCTATTTTGCCTATATGGCTAAAGAGCAAACTTTTTCCTTTAAACGACTTCTTCTCCCTAACCACTTGGCCAATTTGGTTGAAACTTCATTGGAAGCATCCTCTCAATGTCCTTTCCTAAATTCCTTCAATTTTTTTTTATCCATCCAGAATTCTGGTTTCCATGGCAACCAAAAGAAAAAAATAGTGAAAACTTAAAAAATCTTCTTCTCCGAAAGTGTCGGGTCGATTTTCAAATAATTTTGTAGAAATATTCCTTGGGTGACCCTCTATCAGATTCCTTCAAGAAATGTTGATTGGTCGAAAAACATGGCTGCCAGGGGTCGGGGTTATTTTGCCTTATATGGCTATAGTGAAAACTTAAAAAATCTTCTCCTCCAAAAGTGTCAGGCCGATTTTCAAATAATTTTGTAGAAATGTTCCTTGTGTGAACCTTAATTAGATTCCTTCAAGAAATGTTGATTGGGCGAAAAACATGGCCGCCAGGGGGCGGGGCTTTTTTGCGTTATATAGCTATAGTGAAAACTTAAAACATCTTCTTCTCCGAAAGTGTTCAGCCGATTTTCAAATAATTTTGTAGAAATGTTCATTGGGTGACCCTCTATCAGATTCCTTCAAGCCATGTTGATTGGTCGAAAAACATGGCTGCCAGAGGGCGGGGCTATTTTGACTTATATGACCATAGTGAAAACTTAAAAAATCTTCTCCTCCGAAAGTGTCAGGCATATTTTCAAATAATTTTGCAGAAACATTCCTTTGGTGACACTCTACAAGATTCCTTTAAGCCATGGTGGTTGGTAAAAAAAATAGCCACCACGGGGCAGGGCTGTTTGGAGATTTTATTTTTGCCTTATGGCCGTGGAGCGATACTGGCCCTCTTGGGCCTCTTGTTAATGCATGCAATGTTTTTAACCCTTTTCCTCATAGCACAATTCTGCAGCAGACGATTTTGAACATATTTTCTTCGAACATATTTTGTCAAAAAATAGAAAATCTCTATAATTGAATGGATAACCTATGACTAGTGAAAAACATTGTGTCCAAAGGAGACATTGCTTGTTTTGAGCAATTTCTTCTTTTGTCACTATGTTTTCAAAATGCCGAAAGCGTCTATATGAGGGAAAGGGTTAAATTACTCATGATTGTGGGGAAAGGAGAAATTGTTTTCCCACATAAAGACACCTTTTGACACAACTGTTACTTCAGCAGCTAAGTTTTGAAAATGATTAATAATTTCTCCTTTTGTCATAATATTTTCAACTCGCTTCGATGATTATGCTATCATTTGAAGAGATTTGCCATATGTTTTAACCATTGTTTTTCAAAGTCGTCTGCTCTAGATTTGTTGTATGTGGAAAAAGTGTTAAATGAAAGGTCAATTTGAGAAAAAAGAAGAAAATATTGCTGTAAAAGGAGAAAATTGTATGTTCTCAAAAATAGACTTTTTGACGATGTCACAAAGACCTTTATACAGATGCCTCCTGTTAAAGACAATAAAAACAACAACAACTGACAACATTGGTGTGTTTGTGTAATCGCTTTACTCATTATATTTATAAAACCTCTTTTGACATGTGCTCCTGTCATCTTTGACAATTTTTCATTAAAGAACAAATTAAGAAGATATGATTTACTATTCTTTTATGTCATCAATTCACAAAAAAGCTGATCTTTTGGAGAGTGCCAAATATCAGTTTGCATACAAAGTGGACCTATGCCATTGGTTAACCAACCTTTATAAATTTATGCTTAGAGAATATTTAATCGGTCTGCATCGTCTGATCTGTGTATACCTTTTTTACCAACTAGTGGTAAAACCATCAAGAAAACTGTTTATGTAAGATGTCTTGTTCTAATCGCCTTTAATTTTAGCTCACCTGAGCATAAAATGCTCAAGGTGAAGTATTGGTTTTGCTTGATTGGGGTTTAACGCCGTTTTCAACGGCGGCCAGTTCACCTACTCATATGTTTCTTGGCTTTCTCAAACCAGTTCTTTTCCACATAGACTGATGGTGAAGTATTGGGATTAACCTATGTCTGTCGTTCATCGCTGTCTTGTGTCATGCTTCATCATCAGAAATGATCTACAAATAATTGCTTTTTTAACTCACCTGCTGCAGCAATGTGAAAACATTTTACTTCCAATCTTCATGAAACTATCAGAGCATACATCTCCATGTGAGGTTTAAAAGTAGGTCACATGGTAAAATTGAGGGAAAATCTTGTTGACACTCTAGAAGCCTTATTAGCTCACCTATGCATGAAGTGCTCTAGGCGAGCTATTTTGATCACATTTTGTCCGGCCGTCGTGCGTCATTAAGAATTGCCTTGTTAACACTTTACAGGTTACATTTTGCATCCGATCTTCATTAAAGTTTATCAGAACATTCATCTCCATCAAACTAGGCCATATACGGTAAAACACTAGGTCACTAGGTCAAATTGAAGGAACCTTATTAACACTCGAGGCCACATTTTAATTTGAGCATGTTGAAACTTTATCAGACTGTCTTGATGATATGTAGGTCGAGATCAAATATGGGTCATGTTGATTCAAAAAGTAGGTCACTAGGTCTAATTGAAGGAAAATCTTGTAAACACTATATGCTGCAATTTTCTTTAGCAGTTTGAAATTTTGTGAGAATGTTTTTCTTAATGATATCTAGGTCAAGTTCAAATATGGGTCAGAAACTAGGTCACTAGGCCAAATTGAAGGGAAATCTTGTTAACACTCTGGATGCTTTTTTTTTTACTTGAGCATGTTGAAACTTTATCAGAATGATCGAATATGGGTCATATATTAGGATAAACACTAGGTCACTAGGCCAAATTGAAGGTAAAAACTCCAGAGGCCGCATTTTTAGCAAGTAAAAACTTTGTCAGAATGTTTGACTTGATGATGTCTTCTCCATGTTCGATTATGAGTCATAACAGGTAAAAAAAAAGAGGTCACTAGGCTAAATGAAGGAAAAATCTTGTTAACGGTGAGCAATCGAGCGCCATGATGGCCCTCTTGTTTTTTACTTTAGCATGTTGCAAAGTTGTCAAAATAGTTGTCTTGATGATATCTAGGCTTAGTTCGAATCTATGTTGTGTCTGGTCATAAACTAGGTCACAAAGCCAAATTAAAGGAAACTCTTGTTAATACTCTAGTGACTGCATTTTTGCAGCTTGAAACTTTGTCAGAAGGTCAAATTGAAGGAAAATCGAGTTAACACTCTCTAGACCGCATTTTCAGCCTTAGCATGTTAAAACTTTTGTCAGAACAATTGTCTTGATGATATCTATGCTTAAGTTTAAATATAGGTCATGTTCTGTCATAAACTAGGTCACTAGGCCAAATTGAATGAAAACCGTGTTAACACTAGAGATCGCATTTTAGCTTCAATAGCTTGAAACTTTCTCAGGCAGTATCTAGACCAAGTCCGAAAATGGGTCATGTCGGGTCAAAAACTAAGTCACTAGACCGAATTTAAGGACAATCTTGTTAACGCTGGAGGACGCAATTTAAATTTCAGCATGTTAAAACTTTGTTAGAATGTGTATGTTGATGATATCAAAGCTACGTTCCATTAATAGGTACCGGGTAATGTCCGGTCATAAAATAGGTAACTAGGCAAAACTGAAGGGAAATCTTGTTATTACTCTAGAGGCTATATGTTTTGCTTCAGCAGCTTGAAATTCTGTCAGAATGTTTGTCTTGACAGTATCTTGGTCTTATGAGAAATTTCTCCATATACCACATTGCCAATCAATCAATCAAAGGTTGGCAAACTTTCTAATAATTTTGTAGAAATGATTCCTGTGTGACCATCTTTCATCCTTCAAAAAACATTGCCCCCAAGTCGAAGGGCTGTTTTGCCTTACTTGGCTATAGTGGAAAAATCTTCTGCTCTGAAAGTATCTGACTGATTTTCAAATAATATTGTTGCTTGGGTAACCACCCTCTATCAGATTTCTTCAAGCCATGTTGATTGGTCTAACAATGTAGTCGCCAGAGGCTGGAGCTGCTTTATCCTTTATGCTTAAGATAGTACCACCTCGGTGGTGTAATGGTTTAGCTTCCGCCTCGGTGCGGGAGGTTGTGGGTTCGATCTCCGTCTGGGTCATAGTAAAGACTTAATAATGGTAGTAATGGCTGCCAAACCTAGGCGCTCAGGGTTAGTGTTAGCATAACGGCTGACTGGCTGGTGTCAGGATAAATTGACCAGTGTCGTAAAACACCAAACAATCAATCAACCCTAAGAAAGCACATTTTGAAATACTAACTGTTTTATAAACAGTTCTTTGGTGTCCTATCAGTTTATTCAAGTCATATTAATTTGACAAAAGACCGGCAATATTGTGTTGGGTTATTTCGCCTTGTGGCAAGGGGAGCTATACTGTGCATTGGGATTCTTGTATTAGCTTACCTGACCACAACATGAGTTATTGTGGTTGGCATAACAAATCATACTGCTTGAGCTTTCCAGGGCCATTATGGTCCTCTTGTTTTAGCATTACTTTATTAAATTTACTCACATTATTTATACAAGTTATCTGCTGTTGAGGTTTTCTTCAAAAGAGTTAATTGCTTATGTGCAAGTGAATACATTGTAGGAAAGAAGAAATGGCTCATAATATCCCACAATATTTTAGATAAGATGAATGAAAAAAACACAAACATAAAGGGAGTATCTAGAGAAATGGGTGGTGGTTTTATGTCACGGCCCATGGTTCTAAATAGTTTATATGACATGAGTGATCAGGGGAATCAAATCGCATATCCCTCCGAGTAGGATCACTTACTTGTGGTGTAGGACAGCTGTGTCTGGTATGTTTTGATGGTATACACTTGAGTAAACACGATCTAGAACGAGACAGCTTCTAGCTTAACATTTAGCCATGATCTATGGAAAGTCGGCGCGCCATGCGAATTGCGAAATGCACTTAGCTTTTTGCGAAATGCTTCTTGCTTATTGCGAAATGCTTCTTGCTGAATGCGAAATGCTTCTTGCTGAATGCGAAATGCGAATTGCATAGTGCGAAATGCTTCTTGCTGAATGCGAAATGCTTCTTCCTGAATGCGAATTGCTTAGTGCGAAATGCTTCTTACTCAATGCGAAATGCTTCTTGCTTAGTGCGAAATTATTCTTGCTGAATGCGAAATGCTTCTTACTCAATGCGAAATGCTTCTTGCTGAATGCAAAAACGGGGAGTCGGACTCTGTTTTGGTATAGTTGCCCCACAAGAGCTGCATGCAGCTTCTATGGCGATGACGACAGTTTGGCGCAAAAATCTGAGGATATATCCGCACAGATACAAATGTTTAATTTGATTGGACGAAATTGTGCCCTCTAGGTCAAATTACTCTAAATACATCCGTTGACTTGCTGATCTACACTATATACCCTGAAAAAAACTTTGTTTGTGTAGAAATGACTGTATACCATCACCAGAATGTATTGAATATATGACATTGAGTTTAAATGCATTGTGAATGTGTATAGGATGCACTGGAAATGATTGATTTGATCACTTTTAGCATTTTGACCATGTTTGAAAGTGAAAGTAGAAAATGCTAAACACCGGTTTTGTCCGGGCCTGATTTGGTCCAAAATGACGGGAACCATTTTCGCCTGGTAAGATGCATGACTCCCCATTTTCTTTGGATTGTTTTAAAGCTAGGAGGTAACTCTTTTCAATGATATATGGTGTTCTACATGAGAAACGCTTAGAAAGTGTGACAATTGAGGACTGAAACTGGTCGATTTACATGGAAACAAAGAAGGATTTTTGTTGGTGTATTGTTACCTCTGTGATACTATGAATAGCAAGTGTCACTATCAAAAGATGCAACAGAATGCGAAGTGGCAACTAGACATATCCCATTTTGAATGTCGCATGATTCATTCATCAAGGAGAATTTCACATTCAGCAAGAAACATTTCGCATTCAGCAAGAAGCATTAAGCATTAAGCAAGAAGCATTTCGCATTCATCAAGAAGCATTTCGCACTTAGCAAGAAGCATTCAGCAAGAAGCATTTCACATTCAGCAAGAAGCATTTCGCATTAAGCAAGAAACATTTCGCATTCAGCAATAAGCATTTCGCATTGAGTAAGAAGCATTTCGCAATAAGCAAGATGCAATTAGCAATTCGCATGGCGCGCCGGCTTTCCATACTGATCTGTATAATACGTACACGTCATTGACTCAGTATGGTATTTACTGATGCGTTTTAATACCCTTGTACTGGAGTCACAGCTCAGTACTTTACTTAACCCCTTCCGTTCCCACATGCAACATGTTTACAGGAGATGACTTTGAAAGCATCTAGGTTGAAATATGACAACTCTCTATAAATGAAAGTATAGTACATGTATTTGAGGTTAGTTGAACATTTTATGGCAAAAGGAAAAAATGTTAATCATGAGCAATTTCACCTTTTGCGGCAATGTTTTCAAAAGGTATTGCTACAGTGGCATCTGTTTGTGGGTAAGGGTTAAACACTATAGTTGTCCCAGGATAGCACTTCTCCTGCCAAAACTTGGAATAGTCTTACATCACAGTGAGTGGTTACGATTGACTGATAACCGCTTTATGTTGTGGCCTATACATCAGCTGGGTATACTGTAACCTTGCTTCGGGTTAGGACAAAACTGGTCAGTGTATTTTATCAGTATCTTATCATAGGCGTAGAAGATCAGCTGTTCAATGACCCTTACCCACATGCAGACGCATTTTGACACATCTGCAGCAGACGACTTTCGATAACATTGTGGACAAATATGATAGTGTTCATAATTCAGCTTGATTCAAGTATTATACTTTTAATAAACACGATCTTTCATAATATAACCAAGTTTTCAAAGTCGTCTGCTATGGCATGTAATCGCCTAATGACCAAACACGTGTTATAGATATATATTCATTATGTCTTTCTTTCATAACGATAAAAGCTGATTTTTTTGCATTATAAAGATACCTGTTACGCATACCAAATGTTCATAAGCCGGTCTAAGCCGTGTTTTGATAGGGACATTAATACCATGACGTCTGTTGACGGAGGCTATACACACGTAAATCCATACAATTGGAATCCTACTGGTTACTCAGTTGATTCATTCATTATTTGATTGTGTTTACCCTCGCCGTGCAGAATGAACTATTTGGCGAGCAACTCAGTTAGTTGATCTGTTGTTAGGTTATTAATAAAAAATAGGTATAATCAAAGTACTGAAATTACTACTGGAAGGTGATCTTAGAGAGATGTTAGCCAGGTGCCGATGAGGTTATGACATTTATGCAATTTTGATTAGTAGTAATCTTTATTTCCTCCATTAAAGAAGATCACATTTATAACACATCAAGACAAAAAAATGTTTGCTACAACTACATGAAAAAGAAAAAAACAAGGTAGAAGAAGGAAATAGATAAGTACATGTTAAGGCACGTACCTCCAACGTGCAGAAAACAATGTACCTTATGGACAACTATCTGTCATACTGTTCAGCAAGAAGAACTAGAAATATCACTGAAGGTGATGAATACCCCCAGCTGGTGCCTGACAATATACATATGTATGAGAAATATTCAAGGGGCCATAACTCATTTAAAAATAATTCCAGTGCAACACGCCGACAATATGCACAACTAGGTTGGTATCAATCATTCTTGTGAAGTTATATTGAATTTGACCAAGGGTTGCTGAGAAATAGTGTTCACAAGAAATGTCTACAGACCAACGGACCAACCGACCGACCGACCGACAAGCGTGACTCCTATATAGCCCCCATATACTATGTATCTGGGGGTATAATTATTAGAAGGATACTACCAGCATATCAGACATATGTCTGTGACAAGCTTATGTACGGGAGTAACAAAGTACATGAAGTTCCATAAAAGAACACTTAAACGAAACGAAATAAAAAGCGATCAATGTGGAAAAGGATAGATCATGCACAATAGAGATATGTTCATGCAAGTACGTGTCTATAAAAACACAATACGTAAAACATATGTAAGTACTCTTTGTAAAAACAGATCTCCATAGACAAGAATACCTATAACACATTTTATCATTTCCTGTAAGACTTTATTAGACAAAAAGAGAAGGGTTATGTCGTCTGCAGAAGTTGGGGCACAACTAATTGGTAAAGTAGTGAGTTCATATGTACAAGGAACAAGAACGGTGACCAGACCCCACATTGTCTGGTTCCCTGTAGAACTTCTTTAATTTGCAATATAATTAAAACAAATTATACTTTATCATTTCTGAATTACTACTTCATCAATATACTAGAATGAAAGAAATATAAAGACTGCTGACTATTTCATACTTTTATACTATTTTTGGGACGGTTGTCGACAGACATTCGTTCCAGAAACAACAAACTACACAATTAATAAAAAAAACATTCTGAGTTACTACGTTCCTTAAGACACAGGCAGCTCCGCCGAAACAAATAGTTCTAAGCGGAGTAATTTTCACGACACCAACAAAAGTACAAAAATTACTGATGGTTCAAAGCATTGAAAGTACTGGTGGGACAATTGTGTTGGCATTCGTAAATTAAGGTCAGACAGGCGGTTGCATGTGTATGTAAACAAAAGATGTCAGATACGAATGCCGTCCTTTACCAATGAGGTCAGTCACTTTGAAAAAGCTGTTCAATTTACGAATACCATAACACTAGTACTTTCAGTGATTTTTAGAATTAATTAAAGAAATACTTAAAACATTTTTCCAAAATGAAGGTGACCATCTTCGCAGGGTGATCTTTTTTTTTGCATAAAACATAAAATAAATGTTCGTTCGTTCGTTCGTATACACACATAGCTGTTTGTACTAACACAGATCCAGTATGTCTACATCGATTGCCTGAATGTTGTTTTCATTTCTTCACAATTTTATGAACTAAGTCCATGTTACATTTCATATGTTCGTCTATAAACCAGTGGTTCCACGCCTTGGCCCTTTCTTTCTTAGCCTTGTTGCCTGTAATGGTAATTAAAACCTAATAAACGTCAGGTTTAAATCCGTCGGTAACGACGAACACTTTCCATCAAAGGGTCGTGAGGGTCATTCTATCCGATGATTTAAAAAAGCACTGTGACTACCTATAGGCTTATTAGCCGACGTGGGAAGGTAGGGTATAACAGGTGTGAGAAAGCCAGGAAGCACATTGTGGGATAATTGAAATATTGTTGAATTCGTCATTAAACCCCAATCAATTAATCAATAAGGCATCCGAACATTGTCTCCTATTACCAATTCAATGTGTGATGATGCATTAACAGACGGACACACATACATGAGATATAATCAAAGCGCCAATGGCACTGTAGTGGCGATCGTATGGAAAATTCTGCAAAGTAACAAGCAGTATATCGGTGTAGGGCTTGCGCTTTTCAACAATAGTGCACTCTGGTGCTGATCAATTTGAGAATGTATCAAGCCTGCATCTTTTGACAGTAGAATAATGTTAGTTTGCCAGAATGTTGTCTTGGTGATTGTTTAGTTACGTTCTGAAACTGGTCATGATGTGTTCAAATTTAGGCCATTCCAAATTTATGAAAAATCTAGTTGGTACTCGATAGACTAGCTACCGTTTTAGCTCATTCGAATGGCTATTTGTAATCTAAATTGTTCGGGTAATCACATGTTCATCACCAGGTCGCTAGGCCATATTAAGATAAAATATTGTGTACACTTTAGAAATAACAAAATTATCAAGAAAGGAGAGGAAACAGTATCCATTAGTTTGGTGTTTGTTTCAATGATGTCCGATATTAAACAGGTCTGTTTAATTTTGTCCCTTCCCATTGCATGATTGAGGGTTGTCAGAGACATATAAACACAGTGTATTTATATGTTTCTGAGGTTGTTAAACTGCTTCGAAAAATTTGAGTGCAATAACAAACACAAAACATGCACAAAAAGCACAATTTCACTATTTGCCAAACTGTTCAATTTATAAAAATATAGGCATATATTATAATGCTCGATCTCCAAAGTAAATAAGGCTACACTTTCAGCATTGATTGCTAATTGACTCTAGAACGTGCAGACGTGTATACATAACGTGTGTACACACTGAAATCGTGTGTCCTTTAAACCTTTGTAAACCAGTCTTATCATCTAGACGCTTTCATATATTTAAACAACTACAAAATGAAGCGTTTATGATATTGAGATTTAAGAACACCAGTATCGCGAGCTATTTATAGAACCTTTTGGAATTTCCAGATTTGAGTATCATCAGAATTATTTGCAGTTATTTGCAAGGCAGAACGCGCAATGATATTTATTATCTGCCAACACATGACGAAGATAATATTTACATATTGTAACTCTATGTAGATAATGTCTCGATAATACTCAAATATTAGTAACAATCCGGTACCAAAGTAGCACTGACATAATTATTATTAATCGCGTATCTGCATCAATGATGGAACTATAACGGATGTGAGTAAATTAGTTTGCAGTAAGGAAAATAAATATCAACCGATTTTTCAAAACCGACTATGTAAATATTGTTCGTTGTTGTTGTTGTTTCTGTTAGCATTGTGGCGATTGTCAAACCAATCGCCACAAAAATGAATCCTTAAAATGAATTTACATCGTTTGTCTATGATGTGTCGAGCCCCGATAGCTCAATTTGAAACGACCAGAGTTATCAGTCCAGGGGTCACGTGATCGAGCCCCGACTCGGACATTCTTTCTTTCTGATAATCAACAAGCAGCATTCGTCTTCCACCAATGGACTTAATAGTCTATGTTGAATATTTAGCTAGTTGACCGGGAAGAATGTTGTTTGGTGTATGGTGCCAGAAAAACAGGAACAGCACGTTAGGTTAATGTCCGCCGTAATTAACCGACATATCGTTGAAACGGCGTAAAACTTCAATTACTCGATCTACATTCTATGTTGTAATTGTAAAGCCTCCGAGACAGTGGTTCTTATAACCAATTACATGTGTGAATCCAAGACAGACAAAGACATACAGTCAGACAGCAATCAAAAATGCATATAGATAGACAGACACACAGACAGACACCAATCAAATAGACATACAGATAGACACATAGCTATATAGCTATCAGACATAGATACATAAATGCAAAAATACATTAATACAGACACATACATCGAAAGACAGACAAACAACATAGAGACAGACAGACGGACAGACAAAGAACAGAAAAAGAGAAACAGACACACATATAAAGAGATAGACACCGTCAGCCAGACAGGCATGAGATACAAACAAAACGGAGAAATCATGGTGTATTTACATTTACATACTTATTGTACTGTAGTGTGTAGTCTTACCAACAATCCAGTTGTTATTAATGATATATGGATCTTACCAACAATCCAGTTGTTATTAATGATATATGGATCTGTTGCGTTTCGTTTATCTTCGTCCATATTGTACCACTGACCATCTGCAAAACGATCTAATGTCAACATCTTTAATTTCAACCCTTTAACTCTGGAAAGAAAGTATTCACGAGTATATTAACATCACATGTTTAACCAGCCGAGCCGCGGTAGCTCAGTCGGTAACGACGCGGGCTGTCAATTCAGGGGTTGTGAGTTCGAATCCCGGCTCGGCCAACTTTCTTTCCGACGATTGACAAAAGTCAATGCGACATGCGTCATTTGTCTTCCACCAATGGGCTAAGTCTATGTGGAAAAGCAACCAGTTGCTTGGGAAGATTGTTGTGTGGAGCACTGGTGTGAGAACACCAGGAAATGCATGAGTAGGTGAACTGGCCGCCGTGATATAACTGAGAAATTGTTAAAAACGGCGTTAAACCCCAATCACATCAATATGTTTAACCCTTCATTCGAAAAGGATACGTAGTTTTACTATCATATATTAATCATTTAAATCTGAAGAAAAAATAAACAATTGTTTAACACACATAAATAAACAATTGTTTAACACACATAAATAAACAATTGTTTAACACACATAAATAAATACTGCATTTAAAGCAGACCACTCGGAGGAAAAATATATTTACATGTTACAGTTTATAAATATTAGTTATTTTGTAACGTAAACATAGTTTCTAGTTACATACAACAAAAGAAACATGCTTAGTATAAAACACAACTAACATACATGATCGCGTGCTTTTAAACATTGTACCCAACTAATAGTATTGTCTAAACGCATGTTATATATGATGTTCGACCAATCGCAATTTCGACATATCTGTTGACAAGATATCCGACCAATAGCAAAGTCAACATACCTGTTAACTGTGATAACCGACCAATAGCAATGTCCACATACCCGTTAACTGTGCTATCCGAACAATGGCAATGTCTACATACCTGTTACCTGTGATATCCGACCAATAGCAATGTCCACATACATGTTAACTGTGATATCCGACCAAAAGCAATGTCAACATACCTGTTAACTGTGTTATCAGACCAATTACAATGTCCACATACCTGTTACCTGTGATATCCGACCGATGACAATGTCCAAATACCCGTTAACTGTGAAATCCGACCAATAGCAATGTCCACATACCTGTTAACTGTGATATCCGACCAATAGCAATGTCCACATACCTGTTAACTGTGATATCCGACCAATAGCAATATCCACATACCTATTAACTGTGATATCCGACCAATAGCAATGTCCATATCCATATTGACTGTAATATCCGACCCACAGCAATGTCCACATACCTGTTATCTGTGATATCGGGGAGACCAGCATCAGCTATCAATAGCCTGGTTAATATGATAATATCCAACCAATGTAAATATTCACATACCCGTATGATATCAAACCAATGTAATAATTCCTATACCTGTATGATATCAAACCAAGTAAATGTCCACATACCTGTTAAATATGATATCCGACCAAAAAGGCTGATCGTTGTCTTCCATTTTCACATGTTTGTCGTCTTTTAACCATGCGATTCTATTTGCTAAATCAGTCATTCTTTGCGCTAACAGTTCCCATACTCGAACAGATCTTTCAGTGTTATAAATGTATACGAATCCACTATTGTAGTCTTTTATACCGGAAACGGCATTCACTAGTAGGTCATATCCCACGTGACTTTGCAAAACAGGAAGTGGATTCTTCAGCCATACACAATCTACTTCAAAATGAAGAAGTTCGAACCCTTCTTGTAATAGCTGATAAATGTATTGGTGACGTTTGACATTAACCCTAAGGTATCCAGCCTGCCCAAACTCCCTGTCCCCGCTGAGATTGCTAATGTTCATGCTCGCCACGCTTATTTCGGGCCAGTCTCGTTTCAGTTTATCGCTGGTTTGTTCATCAGTTGTAATGAATAGTATGTTTTTATGTACTCCCATTTCTTTAGTGTTACAAAGCCAACTGTACGCAAAGGGGAGATAAGCGTCATTTATAACTGCAACCATGATTGTTTTTGATTGTTGTCTGATTTGTTGCACTGTGTTAAGCATGACATCGTGTCGCACCGGTTGCTCCATGTCATTCGATTGATTTATGTTATCCTTAATTGTAAAGAAATATAACAAAGTTACTATGGCAACAGATGACACAATCATCCACTTCCTGTTGGCCGCCATCTTGGATCAGTTTTTGATTATCTGAAATACAGAAATAACTTTCAATTAGAGAATTTAAACACAATTAGTAACCCCAACCGGACTCAAACTAGATACATTATATTAACCATTCCCCATGATGACGCACTTAAACGCCTCTGCAACAGAAAGTTCCTGGAAAAAAATAAAAGAGATGAAATTTATCAAAATGAGCAGTTTGTCCTTTTGTCACAATGTTTTCAACTCTATTAAAAAATCGTACTTTCAATATTTTCAAACTCGCCTGCTCCAGAATTGGTGTATGTTGGAAAAAGGTAAACAATTGACGAAAACAGATCTGAATCATGAAAATCAATAAAGACATTACTATTTCAAGACAAATGGTAGAACATTGACACATAAATAACTCCCGAGACAATTACAATCCCACAGGTTATAGATTAAATCATTTAGAAACATTCGCGTGGTGATCCCCGAGTCTGGTGCTGGTCGATATAACTGTTAAAACACGCTTTGTTTATAAAGTATCTACAACTTAAGATGGTGGGACTGTGTTGTGTGTGGGGAGGGTATATGTACATACTAAGACTAATGATTGGCAAGATTACTCATTTCCATTATTGTTTAAGATCAATAATTAGTTGGCTGTGTGTATGGTCAACCTACCTTAGAATTGAGATTGATCATAAACAATTAAAAGCTTCAATTTTATTTCAATGAAGGACATTCACTTCGTTGACAAAAAAATGCAAGTTATGATACATTTTCACTTGACCCCGCCCCTGATGTTCCAATATGCCCCTCTGTTGATAACTGTTTGTTCAACTGCTATAATGTAAGTGTTATGCATAATTGCAATATGGATTTTCGGCGACATTGAAGCGTTGCATCAACTTTCTCTTGTAATACGTCTGTTTGAGAGAAACGGTTAAACCAATAAAAACCTATTTAAACTAGAACTATCACTGAATGTGATTAATACCCCCGAACGCCGCCCTGATAGGAAAGGTTGTGAAATATTTAGAAACCCCACCTTAAAAGGACAATGTTATGGATCGGGTTATTCTTGTTTTGTTCATTTTTGGATAACAAAGGGCAATAACTCTGTAATTATGTAAAGTAGAGTTATGGTTCTTGTATACTGCACTTCCTCTGATTATGCTCTACCGTTGTATGTAGTTTTATTAGATTCCATCTGTTAGTTATTAAATAATTCTCCGGACAAGAAAAAGTAACATAGGGCAATAACTCTGTATTTAGGTAAAATAGAGTTATGGTTCCTGTACACCACACTTCCTCTCAATGTGTTGTATCATCCTATGATGTTTAATTAATTCCAACAATTAGTTTTAAAGTTATGCTCCGGACAAGACTCTACGAACAAGAAAAAGTAACAAAGGGCAATAACTCTGTAATTATGTAAAGTAGAGTTATGGTTCTTGTACACTGCACTTCCTCTGATTATGCTCTACCATTGTATGTAGTTTTATTAGATTCCATCTGTTAGTTATTAAGTAATTCTCCAGACAAGACAAAGTAACAAAGGGCAATAACTCTGTATTTAGGTAAAATAGAGTTATGGTTCCTGTACACCGCACTTCCTCTCAATGTGTTGTATCATCCTATCATGTTTTATTAAATTCCAACAATTAGTTTTAAAGTTATGCTCCGGACATGACTCTACGAACAAGAAAAAGTAACAAAGGGCAATAACTCTGTAATTATATAAAGTAGAGTTATGGTTCTTGTACACTACACTTCCTCTGATTATGCTCTACCATTGTATGTAGTTTTATTAGATTCCATCTGTTAGTTATTAAGTAATTTTCCGGACAAGAAAAAGTAACAAAGGGCAATAACTCTGTATTTAGGTAAATTAGAGTTATGGTTCCTGTATACTGCACTTCCTCTCAATGTGTTGTATCATCCTATGATGTTTTATTAAATTCCAACAATTAGTTTTAAAGTTATGCTCCGGACAAGACTCTACGAACAAGAAAAAGTAACAAAGGGCAATAACTCTGTAATTATGTAAATTAGAGTTATGGTTCTTGTACACTGCACTTCCTCTGATTATGCTCTACCATTGTATGCAGTCTTATTATATTCCATCTGTTAGTTATCAAGTAATTCTCCGGACAAGAAAAAGTAACAAAGGGCAATAACTCTGTATTTAGATAAAATAGAGTTATGGTTCCTGTACACCGCACTTCCTCTCAATGTGTTGTTTCATCCTATGAAGTTTTATTAAATTCCAACAATCAGTTTTAAAGTTATGCTCCGGACAAGACTCTGCGAACAAGAAAAAGTAACAAAGGGCAATAACTCTGTAATTATGTAAATTAGAGTTATGGTTCTTGTACACTGCACTTCCTCTGATTATGCTCTACCATTGTATGTAGTTTTATTAGATTCCATCTGTTAGTTATTAAGTAATTCTCCGGACAAGAAAAAGTAACAAAGGGCAATAACTCTGTATTTAGATAAAATAGAGTTATGGTTCCTGTACACCGCACTTCCTCTCAATGTGTTGTATCATCCTATGAAGTCTTATTAAATTCCAACAATTTGTTTTAAAGTTATGCTCCGGACAAGACTCTACGAATAAGAAAAAGTAACAAAGGGCAATAACTCTATATTTAGGTAAATTAGAGTTATGGTTATTGTATACTGCACTTCCTCTCATTATGCTCTACCATTGTATGTAGTTTTATTATATTCCATCTGTTAGTTATTAAGTAATTCTCCGGACAAGAAAAAGTAACAAAGGGCAATAACTCTATATTTAGGTAAAATAGAGTTATGGTTCCTGTACACTGCACTTCCTCTCAATGTGTTGTATCATCCTATGAAGTTTTATTAAATTCCAACAATTAGTTTTAAAGTTATGCTCCGGACAAGGAAAATCGCAACAGACCAACCGACCGACCGACCGACTGACCGACCGACCGACCGACCGACCGACCGACCGACCGACCGACCGACCGACCGACCGACCGACCGACCGACCAACCACAGGGTGACTCCAATATACCCCCTCTAAACTTCGTTTATCGGGGGTATAATTATCATCAAAACTAGGCGAGACCAGTTTGAGTATTAAAGGAGATAACCTCGTCGATAATGTTTGCTTAATAGCATGATGCGATCACACATCGGACTACCCGATATTACTTTTAGCATTCTATACAAGACGAATGTTTTACGCAAAACATCAAAAAGAAGCCGCAATATTTCGTTGCACATGAAGAAATAAAAAATAGAATAGAGTAAAACTGATCATAAAAAGTGACATATAAGACGAATACTACAGATACATGGACAAGAGGTTATGATAAATTTTAATTTGTACCAAAGATAATCAACTATTTGTATTGAACACAAGCCCTGTTATGATAAGTTGAAAAGTGTTCAAAATTATTGTGGTAAATGCAAATCATGATTGCTCATTATGAGCAATTTCTCCTTTTGCCACAATGATTTCAATGATGTTTAACCTGAAAGACTTTCAAATCATGAAGTACAAAACATAGATAATCTCTATACATGATAGTAAGATAATTGAAAAGAGTTGAACTTTTTGTGGCAAATGGAGCAATTGCTTATTAAATTAAAGTCGTCTGTTTCAAAGTCTCAGAAATGGTATATACTTGTATATGGGAAATGGTTAAAACCGTAAATGGAGAAAATTAAGCTTATTATGAGCAATTTCATCTTTTGCCACAATGATTTCAAAAGTCGTTTATAGCAGAGGCTCATAAAGGGTACATACTCGCATGTGGGAAAGGGTTAAAACCGTTAATGGAGATAATTAAACTCATTATGAACAATTTCACCTTTTGCCACAATGATTTCAAAAGTCGTCTGTTGCAGAGGCTCGGTAAGGGTATATTTGTGGGAAAGGGTTAAAACCGTAAATGGAGAAAATTAAGGCAATACATATTTGGACATAACCTGCTTCAGTGTTAATTTAAATTGTTATTGGAGAGAGTTTCCTGTGGAGATATCAAGACCCAAAACATTGAATGGGTATAAACATATGAAAGGTAAAGGTGTTAGCAATTTACAACACGAGTATACTGCAAAAACACCACTTTCTTATATTGTTTCATCGATTTCAAGACCCGAAACATTGAATGGGTATAAACATATGAAAGGTAAAGGTGTTAGAAATTTACAACGCGAGTATACTGCAAAAAACACCACTTTCTTATATTGTTTCATCAAAATGTCGAACGAGCACACGTGTAGGAACATCGTAGTCCTCTTTAATTTAATAGTTTACTCAATCCATGTTTAACACTACAGTGTGGCTGTCTGAATATGTAAGCACACTAATTTCAATATTTATTCAACAGATCATCTAAATCAACTTCGGGTATTAGTGACTGTATTACGTGAGTGTACAATAGGCTTTACGACCCTAAGGTAAACATTGACCGAAGGGATATCCCACACTGATCGAAGGGGTTAGTCCATAACGCAAAACGTGCGCATACTACTTATAATCGATTTGACAAAGGTTGAGTTTTACATCCATTTATTTGTTAAGTCTTATTTCCCTTGTAGAAAAAGCACAAACATGTTAAGCAATCGACAACACCATCTTACTCCAAAGCATTTTAACATTGCCGACGGTATATGATTGAAAAGCTATTGAGAACGGTTTCAAAACCATAACAATCAATTAATGTGAATTAAAAATGCCTGGTATCAGAAATTCTTTTTAGTCTTAATTGATAAGCGATGTATTTGAATTGTAAACAAATGAAGCTCGGATAATGTTTTACCCTTTATTTGATGGCAATGATGATATATTTATCAAACAGTTTACTAAAAGACTAGAAGATAATTCTACTCAACATTGGATCTCAAATATGAATAATACCTCTAAAGCATTAACCTATAAGCATTTTAATTCGGCTCTAACCCCCGAATTATACCTATTTATACCTAAGTGTAGATATACCATATGTCCACAGAAAAATACTATCTAAATTTAGGTGCTCTAACCATATTCTAATTATTGAACGAGGTAGGCATCTTGGTTGTGTAAAGAGCTAAATTTATCTGTAGTTGAAGATGAATACCCCCTTTTTTTCGATTGTCCTAGATATTGAACCGTAAAGATTTAATTACTTTGGAATTGTTGTAGAAGTGAACATGTGTTCAAAAGCAACTTTTGGACAAAATAAAGATACATTAAATAAAGTATACACTTTTATGCCGACATACGTTACCACTTATCAATTTTGTTCAACCATTCACACATTTAATTACTCATCCTCCAACCCATTCATTCCACCTATCAAAAACAGTCTTACTCACCCACTCACTCCACACACTCAATCACCCTCACTCTAACGTTCTGACGATAATGTAAGATTGTTTACCCGTTCTGACGATAATGTAAGATTGTTTACCCGTTCTGACGATAATGTAAGATTGTTGACCCGTTCTGACGATAATGTAAGAATGTTTTAACGTTCTGACGATAATGTAAGATTGTTTACCCGTTCTGACGATAATATAAGAATGTTTTAACGTTCTGACGATAATGTAAGATTGTTTACCCGTTCTGACGATAATGTAAGATTGTTTACCCGTTCTGACGATAATGTAAGAATGTTTTAACGTTCTGACGATAATGTAAGATTGTTTACTCGTTCTAACGATAATGTAAGATTGTTTACCCATTCTGACGATAATGTAAGATTGTTTACTCGTTCTGACGAAAATTAAGATTGTTTACTCGTTCTGACGATAATGTAAGATTGTTTACTCGTTCTAACGATAATGTAAGAATGTTTACTCGTTCTAACGATAATGTAAGATTGTTTTAACGTTGTGGGTTAACCCGTTCTGACGCTAATGTAAAATTGTTAATCCGATCTGACGATAATGTAATATAGTGGGTCGATATCCCTGGGTGACTTACCAGTTTGTCAATTATATAAGAATACTTATTCATTATCCCTGGGTGTCTTACCAGTTTGTCAATTATACGAAAAAAAAACATAAATGGGTTTTTTCGCTTATAGGTAACAGGTGTGAGATTTTTTTTTTATTATTTCAATAACCCATGAAGCTTTCTGAAATGAAACTGGAAAAATTCATGGGGGCCGCCATTTTGGATATGTATAAAATGTAAAAAAAAGTAGACGTAAAACACAGATTGAAAATGATTGTCGGCTTTTTAATCATTTTTTTTAAAATCGGTATTTTGGGTATGTATATAATGAGCAGAAAAACACGGATTGAAAATTATTGTCGTCTTTTTAATCTTTTTTTTTTAAATCGATATTTAAGATCATTAAAGTGCTGTGTTATGTCGGAATTAACATTTGTACGAAAAGTTAAAAATAAATGGAAATCTGTAAGAAATATGTTTTCCCGTTTGTCAAAAAAACGACAGCATTAGCCTTCTACGCCCGAAACTAACTTTTGACTGTATCTTAGGACGTGACGTCATTTCCGTTACACTTCATCTTGGCATAACGTCAATGGAGCGAGGGGTCGTTTCCCGCAAAAAAAGTGGTATCAACATGAAAGACCCCAAATTCCTATACATGAGCTATTGACTCACTCATTCAAAGTATAATTATTTGTCAAACATTGTGGCAAAAGGATAACTTTCTCATAAGGAGCAATTGTTCTTTTGGCGACAATCTTTTCCTAAATCGTCTGTTGCAAAGGCCTTAGAAACCGTCTCTAATAGGGAAATGTGACCCCTTACATAATTTGTCCCAGTCATATTGACTGGTTGAAAAGGGCAGTCCGAAAATGGCTGATCTAGCTATTTGCTTCTTTACCATAATGCAGGGGATCGATTAAGGATCGTTTTGGTCCTCATGTTTAACCTCGTTCATCATAAATGTATTCCTTGATTTTCTGAAAGTCTTTACTTTTTTTTTTTTTTTTTCGTAATAATAGACGACAGCAAAACGAATTCCAAATATGTTTTGATAATGCAAGAAACATGACGTTAACATTATTATTGTCTAGTCAATTACTTATAAATCCTTTTTAATGGCCGAAGTATGCTCTTTAATTTGCGTTTATAATTATCTTGCGTTTTTTCGTAAATAGGTAGCACCTATAGATATATTATTAGAATACTTATTCATTATCCCTGGGTGACTTACCAGTTTGTCAATTATATAAGAATACTTATTAATTATCCCTGGGTATCTTACCAGTTTGGCAATGATATAAGAATACTTATTAATTATCTCTGGGTGACTTACCAGTTTATCAATTATATAAGAATACTTATTCATTGTCCCTGGGTGACTTACCAGTTTGTCAATTATATAAGAATACTTATTCATTGTCCCTGGGTGACTTACCAGTTTGTCAATTATATAAGAATACTTATTTATTGTCCCTGGGTGACTTACCAGTTTGTCAATTATATAAGAATACTTATTCATTGTCCCTAGGTGATTTACCCGTAGTGGCTACGAAATATAACTTTGCAAAGGACACCCCCTTGAATGCAGCGAGTTAACTATGAAATATGGCTTGGCATAGGACACTCCGTGGATGCAGCGAGTTAACAATGAAAAGCACTAATTGTTAGGTAATTGCACAAATAGCCAAATTAATGAACACAGTCCATAGCATCCATCTAAACGTAAACGTCATGGAGAAAATAAGAGTCAAGTCATGCGAAACCAGACCCTCGGAAGATGCAACCAGCGTAGAACCAGACATTCCACGATCCCCATGAAGTAGTTTACCACCTAAGGTTTAAGTTTGATATCCAGACATTCCACGATCCCCATCAAGTAGTTTACCACCTAAGGTTTAAGTTTGATTCGAATTTCTTTCTTATTAATTTGATAGGAAATGTAAACCCTTTCCCACATACAACAAACCTTTGAAATAATGTTGACAAATATATGGAAAATCTCTAAAAACACATAATTATAATAATGATATGAGTCTTTTCGAAGTCTTAACATTTCGACAAAAGTTTGATATACAATGAACAACTGGAAAGTCTTTGTATTTTGAATAATGAATGGCTTAAAAGACACAGAAATTGTGATTTCTGAATTATATTAATTGTGTTCCAAATATTAATAGACAGACATTATTCATACGGATAAAGTATAACCAAACTTGAACATTGTCAAAATATTTGCAATAGAAGAATGTTTAGACTTCCAGAAAATATGTTTGTTATTGGAAGCCGCCAGGAATAGATTTTTGAGTTTTACTTGCTACGTACTTGGGACGGGTGATATTTTAGTATACAACTTACTTACTTATCCCTCTTATCTACCTACGTCCCTGTTTATACATATGTTGAATATTGGGAGAATATGACTGACATCGACATAACCGTTTTTCTCACAATGTTTTCATTAGTTAGCTGATTTTTTGAACACAGATTTTCTTTCACCGATATTTGATTCCTAGTCTGTATGGTTTGTTAATATCTTCTAAAAGTAGTTTGATATATATTTATTTTAGTCTTGCTTAAAAACAACTCGTATTGAGCAATAACTCTTTTTGTCACAATGTTTTCAAATGTCATCTGCTGCAGATGCGTATACATGCGTCTACATGTGGTAAAGAAATAAGAGCAGAAAGAGACGCGTCATAACTGAAAACATAGTGACAAAAGAAGAAATTGCACAAAACGTGCAATTTCTCCTTTTGCCACAATGTGTTCCACTTTTTGTCATAGGTTATCCATTCAATTATGGAGATTTTCTATGTTTTGTCAAAATACGTTCAAATTCGTCTGCTGCAGAATTGTCGTATGAGGGAAAGGGTTAAAATTGTAATTGGACGATCTCACGATAAACACGTTTTTACATAATACTAACATGAATTATAATGATAATAATGAGTCAAACACCAACCATTAGAACCATTAGATCACTTATGTGCACATGTTCACATTCAAATGAAAAGAAAAAATTAAACTGATACGTCGACGTAAATTCAAAGCATAAATTCACGCAGTAACACGTCTCTGCATCAGACGACTTTCGATAACATTGTCACTTAAGGTGTATTTGCTCACAACGAGCAATTTCGTCCTTTGCTACAATGTTTTCAATTGTTTTCTTTAGTAATTATGACTTCATATGTAGAGAATTTCCAAGTTTTTCCTAGATATATTTCAAGCCGTCTGCTGCAGATTTGTTGTATATGGGAAAGCGTTAAATAATAGTTACGCTGGCATACCCGCAAACAAATGAAAATATATTTAAAACAAGAAAACTTGAGGGGTAAATCCCTATATACACCGACAAATGTTTTCAACTATTCTTTAGTAATTATAACCTCATATATAGAGAATTTCCTAGATATATTCAAAGCCGTCTGCTGCAGATTTGTTGTATGTGGGAAAGGGTTAAATAATAGTTACGCTGGCGCTATGCGATATATAACATAATGGTTAATTAAAAGAAATAGAATAATTGACTCACATGTGACAAACCCCGAATTCCACGACTTCACGGATTCTATTCTAAACCCAAGTGACTGTAGCACCATCAAATATATTTGCAAATCGATACGAAAAGTACACCGTTTTCATTGGCCGTCCTGGATGATATATACCCGTCACAAAACAATCGACCCTCGGGGTTTAGCGAATTGCTACTGGTGCCGCGATAGCTCAGTCGGTTACAACCAGGGATATCGCAGCTGGAGTCGTGGGTTCGAAGCCCGGCTCGTTTATTTACCTTTCCGACGATTGATGAAAGTCATTGTGACTAGCATCCTTCGTCATCAAATACTGGACTAGATAGGCTATGTGACTCGTCATTGTGACTAGCATCCTTCGTCATCAAATACTGGGCTAAATAGGTTATGTGGGAATGTTAGATGGAGTACTGGCCTAAATAGGTTATGTGGGAATGTTAGATAGAGTACTGGGCTAAATAGTCTATGTTGGAATGTTGTATAGAGTACTGGCCTAAATAGGCTATGTGGGAATGTTAGATAAAGGACTGGGCTAAATAGGCTATGTGGGCATGTTACATGGAGTACTGGGCTAAATAGGCTATGTGGAAATGTAGCACGGAGTACTGGGCTAAATAGGTTATGTGGGAATGTAGCACGGAGTACTGGGCTAAATAGGCTATGTGGGAAAGTTACATGGAGTACTGGGCTAAATAGGCCATGTGGGAAAGTTACATGGAGTACTGGGCTAAATAGACTATGTGGGAATTTTACATGGAGAACTGGTGAGAGAGAGAGAGGGGAACGTAGTAAGTCGCATGTGAGGAATATTTCGTGGAATACTGGTCGCCTGTGAGGAATATTTTATGGAGTACTGGTCGCCTGTAGGGAATGTTTTATGGAATACTGGTCGCATGTGAGGCATGCTATATGGAGTACTGTTCGCCTGTGATGAATGTTATTTGGAGTACTGCTCGCCTGTGAGGAATGTTATATGGAGTACTGGTCGCCTGTGAGGAATGTTATGTGGAGTACTGTTCGCCTGTGAGGAATGTTCTATGGAGTACTAGTCGCCTGTGAGTAATGTTGTATGGAGTACTAATCGCCTGTGAGGAATGTTGTATAGAGTACTAGTCGCCTGTGAGGAATGTTGTATGGAGTACTTGCCGTCTGTGAGGAATGGTGTATGGAGTACTGGTCGCCTGTGAGAAATGTTACGTGGAGTACTGGTCGCCTGTGAGAAATGTATATGGAGTACTGGTCGCCTGTGAGGAATGTTGTATGGAGTACTAGTCGCCTGTGAGGAATGTTATATGGAGTACTGGTCGCCTGTGAGAAATGTTGTATGGAGTACTAGTCGTATGTGAGGAATGTTGTATGGAGTACTAGTCGCCTGTGAGGAATGTTGTATGGAGTACTAGTCGCCTGTGAGGAATGTTGTATGTAGTACTGGTCGCCTGTGAGGAATGTTACGTGGAGTACTGGTTATATGGAGTACTGGTCGCCTGTGGTGAATGTTATATGGAGTAGGATGGGACTCCCTATTATCGGTGTACTTACGTTTTTTTCGAAAAAAAATAAATAAAGCAAACTTAACTGTAAATTATATCCAGTGTCACTCGTTCCTTTATATGTCCTTGTTAATTAACTTACACAAAATAATAATTCACTTCCGTGCAAAGTTCCAAAAATTGAATCCATCCGCACCCATTTTGAAATTGACATTCAAGGGAGGCAATCACTCACCGGTGTAATTACAAAAAGCATTAGTATGGTGGTCCTGTTGTATCAACTCTTTACAAGATTGTGAGATTTAATGTGAAAATGATTATCCTATAAAACATTTGTCACTAGAACAATTATATTTAATTTAAATGTTAATTTATTAACTGTTCCAACCTATGAACCTATTTACACGATATTTTCAAAATCAATTTGTTAAATTTTCTTATTGGCACAATTTAATCATATTTTCCAAAAATGACCCATTTCTTTGTTATGCTTTTAGTCCTTATAATAACATCCTTAATTTTTGTAACACAGTATATGATTTAGAAGTTTAAAAATAGCATATGTTAAAATTTATAACCACCACAAACATACAAGCCAAAATAAAATTTCTTATATAGTCGAGAAAACTTCACGGATTGTAATCATGTGACTTAAAATTCCTATGATGTCATAAGCAGTTAATACACAACGTGTTCAAATGTGAAAGAAAAAATCAACAACAGGTTTTCTACTAACAAAATGACGATTTTGTTGGTGAGGGGTCAGGGCATGTAGGATGTTCCTTTTTATTATGGGTAACAAGCATGATGTGTCGTAATTTCTGAGAATATTGATTTTTTGAAGAAAAAAAATTGTAGCATTTGAAAGTCGTGATAATGGGGATTCCTGATGGAATCATACGACATCCGGTTGTGCGCGCGCAACAAAGAAAACACCGGTTTTGTGTTTACCTTGGTATTCGTTAACACGGTATTCGTAGAACCTACTATACTAGTCGCATGTGATGAATGTTATATGGAGTACTGGTCGCTTGTGAGGAATGTTAAAAGGTGTAATGGTCGCCTATGAGGAATGTTATATGAAGTACTGGTCGCCTGTGAGGAATGTTATATGAAGTACTGGGGCGAGCGACCGGGAAAACACGTTCGATAGAATGACCGCCGTGATATAACAGCAATACTGTTGAAATCAGCGTTAAAGCCTACTCACATATAGGCGAATCCATTAAACGCAGCCTGGCGAATTGGGTATTCTGACGAATTTTGACGAATTTTGACCGAAACTGTTTGAAAATTTGTTACATAATTTGAAATATAACGAAAGGTAAACGTAAGGGAACTAATTGTTGCGAATGATATACGAAGTGTGACGAACGGTTACTGTTATTCGCTAAAATGCGTTAGGTCGCGCAAACAATCTTTGTTCGTTCCGTTAGCGATTAGGAACGCAAACATGCGAACCGAAGCGCAACCTTGCGCATGGTTCCGAAGCCGTCCGAAGCTTTCCGAAAGAGTATTTCCGCATACGGCCGTTACCGGACGCTATACAAGACTGGCGAAAACCCGGTGGAGTCAAATTGCTTTCTAACTTTCTCCGACTCGACACCACGTCGTATAGTCTGGAGTTCATTCCCCTTATTACTATGTAAAGGGTCAGGCACAAACCAAATAATGGCGGACGCGATGGACTATCAGGTAATATCTAAATTTCCTATTTTGTGACCATCGGGATAATAATTCATTTATCTTATTGAAATAAGGTCATAAATTGATTCCATGTTTTCATTGTATGATGCTTTGTTCTGTTTGGAAGAAAATGATTTGTTATCGAGTAGTATAGTTTTCGGATAGATGAAAATGTATTTGAAATTCGGATACACAGGATCTCATTAGAAATAAATGTTTTTATCTTTATGGGATGTATATCATTTTTAAAAATGTTTAAATGTTTCCTTTATTATAAGTTTTAGTAGTCCCCGATTTAGGCAATATAGGCTCTATTTGGAACAATTTACTATAACAGATTTAAATGTTTTAAAACTGTTTATTTTATTTCTCAAGTCAAATGATTTCTGAGTTTCTATTGTCAATTAGATCCAGATCAGCCTGCAAAGATAATGCTGATCAAGATCTAGATTGTTCACTTCACACATTCCAGCATAAAACAAATATGCAGAAGACGACTGAAAACATCTTGAAGATCTCTAGAAATGACAGTATAATTACTGTAAAAAGTTGAAAACATTGTGACAAAAGGAGAAATTGCTTTTCAAAAGTCGTCTGCTGCAGAGTAAACACAGATGTGCAATTTGATTTGCAATTATAATCAAAGACAAACGTGTATTCATTAAGTGAAGGTTAAATCTGTAACTTAACAATTTCCCACATACTGCAAATATGCAGTGGACGACTTTGAAAACTGTTTCGCAAATATCTCTGTAAATGAAAATTTGATAATTGAATAGAGTTGACAACATTGTGACAACAGGAGAATTATAAGTAATTTCTCCATTTATCACATTGTTTTTAAAAGTTGACGGCTGCATATGCATCAGAATGTGTCTACAAGTAGGAAAGGATTAAAAGGAATACATTCTATAAATAGCAATATAACAGTCGGTTCAATTTGGCTGCTGTTTTTTTTTTAAATGTATCGTTTTGTTTACAGGGTGACAAAGTCTCCTATGCCCTATCAGAGTACTGCAATTAATACCGTATGACACTACCATAATTAATATGCTAACAAGCTAGTGTAAGTAATATGTGAACATTGTACATATTGATCAGACTGTGTAGATGCACAGTCTAATCTAAATCTTTAATACTGTGCTCAAAAGCCAACTTGTACATTGTGTCATGCACATGCTCATATCATGTATAAAACATGTACAATAAAATGTGTGGCACTCAGAAACATCATATATTTTGAAAAGTTAATGAATAGATTATGGAATTTCAATCTGCCTAAACTGAACACATATAGAAAGTGAGGAAGCATGGAGTTAATGGTTTAAGCATTTACATGTATCCTGATAATATTTATTAATAATTTCTGACTGTACTAAACTAGAGTTATAGCATGTTTTATAGGACATGTGAAACAAGTTTAGATCCAGATCACATATGTGTATTCTGATCATGATCTGTATTGGTGGCTAATATATATATATTTGTTTTTTTCAAGTGAACAATAAATATCCTTATTCGGATGAACGGACTAGTTGCAGTAATTCAGAGCCAGATGAGCCTATACACACTTGTGTATGACATACATAGTATGCTCATGATCTACATTGTTCACCTTGTGAACAGAAATAATATGATAATTTTTTAAGCCAAAAGTTCAGATACTGAGCAGATTGCACATTTAGTTATATGTCCATGCAGAACGTTATTTAAGTTGTTTCTATTCGTTCACAGCATATGTCCAAGAGGTAGGGACCGAGCACCGGTAGCTCAGTCGGAAGCGACGCGGGCTGTCAATCCAGGGGTTGTGATTTCGAATCCCAGCTCGGCCAACATTCTTTTCGACGTTTGACAAAAGTCACTCTGACCTGCGTTATTCGTCTTTCACCAATGAGCTGTTTAACAGTCTATGTGGAAAAGTAGCCAGTTGCTTGGAAAGTATGTTGTGTGGTGTACTGGTGTGGGAAAACCAGGAAACGCATGAGTAGGGGAACTGGTCGCCGTGATATGACTGAAAAAATTGTTGAAAACGGCGTTAAACCCCAATCAATCAATCCAAGAGATAGGGAGGACCGGCAGATCAAGTGGTGAAGCTGATGCCATTGTATACTACAACAAAGCTGACGATGGGCTTCCTAGTATGAAACAAGATATGAAGGAATATTGTCCTATTACTGATACATGTCGGCGGAGAACAATAAAAAGTTACCTTGGTTTTGAAACCGTTAAATCACCACATAACTGCTGTGCACACAACACTTTGGAATTGAATGGGATTTCAATAATTTGGCTATGGAGTAGAATGTCTCACTTCACAAGTTAGAAAACATTTAAACCTTTCCCTCATTTAGACGCTCCCTGAAAACTTTTGAAAACATTGTAACAAAAGATGAAACTGTTCATTATGAGTTATTTCTCCTTTTTCCACAATGTTTTAACTTTCTTCAGTAATTAAACAAAACTAATTGTAGAAGGGGAAGGGTTAAAGAGAATTTTTGCTTTTTTAGTATTTTAAGCTTATTTAAACAGAAACTGTGTTGATTTTGGTGTAAGATTGAATTTAATTTCACCCAGTGATCTCAGAAACCTAGACTATATGTTCACCTTCAAGTGGCTACTACTGAAAAAATAGCCTAAGTGTCTTTGCTCATGATTGAACACATTCAATCTTGCACTGAAATAAAAAGAATCTCATGCTTAAATTCAATTTAAATATCAAGATGATGTTTATTGAAAATAATGTGACACCATCATCATCTTTATGTCATTAAACAATTTGACCAGGCATAGCAATGTTGAGTATTTTTTAAAACACACATGAGATCCAACATCAAAAGCAGTGAAATTGTTATAAAATAAACTGATTGAAAAATATTATCATAATAATAATAATAAAACGGCTACTTAATTTCAAAATTTGAAACTCTTTCAATGATACCAGTAATAATATTTTCAAAAATAATTTTGTCCAGATTTTTTCCAAATTAGTCTGCTGTAGATTTCTTGTTTGTGTTTCTTAACCCTTTCCCTTATATAGACGCTTTCTGGTGCCTCTGCAGCAGACGGCTTTTTTTAAAACATAGTGACAAAAGAAGCTATTTCTCCGGAATTTTCGGAGGTTCCTTTACATAACTGTGGTCTGGTGTCACAACCTATTAATAATTCATCACAAAGATGAAATGTCAAAGTAAACCACACAGGACATTATAATTTAATGCAAACAAACTTTGTATTATAAAGTATCCGAAATAATTAAACTGTCCGAACACCACTCGTTTTCTAGTTCGTCAAAACTTTGTATTATAAAGTATCCGAAATAATTAAACTGTCCGAACACCACTCGTTTTCTAGTTCGTCAAAAACCAACGTCACATCTTCTTACAAAGAGCAATCATCACCCGTAAATATTTATTATAAGTCTATTATATTAATGACTAAAGGTATAAAACGATTTTATCCAGATGGTCATCTTATTACGATAATTACATTCAAATTGTACATCGGAGGTATATCATAGCAGGCCGCCATTCATTCGGTTGTGCCAGACTTACTATCATAGGGAGTCAGGAACCAGACTACACGTCGTATTGCTGTTTGACTGCTGTTTGATTTTCAACTTTGTTAATGCAGTAAAATTTATGTGGACTTATACTCACCACACAAACTTGTAGTCTGAGTCGACAATGGCCAGTAAGATGATGCTGAAGAAACCCTTATAATTATAATATAAGGAACCAGAGCTGGCAGGCTTTCTGATGGCTATGTGTTTGCCATCAATGGCAGCAACATAATTAGGAAAGTTCCACTTCTTAAGGAAACAATCAGCCAGTTGTTTCCATTCTTAAGGTGTGGAGGGGGCTGTCATACCTCATCAACATATTCCTCACATATAGCATGACAGACTTCTCTGACCACTACAGAGAGGGTATTCTCAGCGACCCGCCAGGAGTACTGCATGTCTGAGCACTTGGCACCAGAAACCAGGCGACGTAGAGTGGCAGCTAACTTGAGGCCTGGATCCAAGGGCTCCCTGTACCAGGTGTGCTGTTTCCAGAGGCGATGACCGACGACCCTATCGAATATTTCATCATACATTTCAGTTGGCATGCAGAGGAATTTCTTGAAAGTTCTAGGATCTTCTCTTCTGAGCTCAACCATGATCTGATCATAGATGCCAAATCGGCGCCGTCTCTCTGGATACAGCCATGGTCTTCTCCAGATGCGACGTGTTCTGGCTCCTCTTCTCCACCTAAATCGGCCTCTGATGAACTGGTGGATGTTAACTTGTCGCTGGAAGACTTCTTGGTGGGCCATATCAGTCACATACTGCAGCCTCAGGCGTTGTATATCTTCCATTTTGACGAAGGAATAACTAATAATCTTGATATTTAGCCTCCTCCTTTTATATATGAAATTCAAGAGCTACACAAAACTGTTGAGATACTCAAGAAATTCAGATGCGTTGTGATTCGCGTTAGATTCGTATGTCGTAGTTACCCTTAGTAATGACTCGTATGCAAACGTATACCGTTCGTTTTTGAGCGTCAACCAATCGTTACAATTCGCTTTCATTCGTCATGAAATTTCGGATTCAATTAGCTACAATACGTAATTATTCGCTACATTTCGTACAAGTTCGCAAATTATCGCAAAGATTCGTCATGGGATCGTCCTCGATCGCTTGATATGCAAACTAGCTGATCACGACCTGATAACTTGCGACCTTTAACGAATGATAGACGAACCTTTTATTCGCCACAAGTTTTTCAACATGTTCAAAAATTACCGACGAACAAGACTAATCGCAACGGACATAAAAGCTCACAAACGCATGCATACGAACACACCAACGATGTACAACGTACATATACTAATGGGAACGAATTTTACTCAAGTCCTATTCGCCAGTACACGCAAGTTGACGTCGGTTTTTTTTTTCGCTTATGTGTAAGGAGGCCTTTAAGCTCAACTCAATAAACAATCAAATGTTCGCTTATTGCGAATATCATTACCAGTATCAACTCCGAAGGTAGGGTTTCGTGTGCGGTGAGTTATATGAACACACTTTATATATGATCCGCGTCAGACGGGTCTCTTCGATTTGGCAATAACTTTACCTTGCTTTACTTTATTTTATTTTCAAAAGGCTTTACTTACTTACTTGTTTTTAGCCAAATAATATAAACAGAAATACATATAAAACAAATTAACAATCGTGAAAACAATATAATAAACAAAGACAAAATATTAGACAGCTGTTTCTATTTTAATGTAAAAAATAAACATTATCGAGGATCTTTTTTCATTTTGTTTGAAAATATATAAATTTAGATATCTGGATGACATTTTCATATGAATTTAAATGCATGAGCGAGGAAAATGTATTCAGTATTGGCCATTTACAATAGAATGGTTTGAAGTATCTTGCCCGCAATGTTGAATAGGTGTGTTCCCACTTTCCCAACCTTTAATTATTCCTATAGAAATATAGGTTGGGGTTGGGGGGATGTGTTGTTTGGTGTAATAATAGAGTTGATAGTTGGTGATTGGCGAACATTGCTATGGTGTACTAACAAGTTGTGCTTCTATTTGGGAAACTAAATGAGAAGCAGCACATACGTATTGATGTCCATTTCGCCAGTTCGCAGTTGGTGCTTCAGTCTGATGAGCACTGCCTAGTCACATAGTCCTTAAACTTAGACACCGGCACAGACTTCCAGAGTCTGGAACCACACATCTTCGACATATGCTAGGGGGACTAGTGGCAGTGCCGAAGCACGTAGCACACGTTTATTCACTTCTTCATTGGTGCATAGCTGGTAGAAATCTGACGGCGAAACGTAGACGGTACCGTCCATATTCCAGGTCTCGGCTTTAGACAGCTGGTTCAGGTTGTCAGCAGTGGTGAATATGAGCATTCGCTCCACATCACCGTCATTGGCGATTAGAAATGGCTCCTCTGCTATTGACTCTGTCCACTTCCCTTTCAAGTTGACATCCGCCCTTGTCTTTGACAGGACTGGTCAAGTCTTAGACTGCTGTCTATATAAACTGGATTTGGCTTCGTAGAATGTGAGCAGATTAGCCACCTCTTGGGTGGAATTGTCCCATTCGATCGATCTTGTTTCTGCCAGCATACCGTTGAAGATGACTGTGTTGACCCTCGGACCTGCTTTCGGACACCACTCATGATGTCCGCAGCAACAATGCTGCCGTCAACTCTTGGGTGATTGTTTTCATCAGCGATTTTGGTAGGAAGATCATTCTATAAGTGTTAATTTTCGCATTGCATGCTTTGTTGACACAGTTCAAGTAGCGACACTCCCGTTTTTTTGGTTTTCAGGCTGTACATGTAGCCATTTAGAACCAGAATCTGACTTCCTCTGCTATTCTCTATGAACCGTATTTTGACTAGCATTTGCCATTTTGGAGGGTTATGAATACAGAGGAAACTGACCTTCCTCTTATACTATAAATGGCAGACATATTTTAATTTTGAAATATGAATTATCAAGATACAGACAATTAACAATATGTATAAAAAAAGAATGACTTACAGTTAGTGACCTGTTTTCAACAGTTATTTATAAGTAAATTGTTAATTTCATTAATCAGGTCTTATTATTGTTGTTCTCAGAATAATTTGCAATCAGTTCATAATTGCTAATTAAAAAAATCGTGTTGATATATAATTATGTAATTACCTAGTATAATTATTATAATCATAAATAAATAATAGAAATGTTTCAAGCGAGCACTCCGCTGGTGGTAGGGAAAATGTGAGCCGTGGCCGCATAAACTATAAGGCAGGTCCAGCCGTCTACCCGCGCTAACGGCGAGTGCTGGCCGGGGAAATGTGAGCCGGGGACGCATATGCTCTACGACAGGTTCCGTCGTCTACCCGCGCTTACGGCGAAGTGCTGGCCCTGTTTCAAGCGAGCACTTGTATCTATAAGGAGAAAGGTGTTTCTTTTACTGTGTATAGCTAAAATACAGATTGTCAGTATGTACGTTTAACAATAATAATGATTCTAGAATAAGTATGTATTTTCAACAGAATAAACAAGATTTCCGAAATAAATAACATTGAAATAACCAGGGAGCACTCGGGGCCTACAAGCCCCAGCCTCATGAGTGGACAATATTTATTTCGTTCACCGAAGTGGAACACCGGCCTTAAGGCGAGTGTCCGCCCGAGTCAGCTGCGCGAATTACAGGGAGCAATCGTAGCCTACAGGCATATGCGGCACCGGCTCATATTTCCCATACTAGCAGCGGCGTGCTAGCTTGAAAAAAGACTGGTTATTCAAGTTTCGTTTCAGTTAAAAGTAGGCACATTTAATGATTTATTATATTGGAGTATCGAATCGGATATAACCACCAATATATGAACATGAATATGGAAGCATACAAGACAAACGCCACAAGTGGTGAAAATGGTCATAATGAAAATCAAAATGGTGGACCTCCCATTGTTTTCATGATGGAATCCTCCTTATTTGATGACAAAACACTGTCGGATACCAGCTGGATTACTAATACAGAAATGTACGAGGCGATCATGGAAATTATTCTCCAGTCGCATATTACAGGGATTCAGCGCATAAAAGGTTTGTGGAGGATATACATAGACAATATAAATGACAAAGTGACCCTTCTCTCAACAGGAATCGAGTTAAGAGGTAGACATATAGGACTCCTTAACACTAACCCAAAGCGATTTGACACTGAAAATACACTAAGTATTAGAATTAAGGACATCCCACTATCGGTAGATGATGGTGTCATTACCAGAGTCCTGGTAAAACGGGGTCTTGAAGTTATTTCAACAAAACGTGAGAAATTGCGATATAAAGGAAAACTAACTAATTGTGATACGGGAGATAGGTTTTGTGTCATCAGAGCTAGTACCCTCAAAGAGCCTCTCCCAAAGTTCATATCCTTTGGAATTTTCACTGGAAGAGCATTCCACAAAGGTCAGGATATAAAATCTAAACCACGAAAATGCAATAAATGCCTACAAGAAGGTCATTTTATAGGCGAATGCAAAAACGATTGGGTTTGCACAAGCTGCAATACAGTAGGGCATAACAGAGGAGAATGTATCATCAATGAAGATGTCGAAATCACCCTAACTGAATCCCATACTGAACCCCAACAAACATCAACATCAAACGTGTCACATACACAACAGTATAGCTTGACACAGGAAAAAGAGTACGAAACTGCATGTTCTACTCAAGACGAAGATGAACAGACATCAAAACCAACCAAAAAACAAAAGAAAAAGTTACAAAAGGACACTGGAAAAACAAAAACGCAAACGCAAATAGATACGTGTGTCAAAATAGTCGGCCAACATACCAAAACACCAATCAATGCGAAACGTGGAGCATGTATCAGCCGATCTCCACCTACACCTTCAGAAATTCTCAATGACGAGGCAAAGAAATCCCGCATTCATCATGACTCGACGGATAGTTCACGATTGTAACATGCTAGTGGCTAACTGTTCTTTTTGTAATAAGGATATGCGTGTTTATACGGACTACGATTTCTGGACTATGATTCAAACAAAACGCTCGAAGAGCAGTTGTGTCGTGATATATTATGATAGATATGACAATATACATTAAACAATGAACAATGAATAATGATAACTAATGAAACACCGCTTAATATATTCTGTACAACTATTGAAAATATATGTGATATTGTTTTGCGAGGATTGTCGATGATTAATTATGCTCAAAAGAACAGAATCGATCATCGCCAAAGTACGCACGATGTTAAAATTTATCTCATCCTGCTCTCTGCGAAGGTCTTTTAAGTCTGTCAGAATGCGAAATCGCTTTAAAAGGAATGAAATCTAATAAAAGTCCTGGTTCAGATGGCTTAACAGTTGAATTTTATTCTCATTTTTGGAATATAATAGGTCCTCTTCTGACTAGTGTATTAAATGAGGGTTATACAAAATCAGAATTAACATATACCCAAAGAACTAGTATTTTATCACTTATTTATAAACAAGAGGGCCATGATGGCCCTGGAATCGCTCACCTGTTTTTTTTTTCACTTTAGCTATATAAGCCCCGCCCCCTGGCAGCCAGTTTCCGACCAATCAACTTGGCTTGAAGGAATCTGATAGAGGGTCACCCTAGGAACATTTCTACAACATTATTTGAAAATCGGCCAGACACTTTTGGAGGAGAAGATTTTTTAAGTTTTCACTATAGCCATATAATGCAAAATAGCCCTGCCCACTGGTGGCCATGTTTTTTTACCAATCAACATGGCTTGAAGGAATCTGAAAGTGGGTCATCCAAAGAACATTTCTACAAAATTATTTGTAAATCGGCCTGACACTTTCGGAGAAGAAGATTTTTTAAGTTTTCACTATAGCCATATAAGGCAAAATAGCCCCGCCCCCCCTGGCGGCCATGTTTTTCGACCAATCAACTTGGCTTGAAGGAATCTGATAGAGGGTCATCCAAGGAACATTTCTACAAAGTTATTTAAAAATCAGCCAGACACTTTCGGAGGAGAAGATTTTTTAAGTTTTCACTTTGGCCATATAAGGCAAATAAGCCCCGCCCCCTGGCGGCCATGTTTTTCGACCAATCAACATTGCTTGAAGGAATCTGATAGAGGGTCACCCAAGGAACATTTCTACAAAATTATTTGAAAATCGGCCCGACACTTATGGAGAAGAAGATTTTTTAAGTTTTCACTATAGCCATAACAGGCAAAATAGCCCCGCCCCCCTGGCGGCCATGCTTTTTGACCAATCAACATGGCTTGAAGGAATCTGATAGAGGATCACCCAAGGAACATTTCTACAGAATTATTTGAAAATCGGCTTGACACTTTTGGAGGAGAAGATTTTTTTTAAGTTTGCACTATAGCCTAATAAGGCAAAATAGCCCCGCCCCCCCTGGCGGCCATTTTTTTCGACCAATCAACATGGCTTGAAGGAATCTGATAGAGGGTCACCCAAGGAACATTTCTACAAAATTATTTGAAAATCAGCCTGACACTTTCGGAGGAGAAGATTTTTTAAGTTTTCACTATAGCCATATAAGGCAAAATAGCCCCCCCCCCCCTGGCGGCCATGTTTTTCGACCAATCAACATGGCTTGAAGGAATCTGATAGAGGGTCATCTAAGGAACATTTCTACAAAATTATTTGAAAATCTGCCATCCAGTTTGGGAGAAGAAGAATTTTGAAGTTTTTTCGGTTTCGTTGCCATGGAAACCAGAATTTTGCATGGATCCCAAAAATGTGAAGGAATTCTGGTGAGGTCATTGAGAGGATGCTTTCTGTGAAGTTTCATCCAAATTGACCCATTGGTTACTGAGGAGAAGAAGTTGACGCACGACGGACGACGGACGACGGACAAAAGGCGATCACAATAACTCACCTTGAGCAAAGCTCAGGTGAGCTAAAACGGATGTCCAACAAATCTTGAAAATTGGCGACCTATATCATTATTAAACGTGGATTACAAGATAGCGGCTAGAGTTTTAGCCAATAGGTTACACAAAATTATTCATAAAATAATTAACAAGGACCAACAAGGTTACATAAAGAACAGATTTATAGGCTACACTATTAGACAGATACAGGATATTTTATAATAGAATACGCCGAATTGTTACAAATAAACGGGGCAATTGTCTTTTTAGATTTTAGAAAGGCCTTTGATACTCTAGAATGGTCTTTTTATTTGAATCGTTGCATTACTTTGGTTTTAAAAATGAATTCATCCGATGTGTCAAAACACTTTACTCAAATTGCCAAACCTGTATAATAAATAACGGCTGGAAATCAAAAACGTTCAAACCACAGAGGGGCGTCCGTCAGGGATGTCCGGCGTCATCTCTATTATACATAATTGCAGCAGAAATAATGGCACTCCGAATACGTAATTCCAAAAACATAACAGGCATAACAATCCAACACAATTAAAATGATATACGTATATCACAGCTAGCGGATGATACCACTTTATTTTTAAAACACACAATTGACGTCGAAAACGCACTTGAAATAGTAAATATATTCGGAAAGCATTCTGGACTCAAACTAAATACAAATAAAACAGAGGCTATGTGGATTGGAAAACAAAAGGAAAATACAGAAAAGCCAGGAAATGTTTCGTGGAGTTCAAGTCCAATTAAAGCCCTTGGTATTTATTTTGGAACAAATCCTAAAGATTGTAATCTTCTGAATTGGAACAATAAAATAGAACAATGTAAAACCATTATTGAAAATTGGACTAAACGCAAATTAACAATTTACGGTAAAATCCAGGTTATAAACAGCATCATTATTCCAAAGTTCACATTTTTATTTCACTCATTAATCGTAACTGAGCCGATTATAAAAGAAATCAATACAATGATATTTAAGTTTTTATGGAATAACAAAAAAGATAAAATCAAAAGATCTGTTATCACAGGTCCAAAGTCGAAAGGCGGGCTTAAGCTAATTCAACTTGATTCTTACATCACTTCAATAAAGTTAAAATGGGTTAAGTCGCTTACAGAAGAACAAAATGCTAACGCCCACTGGCAAATTATTCCCAGATACTTTTTAAATAAATACGGAAGCAATTATTTGGTATTTAGTATTAACATAGACTCAATAAAAAGCCTAGATAAAGTCAAATTGAGTGAATTTTACAGAAATATCCTCGAACTATGGATTAAAACAACAAATTACGTTCAAGGAAATACAAAAACGTTCTATGATATAAGAAAACAACTAATCTGGGGCAATAGATACATAAAACTTGGCAAAAAATGTTTATTTTTTAAAAATTGGATCGATAGTAACATACTATTCATAAATGATCTCATAGACGAAAATGGCATATTCTGTGTCAAAACAATATACGATAAAATAAAGATAAAAACTAACTGGATAGCTGAAATAAACTCGTTAAAACTTTGCATACCAAAAATCTGGTTAAATATTATTAAAACAAAAGCGTCCGTTAAAACAAAGGTCAAAACCAAACTCGACCTTAACATTTTCGATAATCCCTTGACTTGTTATAGTAATAAACATGTGTATACATCTCTAATAAATAAACAGCTCAGTGTACCTTATGTACACGATAACTGGGATAAATTATTCAAACAAAAGACTGACTGGTCATTAATATATAATTTCAATGACACTTTGTATGACAATAGAATTAAACAATTCAAATACAAGTTAATACACAAAATCATCCCGTCGAAAGAAGTGCGTTTCAAATGGAAAATGTCTTCTTCTCCTTGTTGCAACATCTGTAATCTAACAGAATCTTACGAACACATATTTATAAGATGTCCGATAGTAACAGCAAATTGGTTAAAATTACACAATTTGCTCCTTTCGTGTGGAATAGACAAAAACTTATGCTCTATGCAAACAGTGGTAATGGGATATAAGCTATCCCAATCCAACTATTATTATCTTAATGTCATACTCTCTTTATATTGTTTCTGCATATATAAAGCATATTTCCTTAGCGATAGCAAAACAAAATCGTATGACATATATAGACTTTTTAAACAAGAATTTAACTATCTTTGGAAAGTAACCGAACAAAAATCTACGAACGACTATTTCCTCACCAGGTTTCACGACAACCTTTAATCGTGCAGCAATACCCTAACATCCCCAACTCCAAAATATAACATCGGTTTAGTGTAGTAATAAAACACTCACTCACTCACTCACTCAATCAATCAACACTCAGACATTCACTCACTCATTAACAACTTATTCACTTATATACCCACTTAAATATTGATTCACCCACGAGCTTTTATTTATATTATTTTAAGCTCGCTCAATACATCATATGCACAGTTTACATTGCTCATTATATCCTTCTATAGGTCTTTCGATTTCCACTAGATTGATAGAATAGTGAGACATTATACTAATTAAACTCTCTCTCTCTCTCTCTCTCTCATCTCTCTCTCTCTCTCTCTCTCTCCTCTCATCTCTCTCTCTCTCTCTCTCTCTCTCCTCTCTCTCTCTCTCTCTCTCTCTCTCTCTCTCTCTCTCTCTCACTCTCTCTCTCTCCTCCTCTCTCTCTCTCTCTCTCTCTCTCTCTCCTCTTCTCTCTCTCTCTCTCTCTCTCTCTCTCTCCTCTCTCTCTCTCTCTCTCTCTCTCTCTCTCTCATCTCTCTCTCTTCTCTCTCTCTCTCTTGGTGGGTCTTTTTTATTATAAATGTACTACATAAAATGTTGAAAATATTGTTTAAACAAAAATAAAAATAAAATATTAAAAAAAAAAAAAAAAACCTTGAAACAGGACCAGCAATTCGCCGTAAGCGCGGGTAGACGACGGGACCTGCCTTATAGCATATGCGGCCATGGCTCACATTTCCCCTACTAGAAGCAGAATGCTCACTTGAAACAGGGCCAGCACTTCGCCGTAAGCGCGGGTAGGACGACGGGACCAGCAATTCGCCGTAAGCGCGGGTAGACGACGGGACCTGCCTTATAGCATATGCGGCCATGGCTCACATTTCCCCTACTAGAAGCAGAATTGCTCACTTGAACAGGCAGCACTTCGCCGTAAGCGCGGGTAGACGACGGACCAGCAATTCGCCGTAAGCGCGGGTAGACGACGGGACCTGCCTTATAGCATATGCGGCCATGGCTCACATTTCCCTACTAGAAGCAGAATGCTCACTTGAAACAGGGCCAGCACTTCGCCGTAAGCGCGGGTAGACGACGGGACCTGCCGTAGTGAATATGCGGCCACCTGCTCACATTTCCCCGGCAAGCACTTCGCCGTAAGTGCGGGTAGACGACGGGACCTGCCTTATAGCATATGCGGCCAAGGCTCACATTTCCCCTACTAGAAGCAGAATGCTCACTTGAAACAGGGCCAGCACTTCGCCGTAGCGCGGGTAGACGACGGGACCTGCCGTAGTGAATATGCGGCCCCCTGCTCACATTTCCCCGGCCAGCACTTCGCCGTAAGTGCGGGTAGACGACGGGACCTGCCTTATAGCATATGCGGCCAAGGCTCACATTTCCCCTACTAAGAAGCGGAGTGCTCACTTGAAACAGGGCCAGCACTTCACCGTCAGCGCGGGTAGACGACGGGACCTGTCGTATAGCGTATGCGTCCCGGCTCACATTTCCCCGGCCAGCACTCACCGTAAGCGCGGGTAGACGGCGGGACCTACCTTTATAGCATATGCGGCCACGGCTCACATTCTTCTCCTACTAGCAGCGGAGTGCTCGCTTGAAACAGGGGTCAGCACTTCGCCGTAAGCGCGGATAGACGGCGAGACCTGCCGTAGAGCATATGCGGCCCGGCGCATATTTCTTGCCGAATGCACGCTTTGAAACAATGCCTTATAGCATATGCGGCCATGGCTCACATTTCCTCAGGCAAGCTCTTCGCTGTGGACGCAGGTTCAATGTCGGGACTGCCTCCGTAGCAAATTCGGGCCGGCGCACAGTTTTCCCGGCCAGCAGCGGAAGTGCTGCCCTGGCACAAGGCGAGCACGTCAGCTGTGCACGCAGATTCTAACGTCGGGACTGCCTTATGGCAAACATTTTCTCAGGCCAGTAGCGGAGTGCTGCCCTGACACAAGGCGAGCACTGGCTGTGGACGCGGTTCTAACGTCGGGACTGCCTTATAGCAAATTCGGGCCGGGCGCACTTTTCCCGGGACAGCGAAGGAAGTCAACATACTTATCTTGTAATATTGTCGATTTCATTTAGAATAACATGTATACTTTGTTATGACGATATGATTCGTTATATATCGACAAATCGTCGGAACCCCATGGCAACTTGTCTCGCTGTAATCAGTATGTCGACACAACTACCTAGAAACAGACGACATTAATGCATTAACTGATGCCCACTTAAAGCTTCCGTAGTTGTAAGTTAATGGACGTATACATCTATGTATTGGTAACTTCGCAACACGAATCTTATCTAGTTAAGCAGTTAGTTTATTACGTATTAAGTGAAATTCGCAAACCATAACTAGATAACCTATTAGTGTTGCACAGTACAGAATAAACATGTAACGGTGCAGTTCTGGAAACTTTCATGCCTGTTTTTAGTCTTACGTTTCAAGAATATCAAATAAGTGGTAACACGAATCATATCTAGTTAACAAGTTATTATGTACTTTTAAAGTGAAATTCGCAAACGCTAACCTAGATAACCTGTTAATATTGTACAAAACATTAAACTGGTTATCTCCTACGACGGCAGTAATATGCTACACAATACAATGATACTTCAATCAAATACTTTTAAGTACATTAAACAATACTGCCAGTGTCATAAACAACTTTAGCA
The DNA here is from genome assembly GCA_031761405.1 of Serripes groenlandicus. Classification (NCBI taxonomy): domain Eukaryota; kingdom Metazoa; phylum Mollusca; class Bivalvia; order Cardiida; family Cardiidae; genus Serripes; species Serripes groenlandicus. The sequence goes on along the minus strand of JASEVX010000003.1, from coordinate 133,286,456 downwards.
TGACTTAACATTTTAAACACAAACTTTAATAATTAACCC
>JASEVX010000003.1:133160944-133286217 GCA_031761405.1 Serripes groenlandicus | reverse complement strand
GTTTGTCACCATTATTAACTCTGACACAAACTTTGCGCACTAATCCATCCGAACTTAGAAATACTGTTTCGATGACTCCAATTGGCCACTGTATCCACGGAACACTGTTGTCGATGATAATAACCACATATATCTCCAGTTTGTTAATTGGAACGTTCATTCTGCCACTTCCGCCTTGGTTGTAGGCCTTGTAAGTACTGTCCTTTTCAACGCTTCCAGAACTGATCAGATAAAACGTGAACTTGCCTCCACTGAGATTTGTACATGTCTTTCAAGTGAAAATTCTGATAGGACTGTATGCCAGAATTAACCTTCTGAATGAGTAAAACATTGGGAGAAAGTACTGTAGGTAAAATCATCATACGAAAGTACTGTAGGTAAAGTTGAATCATCAGACGAAAGTACTGTAGGTGAAGTTGAATCATCAGACGAAAGTACTGTAGGTAAAGTTGAATCATCAGACGAAAGTACTGTAGATAAAGTTGAATCATCAGACAAAAGTACTGTAGGTGAAGTTGAATCATCAGACGAAAGTACTGTAGGTAAAGTTGAATCATCAGACGAAAGTACTGTAGGTGAAGTTGAATCATCAGACGAAAGTACTGTAGGTAAAGTTGAATCATCAGACGAAAGTACTGTAGGTGAAGTTGAATCATCAGACGAAAGTACTGTAGGTAAAGTTGAATCATCAGACGAAAGTACTGTAGGTGAAGTTGAATCATCATACACAGTTGTAATTGGCATACTATTGATAATTCACATAACTTTTGCCACGAGTGTACACAACAGTTCATGGGTAAGATGTTCGAGTCCAGAATAACTCAACATTGGGTCTAACATCTTTCGTGCCAAGCCAATCATTCTTTCCCAAGCACCTCCCATGTTTGAAGACAGTGTCAACTCCCACATAAGTAAATGGTAGACTAGGTGTAAGTCGGCACACTGTGAGATCCGACATACTTTGTTGTTCCACTGGTCTACGAAGTATTCTACACTGGATACAACTATGAAGCACACTATTCATTAGCCTCTTTCCACCTGTTATCCAGAACCCAGCGGATATTACCGTACCTTCTGTCAAATGTCGACCCTGGTGCTTTATCAATTCATGGTGGCGCTTAACAAGTAAGGTTGCCATGCGATGTTTTCCGGGCATGATAACTGGAGTTTTCTCCCCTGTTACTAGATATGCGCGATTAAGTCTACCTCCAACTCTCAGCAATCCGGAAGAATCCAAAACTGGTGAAAGGCTAACTGAAGCACTGTTTCTACAAAGAGGTATATGATTATGTAAACAGTCCGTTTCTTTTGTATAAACTTCTCGTTGTAGTTCTTTCAATATCAACACTTCAGCTTCCTTTCGAAAATCGACTATTGTTCTGATCTCAGAGTCTTCACTGTTGTGGTAACGCGCGGCTGTCCTTTTCAAAGAAGAAATTGCACTAACAAGTCTTGACCAAGATGAAAACTCTTGCCAAATTTTCAAATGGTTTTGTATGAATGTGGCAAGTTAGAAGCAGCTACAGCTGCAAATAATTCTAACCGCGGGATAGTATGTCCATGCATTGGGGCTAACTTTGACTTTCCAAGAACAAAGCCTAATTCAGATTTATCATTATGGGACATACAACTGAAGGTACGCTTACAGCTTTAACAACCATCCAGGGACATCTTTGTAAATGACCTAGACGTCTTTATCTTGTTTAGGAGAGTAATAGAGTGACGCCAATTTCTCCACTCAGCCTTGATGTTCTCTGGTAAGGGGTTGTCCCAATCCACATTTGTGTCATGTATGGCTTGTCGCATAATAAGTCTACCACCTAAAATGACAGGTGCAACGAAACCAAGTGGATCAAAAAGCCCTTTTTATTGTCGACAGTAAGCCTCTTTTAGTGTATGGTCTTTCCTCTAAAGAAGCTTGAAAAGTAAATTGGTCTTTAATTACATCACAGCTTAAACCTAAACTCTTCTGTACATAAGGTGATCGGGAAATAAAGTAAATCTCTGTGACCTCTTTTGCCGAATCAGCTGCAGGAAAGGCTTCCAGCACGGATGAACTATATGACAAAAAAATTATGAAGGCGAATAATGCCACCTGCCAGTAAACGCTTTTGTGTGTGCTTCATAAGGTCAATCAAATCTCCTTCATACTGTTTGGACACCAATGCATCATCAACATAACAATTGTTCGAATACCATATGTTGCTACCGCTGGCGATGGTGTATGGCCCAAAACATGCACTTTCATCTTATATTCTATCAATGGCATATGCGGGTTGCTGTCCTTGAACCAAAAGAACCTTAACATGCTGCGGTGTTTAGTGTCCAAAATTGAAAAGCATATATGTTCTATCTCTGCCATTGCTGCATAGCTTTCTCTGCGAAAGTTTAACAATACACCTACAAGGTTGTTTGTCAAATATGGACCCTTAGGTGGCAGGGGACACATTCGGATTTGGCCCCTGATATTTGGTGTGCTTGAAAATGAACTGATTTCTTAACTATATAACACTATATGGCATTGATTTCTTTATTGACTTCTATCAATTGATGCATACAAAATGTGGAGAAAATACGAACATTTGTATATGCTAGCTCATATCATGATGAAGAGCTTTCCAAGGGGAGGTCAATCTCAATATCATTTGAGACTGTTGTGTGACGAAAATTCAGGTATTTCAAATAAGTTTTTCTACTTGAAGAATACTGATGACATGGTATTTTGCATACATTTCCTGGTTATGCATTGCTTGATTATTAAGTACGTGTGCTTCAATTTGGAAATTTCTCCTAAGATGATCCAACCGAACTGTAGACGCTGTGCATATGGCTCATTTCCAGCACCAATTTCTGGTCTAAAACATGATGTGCAGATAATAAATCTCTACCATTTAAGAGATGGACATTAGCAGTATTGTCTATTTCTGGGATTAAATGTTCTACAGCCCTAAGATGTGGGTACTGTCTAGCAACTCTAGGAGATGCAATTTCCTGCTTTGTCTGGTATTTCATTACACTCAAGCAATGGTGGACACTTACGTTGAGTTGTCCCATCAATAGATTGATTCCACTACGAATCCCTTTGCATGCCTACCTGATTGGGCTACACTTTCAGCGCAAGATGACAGTGTGTATTCTTTAGTTTCTGCATTATTGCAAAAATGATCAAACAGTTCTGACCTAGCCAAAAACTTATGGCTCTGGTCATCTATTATTGCATAGGTTGGCAATGCCTCTTTTGGCCTACATTCAGGGTATATTCACACAAGGACCTGTCTTAGCACATGACTTTCCTCTGAATGACAAATCACCACATATTTCAGTACATTTGGAGCTAACATGAGAGACTGATTTTACCATCTGCATTTTCCCGCCATGCTCGCACTGTTCAATATGGAAGGCATAACAATAGTGTTCACTATTACACCTTTCACACTTAATGTTATCTGTACAATTTCTAGCTAAATGTTTTCCAATTAATCATTTAAAACAAATAACCATTCTTTTGGATGATCTCCCTTTGCTCAGTAATTAAGACATATCAAGAAATGTGCGACAGTTTAAGGTTTAGAGTTCTCTCTATGTATACTGCATTTTGTTTCCGACATGACTTTTGAGTTTCTAAATTAGTCTTTCTAACATTACAGACTGGTTGAAATCTAGCATTTTGCATATATAACGACCGACAGTTTCGTTCTTGTCAAACTGTGGCATTTTGAAACTGGGGTCATTAAGTCTTGTTGCCAGTTTGTGAATGAACTCCACAAAAATATGGAAAGGTAGACACATGACAGAATGTTGTATTTTCTAATTGCTATCATGGTCTATCCATTTTGTTTGTATGAAACCTGGTAATTTAGTTAACATCTTATTACCGAGTCAAAATATGCCAGTGTTACTTTGTATGTATCGGTTTCTTTCATCGCAGATATTTCAGCTAACAAGTCAGACAACTCGAACAATCTTTCTTTTTTTAGACACAGGTACTTTGGGTAACCTTTCCAATCTCGTTTTAATAGAGTCTGAAACGTGTTCTGGAGCTCCGTATCTTTCATCGAGACGCTGCCATATTAAGACATTATGTACATGTGCAATCAGAAGACTTGCTGCTTGTTTTCCTGATTATGTACCCAACCACTTGCTTAAGAGATCCAATTATTATGCAGTTGTGACATGTAGTTCGTTTACCACATTCGAGAAACTGTTTCCAACTATGATATCTCTCTGGACGATCGTCAAACTGATTCAACTTGGACAACAATAGGTCTTTCTTTAGCATAAACTTTGTGAGATCTGGAGGTCATCGAGTGTTCAAGTGTTACACGTTTACAGTCAAATTTGGGATATGTGGACGTTTCTACATAACATGTTGGTACCGATGTATTTGAAATATATATTCTTTCAACCGGCAGTTGAACGATGATCTGATAATCTTTAACAGATAGGGGCTTTCCCTGTGGAGAATGTTTTCTTATATACTGTGATTGGATGGAAGTTTCTAATGTGAATTTTGGTGCATACGGATCTAAGGGTTTATCACACACACGAGTTATCTGTATGTGATCTTCAACAAAACTGTTCACTCTTTCATGATTGTCAAGAGTTTCCTCTGAAGTATCACACTTTCTTGGATGTCATTATCGACCATTTCTTGAACAACAGACATTTCTGCTTCAGCTTCTACAAGTTCCTTTTAGAATGCTTAAATTGGATGAAATATCTGAATTTTGCTTTGCTAGGTGAGCTTGTTCACTTTTAACTTTCAGTTCTATAATGGATTGCTCCATCTTGTTCATTTATGGTGAAACGGGCCCTTCTACTTTTGTTTTCTTTTGTAAGTAAATATGGCTTACACTACTCGAACATCTTGATCTGGACTTGCTTGATGTGGAACTGCACTTGCCAAGTGATTTAAAGTAGAGTCTGTTTTCGTCTGGCTCAAAATCTATCAAACAAAACTGTACAGTGGATAACCCGTTGTTCCAGATCCATGGTTGTTGAAATTTTCTACTGTAATGTCTTCATTCATCATGTACTGACTCTCAAGAAGAAAGTAGAAAGTTTGTGGAGACCATAGAACTGTGTTATTTCTTTTTTTTCTATGATCAATCATATTAATCGACTATTTCAGCCATGCCTTGAAACAAAATGGCGAGTCTGATTTCAGGGGATGTAACCCTGTAAATGCAGACAACTATTTGATACAGAACATATATGGTAATCAATTCAAGTATTCTTGTTAAATTGAGTTGAAAACATTGTAACCAAAGAATAAAATGCTCACAAAGAGCATATATGAGCATTTCTTTTCTTTTACTACAATGCTTTTAAATCCCCTGCTGTAGATATCATATGTCAAATGGGGTCTGCAAGTGGGAAAGGGCATTTCAAGATTTAGACAAGTTGAGGGAAGTAACTAACTCTGGTATACGAAAGGTCAGCTCAAGGGTTTGGTACATTTACTTTTTTCAATAAATTTTAACGGAACAGTTTTAAATGTTTGGCATGGGCCGTCTATCTAGGAAAGAATAATAATGTATGGTGTTAAAACAAGAGGCCCATGAGGGCCTATGCTCTACTGGTATGGTTCTTTTGTCATTTTCAATCCAGAGCATGTATGTATGGTGAAGATCGGATAGTAAATGGAGGCTCTATTGTGTTCAAAAGCTGTTTTATAGTAATTTTGACAATTTCAAGTCTTGCATGGGCGGATCTGGCTGGTTTGCGAAAGGAACCGAGCTCTCATCAATATTTAACTATTATCTAAGTTTGGTGAAGATCAGATAGTAAATAGAGGCTCTATTGTGTTCACAAAATGTATTATAGCAATTTTGACAATTTCAAGGGCCATTATCCAGTCACGCAAGAGCACATCTGGCTGGTTTCTGAAAGGAACCAAGCTCTCATCAATATTTAACTACTATCTAAGTTTGATGAAGATCAGAGAGTAAATAGAGCCTATATTGTGTTCACAAGCTCTATTATAGCAATTTTGACAATTTCAAGGGCCATAATCCAGTCAGGCAAGGGCACATCTGGCTGGTTTGCAAAAGGAACCGAGCTCTCATCAATATTTAACTACTATCTAAGTTTGGTGAAGATCGGGATAGTAAATGGAGGCTCTATTGTGTTCACAAGCTCTATTATAGCAATTTTCGACAATTCCAAGGGCCATAATCCAGTCTTGCATAGGCGGATCTAGCTGGTTTGCGAAAGGAACCAAGCTCTCATGGATATCTAACTACTGTATATGTTTGATGGAGATACAATCAAAACTAAAGACTTTATCGCGTTCACAAGCTCTATTTAAGCAATTCTGACAATTTCAAGGGCCATAATCCAGTCTTGCATGGCCGGATGTGGCTGGTTTGCGAAAGGAACCAAGCTCTCATGAATACTTAACTACTGTGTAAGTTTGGTGAAGATCAGATAGTAAATGAAGCCTCTATTGTGTTCACAAGCTCTATTATAGCAATTTTGACAATTTCAAAGGCCATAATCCAGTCTTGCATGGGCGGATCTGGCTGGTTTGCGAAAGGAACCGAGCTCTCATGGATATCTAACTACTGTATAAGTTTGATTGAGATACAATTAAAACTGAAGACTGTATTGCGTTCACAAGCAATTGTTTACGGATGCACAGACGGACACCACACCACGGCATAAGCTCTTCTGGCCTTTGGCCAGTAGAGCTAAAAACAAGACAGAATCTAAACATAAATTATGTAAAATTTATTCATCTTTATGATTTTGGCAACACATTTATACACCATGATTATGTTGTTTTTAAATCAAGTTTTGAACAAAAACTTGACTGATAAAATACAAGAGAAAAAACAAGTCAAAACAACTCTCCAGGATATTTCTATGTATCATCAATTATAAATTAATCGTACTCAATGTATAAACAACTAAATTCACACAGTCTCTACCAAACTTCATACAACAGAATACTCCGAATTTTTGTGATTATACAATCAACGGTAATAGACAAGTCGATGGCTTTATGAAAGATTGTTGCAACTTTATCTTGTTAATGTACTTTTTTTTTTTATCTTTTCACACTAATTATTGCGTTGCCAAGTAAAAGTTATACCTTTTCCCGTTATTGAATAGATATTTGATGGTCACATATATATTATAATCATAATTATGCAATATGTGCAATTCTATTTGGTGACCATTTGCTTACACAGATTTTTAACAACTAAAATTGTCTTTCCAACTTTCACAGACTGTTGTATGAAGTCTGGTATTCAAATGAAGCAATGGTTCAGCGATCAAGCTTTGCCATTTATAATATAGTCCTGTACTTATTTTACTAATGCCTTTGTAGGTTGGGGTGCTGTACTCTCACAATTGAACCTATATATATCATACATTAACCCTTTCCCACAAGCAGATTAATTTTAAGGCATCTTCAGCAGACAACCTTTGAAAAAAACATGTGGCAAAAAGAGAATTTTCACATATTAAGGAGCACTTTCTCATTTTGCCACAATGTTTTTAACTTTTTCAATAAATAAACTTGCCCTTATTATAGAGATATTCTATATTGTTGCTCAGATGTTTTCAGTTAACTGCTGCACATTTGTTGTGTGTGGGAACATGTTAAAATCACCATCCATAGTAACCCATCTCTTGATACTCTAGTTTAGGACTCTTCCAACTGGTTATCTCTAACAAAAGCAGGATGCTAATATTGACATATAGCTGTAGATCATTATGAACAATTCATACTTTTTTTCTGCGTTTTATAACTGCTTGAGATTCACAAAGAAATACAAATTCTATTCTGACATGTTTATCAAAATTGCTTTATGGCAAGCTGTGGTAACCATGGTTTCGAATTATGTCCTTATATCATCAAAGATTTTTAAATGAGATATACAAAAATTGCTTTCCCAAAACAACTGCAAACTGATTTTCACTTGAAAATGGACTTTTAAAATATGCATTTGTTTTAATATATAATTGAATCATCACCTGTCTCCTCAAAGAATTATAAATTTGAAGACCAGTCTTCAATTTAGCTAGTTTATCTGAGAAAACTGATGCATGTCCTCAATTCAGAATAATAAGAACCAATGTTGAAAACAAGACTGAGTTTAATGATGCTGTCGAGTTCATTGTGAGAGGACTAGAGGAAATAAATTAACTTATTTAAAAGCATCAATAAAACAACTACAGTTTCATGCAATTTAAAATACAAACAAACAAGAAAAAGTGCTTGATCACTAGACTTGAAAAGTCTCATTGAACTTACATAAAACAATCACATGACTATTTATAGTAACACACTCTAGAAACACACAATCCCGAATGATGAATGTTCTAAATAAAAATAGTAACACCACAACACATATTTCATGTTGATCTATTCTTTTTTCTTTTCTTACAAAACTACTGTGTTGTACAAAAAGTCACAACCTTGTGTTAAATTTGTTTGCACCTTTTTCAACATGGTAAAATTTACTTATTCAAAAAAACAGAAAAAAACACTAGTGTCTTTTTACAGAGTGATTGAAAACACTTAAAAAGAAAGCACACAGAATATATGACATGTTATGCACATTTCTATCATAAAGCAGAATTTTAAATTGATTAACCCCCCTTTCCAACGCCTCTGCAGCAGACGACTTTTGAAAACATTGTTTTAACTCTATTCATTAATTTAACTTTCATTTATATTTATTTTCCATATCTTTACCATGATATTTTCAAAGGCGTCGGCTGCAGATTCCTTATATGTGGGAAAGGATTAATAGATAGGAGACTAGATTTTCATCCTAATTTACATTAATGCCTATGAACTATTTCAGGAGTGAACCTTCATTATATTAAAAATGTAATTTCTGATGAAAGACTAGAATCATAGCCCCATTGATTTCTTCAATACATTTGTATTATGATGCCAAATTTCAGGGTGCAATAAGCCTATCTTTAGGTCTGGTACTGCTTGTGCAATTTCATTCCCATAAAATAGCTTTGGATATGAAGATAATAATCGGTTCTGTTTTGACCATCATCAGTGGTGTCAATCTAAATTGTTTCTGATTGGTTATAAAATACTTCTTAATGAAAGAGATGTGCACTAGTTAACTGCACTGTAATAACATTAAAAAGAGCATTATCTAACATAAAGAGGTCCCTTTTACTTGATAACCTGATCTGCAAATGTTTCCGACTTCCCTCTATGCAAGACAAGACCCTAGTATTTTGCACACATATAATTCATACCCTTTTTTATAATGATAAATTGCACATTTCCACATGTTGAAATGACTAATGATTCAGTATGAGACAGTAATAGTATCTGTAGATGAACGCCTCATGGTTAATTAGCCTTAACCCTTTCCCTCATATAGATACATTTGCAGCAGACGACTTTTGAAAACATCGTGATAAAACGAGAAATTGCTCAAAACAAGCAATCTCTCCTTTTGCAACAATGTTTTCAACTTTGTTCAGTAATTATGCCTACAATTATCGAGATTTTCCATATTTTTTAGTAGACATTTGAAAGTCGCCTGCTGCACATTTGCTGTATGTGGGAAAGGGGGGGTTAAATGTTACTATAACAGCAAACCTTTTCTTTTTTTTAAACTATTATCCTGATACAGACACTATTTGACGCATCAGCGGCAGCCACATTTCGTAGTGCAATTCTTCCGATATTACATTTTATGAAATATCTTTGAGGTAGACAAGATACATGTATTTGGCGAAAGGAGAATTTACTCAAAAAGAGTAATTTGTACTTTTGCCATTCTGATGTCGTCTGCTGCAAGTAAGTGCATCATACTGTGTCTGTATGTAGGAAAGGGTTACTAAAAATTACTTTCTATTTCTTGACTAGATCATATTGAGGTATACCAGTTAATTATCAGGAAATGCATTCTCTGTGGATATCCTATCACATCACCACGACGATAAGACCATTTTTTAATGACTATGTATAAACAGCCTTTGTAGTACCCTACTATAATTATTTCACTTGTCAAAATATCATTTTCCTGTTTCAAAATCAATATCGGACCATATTCGGTATTAATCATTACTAACCAATAATTCTGTTATCAACGAGTTTCCAATTGTTATTTATCTAGAATTTCACTTTTATTTAGTATAGCAACTATGGTATTTTTAAAGCATCTATTCTTAATACAGGCTATACAGATTTCTGACCATGTGTTTGCTTTAAACATAACATCTTTATACAAATAGCGATTAAAAAAGTAGAACCATGATGGAAGCGCCCATTGTAAAAAAAACTTTGACAATGATGTTGTCATGTGATCAAGCACCTTGTGAGACATCATCCGACTGGTCTGCTACTAGCCAATTGTAATTGTGCTTCCAAAAATTATTGGCCAATCAAAATGATAGTAGCTGAGTCACAATTATCACAAACCATTGGTCGACTGCAAACTTTACGACCATGTGACTCAAAGGAATCGCTTGACCTTGAAATGTTGTGATGACCTTCACCTATATTTTAGCGTATCCCCATGCCGCAAACTTCTGTAGTCACCCTAAAATCAGAAATAGAATATTCGAAAAGTATAACAACATGTTACTAGTCAACTTATGTCAATTATCCAAACACACATCAAACAAACAACATGATGTACCGATCACTTCATATTATAACCTCCTACATTTTACATCTCAGCCCAACCTTATACGTCACATAGATACCACTGTGGTGAAACATCAACACAGATGTGCAGTACCTCCAACAGGACTCGGTTACAGATTTTGCCTCAAAACGTATCCTTTTCCCACATACACTTAATCTCCAGAACCCACTTTTGAAAATATATACGCAAACATGAAAAATCTGTATTGATGAAACTATGGTGACTAAGAAGAAATTACTCATCATGAGCAATTTCTCCTTTTGTCACAATGTTTTCAAAAGTCGACTGCTGCATATGTGTTAAAATGTGCCTACAAGTGGGAAAGAATTAAATATTATTTTCCATGACATTTTACTATCTTTGCATTCTTTTTAGTTCATATGTATTAAAATTGGAAACTTGTATCTTTGTAACTGGAATATATTTTGTTCATGCACATCCCAATATCTTTCAGAACAAGTTATTCAATTTGATTGCTTCCTTATTTATGATGGACAAAGCACTCTTCTATATAAACATTTCATGAGGTTTGTGCATTGTTATTGGGATAATTAAGCCAAATTTGGTTTGTTTGGATGTTTGTTAGTAAAACTCAACAATTATTGGTGCATTGCATAATTCATATTCCAATCTGTATTTCTATTTCGAGTGAAATAAAAAAACATTCTCATGGGAAATAAAAGCATGCATGTTAATACCCCAATTCCTGTACATGAGGGATGTTGGGACTTAGGAATAAAATCTGTATAGAACAAGGTTCAATAAACCAGTAATATTTATTTCAAAACAAGTTAAAACTATTTCATGCATTGATATCTTTATTACACATGCAAGTATCAACAGAAATATATACCTTTAATATGTACATATATGTAAAACCACAATGTGCACACTTGATAACACATTCACTACACAATCAGTCTATCCAGGCATATTGACCACATGTACATAAAACATACTTATAACATATTAATCTGTTTTCTTTTTATCATTTTCCTGATAGGATATTGGCAGTCATTTTCTTCGAAAACATTTGAAGAATTTAGAACAATTTTTGACATATATGGATCTGATTGTGATAAAAAGGGAGAAATTGTTCTTAATTAACAAATTCGCCTTTTCTTGCAATGTTTTCTTTAGTAGTTTTTGTTCCAAAGATGAATCAAACATTATATGAATCGGGGAAAGAATCAAACTTATTCCCCTTACCAACATTTCATCTTACAGAGTTCAGAATTGATTACCACAAAATGTTTTGTTTGTTTGTAGGTTACAAGACCTACTGATCTTCACACAGTATTGCACAGCAATAATTCCTTTAAAAGAAGAATTTACCAAACTGATAAAACAACAGCCAATACCATATGTACGCCTATAAGGGAACTATGCTAAATTTGGATTTCTTATGTTGCACAAAACAGATGATTCAATATTATTCCAACTCTGTGAATAAACCTGACTTAGTTTAGGGACATCTTCAAACACATACATATAAATATATATATATATAATATTTAGAATATAATTAAATGATGAAAACTAAAAACATAATGCAGGAACATATAATTGACAAAAAAAAAAAAAAAAAAATATTTTTTGGGGGTTGACAAAACTATAATCAGTAATAACCGATCATTGAAAATAAAGCTTGATTGTAAAATATTTCAATAAAATTAAGAATGTATATATTTTCTTTGGGAAATTACTAAACAATGATGAAAGCCTTCAACCTATGACAAATTTACCAAACACATTTGGTGAAACCCACAACAATACTGAAACTATTAGAGGCAATTCCAGCATCAAATTCTATGTTTCTAAAGTACTCCAAGGGATAGGATGTTAAAACCTAAAGATATGAGAAACCAAAACCCAACCACCATGCTAGAATTGTTAAAATTGAGCATAAATAAACAAAACATGCAAAACAAAGTCCAAATTCATTGAAATATACAGTACAATTATAATTTGAAATACTTCAAAATGTTTAAGCATCAACTCTTTTCCTCCATAAACTGCCCTTATAAACTCTACCTCAAACTCTTAAAATCCACAATACCTTATATTAATTCTTACGAAAACAAAAAATGAGTTTCCTACTGTATGAATAGGAAAGAAAGAGTTATTTTTAAACAATAAATTCTAGGGGATGACTAGAGAATGATCAACATTTTCTGCTTGACTGTAACTGCATGATGACTAGTTCCTTTACTTGTATGAAACACACGGTTTCCATATTAAACTAGAAAAGGGGATTTGAAAACAGTTAACATGACATGATATTTTAAACTCTTTTCAAATTCATAAAAGCAAAAATTATGTTAAATGTAGAAATTGCTTGGTTTAAGCAATTTCTCTATTTAACACAATATTTATAAATGTTCTGCTACAGAGGCTTCAAAAGTGTTTTGTATTACAGAAAGAATACGATGCTTGACCCTTTCCCACATAGAACAATTCTGCAGCAGACGACATTGAAACATACTGACAAAAACATGGAAAATCTACATAAATGAGAGTTTAATTATTAAATAGAGTTGAAATCATTGTGGCAAATGGAGAAATTGCTTGTTTTGAGCAATTTTTCTTTTGCCACAATGTTTTCAAAAGTCGTCTGCTGCAGATGCGTCAAAATGCGTCTCTATGTGGGAAAGGGTTAAAATATACCATGTCAACAGTTACATAGTATCAGTTGAAAATGCAAATACTGAACTGTAAATGTATTGGGATTTCAAACTTATATTAAAGCTACATCTTTTTAAACAAGTAAAACATAAAACCAAATTCAAACAAAAACTACATTACAATTTTGGAAGAATACACCATTATACTTTTTGGGGATCTTAAAGTAGACAAATCAACACGCATCTGACCGACGGAATGTAAGTAAACATACAATCAGTTAGCCCTTTCCCACATATAGACGTATCTGCAATTCATGACTTTTTAAAACATGTGACAAAAGGTGAATTTAAATTACCCAAACCAAGCCTTTCCATTTTTTCAGTAATCATATTTCATTTATAGATTTTCATTGTTTTTTGTTCCAAATCATCTGCTACAGATTTACGTATGTGGGAAAGGATTAACTTTTGACCAGTTTCCTGATATGCTGATTTTAATAATTATTCTGTATGGAAACATTTGATGAAAATACATGTAGTAACATCTGGTACCTAAATCAATTCTAGCAACAGATCCTGTGCTGAAAGCAATTAATATTTTAAAAGTACCGGCAAGGCGGGCACAAGGAATGTATCCATAGCAACCACAACCTGATTGTCTTGCATTTGCTCATGTACACTGTCAGAAAATTGTTTTGATTGTGCAACACTTGACCAGTTCATGACCGTGTGTGGAATGGTTACTTGAGCATGCATACTCTGTAGAATAGATTTGGATTGCTCTTGGCATAGCAGAATATTCAAGGACAGTGGGAACTATCTTTTAAACGATCACAAAATACCAAATTACATAACATCAGAGACCAGAGCAGAATTGTATTGTTTGATTGATAGTTATATCATGACTTTTCCAGTGTTATGTTCAAGAATTAACAATTCTAACTTCTGTGAATCAAGTCATCGTGCTATTCCATAAACATCCCTGAGAACCAAAAGAGGAAAGCACATATTGAAGATTGCGTGGCATTACTAGTCGATTATTTGAAGTTGGTACCTCCAACTCCCACGGCTTGATCCCTAACTTCTATACCAACAATTCAATATAACCAGAATTTAAATGAATTTGCAAAGCTCTTAAACCTTCACCAAATACAAATGATATATGAAAAATATCATATCAGGTAAGCTGACACAGAAACAAAAATAATCTTGAACTCTAAAATTTCTGATAATGACAATTTTTTTCTTTCAATCTTCCATGATAAATAAGGGACTATAGTGTACAACCAAATATTAACACCAAACATCAAAGAAATTAAGTCAGATGAAAAGTAACTTTGACATGCAATATATACTGATACTTTGAAAATAAAAATATTTAAACCATGTTTGGCTAAATAAACATATACATTTTGGCTTGAAGGGGTTCTGTGACATGTCTGAAGACATCTTAGTGAATTAATATAAAATATAATTGTGGGATTCATAGAAATTTAAAACCACCTTTGGCATGAAATCAAAATATTTCCTTTTATTGCTTGGAACTCTTTGAAATAATGGATTTCAATTTGATAGTAGTAATACCAACAACAAGACTGTTAGAACAGTTTCTATGATGGCTAAAGACAAGTGGAAAACATACAAGGTCTTATACTGTCGAGCCCTTAACCCTTTCCCTCATATAGACGCTTTCTGACGTCTCTGCAGCAGAGGGCTTTTTGAAAACATAGTGACAAAAGAAGAAATTGCACAAAACGTGCAATTTCTCTTTTTGCCAATGTTTTCCACTTTTTGTCATAGGTTATCCATTTAATTATAGAGATTTATATGTTTTGCGAAAATACGTCCAAAGTCGTCTGCTGCAGAATTGTCGTATGAGGGAAACGGTTAAAAAAGGAATGATAGGTTAATTGATGCATCAAATGACATTGATGTAAAAGCATCAAATGACATTGATGTAAAAAAAACTGGAAAAATGACAAAAAATGATTTTAGGCCTTTGGATTTTCTGTTTATACTAAAAGAAGTGACTGACATAAAAATGATGAACAACAAGTGAGGGAACACAATATTGCAATAAAAAAGCATGGACTTTGTTAGTATATCATCAATTATAATCAACAGAACATAATTGTAACATACATGATTCAATATTCAACTGAATGTATTTGTAATTTGGTCGATGTGGATTATCTGTACAGGTAAATAGCAATAGTAATAGTAGTAATCATAATAATAATTTTAACAACAAAAAATAAAATCTTCATTCAAAAATAGGATTAAAACTTTGTACATTAATCAACCTTCTTACAATAACACCCTCTAGGTGAGGCTTAAATATTGATCTTAACCCTTTCCCAAATATAACGAATCTGAAGACATGTGCATTAAAATACGGAAAATCTCTATATATGAAAAATAATTTATTGAACAGAATTGAAAACATTGTGGCAAAAAGATAAAAGCACTCATTATGACCAACAACTTCTTTTGCCACAGTGTTATGTAAAATGGTGTCTGCTTCAAATGCATCAAAATGTGTCTGCAAGTGGGAAAAGGTTTCCAAATACCCAGAAACACATGGTTCATATGTTCATTCTTTTCCAGATACATATGCCTCTGCAGCAGAAGACATTGGAACAAATTGGAAGGAAAAAAGAAATTGCTTGTTCATCCTTTTCCTAGTGTTTTCAAATTTGCATCAGAGCTATATTTCAAAATATCCAGAGGCAATGTTTCCTTTTACCATGTTTGCCTATGTCATCTGCTGAGATTCAAAAAGTCATCTGCATTAGGGAAAGATAAATAGATTAACTGCACAATGTTACCCCCTTGAAAAAGAACTTTTATGTCATTCCTAAATCAAAAGGTGTATCATTGGTAAAACGCAAAACAGTTGAATCCTTGTGTTGTTGCTCTTCTACCTTATGGCTTCAATCTATCGGTATGTTATGGAATAGAGGAAGATCATTGGCCAATATTCATCAACCAATCATAATCCTTTCCCACATACGACTAATCTGCAGCAGGCAATATTTCTATATTTTGAACTTAATAATTTCAAAGTCCTCTGCTGCAGCTTTATTGTATGTGGGAAAGGGTTAATCACTGTGGGCAGGAGAAATTGCTCATAACAGGCAATGTCTGGTTGGTGAATCTGGCCCATTTTTCATTGACTGAACACATTCGATTATTGTAACCATCCTATCTGGACACACTAATATTTAAATATGACAACAATATGTATACACCAGATATGTCATATCACAAGTTCTTGAATCAAGCAAGAATTTGTAAAATATTTATACATCAATATATCACATTTCCTCATATAAAAATGTTTGGTCACCACTAGTAAGAAAACTTGAAAACTTGATAAAAATCAAATAATATAAATTTCTGATACTGTTGAATTTTGAAAGGTTTCCAGTTCTGCATTGGTAATGCATCCTGTCAACTTCTACATTTGATCATAGTAGCATGCAAAGCAATCAACTTACTGCCATTGCTACCGTAACCCTGTCCCACTTATAGACGCTGTCTGACACCTCTGCAGCAGTAAACTTTTGAAAACATTTTTTGACAAAAGGAGAAATTGTTCAAATTGAGCAATTTCTCGATTTGCCACAATGTTTTCAACTTTTTGCAGAAATTATACCTTCATTTACAGGGATTTTCCATGTTTTCACTTAGATGTTTTCGAAGATGTTTGCTGCAGATTTGCAGAATGTGGGAAAGGGTTAAACAAACATAAGGTTTACCTGAATGTTGTACAGGTTGATATTGTTTATCGATAATTTCTGTCAAAAAAGCGGATTATTTTTTTCCAAGAAACAAAAGAAAGACCGCAATTTTATACAATATTTGTTTTATTCATTCATTCAGTTATCCAAAGCTTTCAAACTGGACCAATCCATTTTATAAATAAAGGAAAGTGTTAAACAATAAGTG
The DNA here is from genome assembly GCA_031761405.1 of Serripes groenlandicus. Classification (NCBI taxonomy): domain Eukaryota; kingdom Metazoa; phylum Mollusca; class Bivalvia; order Cardiida; family Cardiidae; genus Serripes; species Serripes groenlandicus. The sequence goes on along the minus strand of JASEVX010000003.1, from coordinate 133,268,999 downwards.
ATTGGTATCACCTTATCAAAAGGCCCCCTTTAAACATGAAACTCTTACTCCAAACACAACATGATTAGCTCATGCGGTTATATTTCAAGAATCTTTGAGTTTATTATTATTTTAGACTTCAAAACAAGTTGTTGAAGCCCATTATCACAAAAAAATACCGATTTTTAAGCAATAATTACTTATCGCGATAGGTATCTAAAACATACACTTAATACATGATTGTATGTGGAGTAAAAGATTCAATACAGCACATTTAAAAAATCACATGGTATGAACATTCCTCTTTGTGAACCCATTATGTATAAACATTCAATAGCCCCACTATATATGTCCAATCCTATAGTAACTTTGTGCACCCATTATTTATAATCATTCAAGAGCCCTTCTATATACGTCCAAGCCTATAGTAACTTTGTGCACCCATTATGTATAAACATTCAAGAGCCCTTCTATATATGTCCAATCCTATAATAACTGTTATTTTTCTCTTCTTTTCTTTACAGAAATTGCAGCAGCAGATTATTCTTTTGACCATAAATCATGAAATAAGCTTATCATGAGCATTTTCTCATTTTGTCACAAAAACAAAGTTGCTCCAAACAACTGTATCACCTTTTCCCTACAAGCTAACTATGTAACAGAATCTTACATCTGATTAGTTTTACAATATTTGTTTTCCTTTTGGATGGTCTTAAAGGAGGCAACTCAGGTAATGGTTAATTTGTAATTCTTTCTACTATACAGACGCCTCTGCAGCAAACAACTTTTGAAAACATTAAGGCAAAAGGAGAAATGCTTAAAGCGATTCATTTCTCCGTTTGCCACAATGTTTTCAACTGTTTTCAGTTATTATACCTTCATTTATAGAGATTTTCTGTGTTTTGGACTAAATGTTTTCAAAGGTGTTTGCTGCAGATTTGTATGTGGGAAAGGATTAAAGCACTGGGTTTTCATTCCATAAGAGACAGTCATATCCAAAGAAAATAATTCAGAATAAGATAAGATCTAGTTCAACAGCTTTCTCTGCATGATTTATATTTGAATGTGAGAAAAGAGACAAACCATAAGAGACAAACGACAAAGTTTATATTTTTTAGAATGGTCTACTTTGGATTCATCCAAGAAAGAAAATAAACTTATTTTATTTTTGATAATGAATGTGAAAATTGCGGATACATTGGCGAATTCCCCTTGAAACCTCAATATACAAGTAAGAATTTATACCATAATAATAAGTGTACCCTGCTAGATGTAAGAAGTTGTCTGTAGCTGCTTTTGTTGTATGCAGGAAAGGGAAAGAATGTTTTAAGCCAACAAAACATTTCCCCATTCATTGTGCGATCATGCAACTAGTGCCCAGGACAAAACGGATACAAGAAAATTCATCCCACTAGGAAAATACAAACTATTGCAATTGAAACATAATCAATGCATGAGTATTACATTAAATTATTGCAATTCATAACAAAACAAACGGTAAACGCCTATAAATCATCTTGATTTAGAGACAAAGTTCGGGTTAATGAAACATAACAATCTTACATTAAATGTAGCAATTTTTCTATGAGATATTATAACATTTCAGATAAAACACAATTATTTTAAAAAAGTAGCAGCAGAAACCAAATATTTTGTAAATTGCAATCAAGACTTTTAGCTTTTTTTTTTTAAATGATGCCCAATATTTAGGGTAAATGTCAATTGCTCCAAGATAAAAAAGTAACAATGCGAGAAAAAAACAAAGAATTAAATTAAATTTAAATTGCAATTGATTTATTTAATTTTATTTCAATATTTCGAGTTATTGAGAAAAATCAAATTTACAGAGGGGAAAAAAAGAAACTAAAATATGAAGCATTTATATATATATAGTTTTGAATACACAATTTATTTTACCCTCAAACCCCCAATAAAGACCTATAGGCCAAAACACCCACACAAAAGGTGATTATGCCCTATCGTTGTTTATCATTAGTAAGAGGATTGGACCAGGCACACATATATGGGTTCACAAAGAAAGGAAACACTCAGCAAACAAAGCACAGTGTCTTTGCTTCTCTCATCTATAGTGACCTAGAAATTATCATTGCATATTGAACGCTTCAGGTCAAACGGTTTTTAGCACATTTATTTTGGTGAATGGAAATCAGTAAGACCACAGATCGAAATGCGCTCTGCCGTTTAACTGATTTCCTAAGACATGTTGTCTTCTTGAGACACCATCATCAACCATTTCCTGGTATGCAACCTTTAGAGTGGTCTGATGTAGAAACACATAGGATAACCCTTCCAATGCCTGGAAAGCAGAATGAATATCGCTGATATAGAGTTGAAAATGTTTGAGAAAGGAGAAACTTATTTTTCTCAGCAGTTATCAGGGAAAGGGTTAATTCTATGGGTTTTTTCCCCAACAAGACATATCAATGGAATGGTGTCAACTATATCACTTAATGAAGAGAGAAGCCTAGTTCACTGCACATAAATACATAATAATAATAATAATCTATAGACTGTACAAAATACAAAACAGCTAACACATGGAAATTAAGTTAGTATGGTGCAAACTTGGGCGAGGCTGTTTTCACCGCTCCCATGCCCACTCTCACTTTGCCTGTAAAATTACCAGCTTGCTGAGGGCTAAGCGCTTGACCATAGCCATTTGTTAAAAACATACTAGGATCAATGACGCTATACCCGTTAAAAGACTGGAGGCCCGGGTTAAATCCATTCATAGCTGTAAGTCCAGAATTACTAAAGGAGTTTGCAGATATCCCTGCACTTAGTCCGTTAATTCCATTAAATCCTCCGACACCATTCATTCCGATCACTTGGTAGTGTTTCATAGCTGGAATGCTCATGGGCATCGTTAGAGGAGCCGGTTGGGATTGAATAGTAGGTGGGGTCGCGACGGAGGTCACCGGGGTGGCAGACGTAGGGGTTGAAGAACCATTTGGGGATGTAGCGGCAGAGTTAGGATCTAGGACTAGAGTCTTATGTAATTCCATGCTGTAGAGAAAAAAAACGGGAAGGGATAAAAAATATTAGAACAACTGGTTTCAACTTGACCACAAACCATCGTGCAGGCAAAAAAGATAAAAATGAAAAACTAAAATAAATAATAACATGTACAGTTGTGTTAAGTATGACTAAGTAATGTTAGTGTCATTGCATGGGGATTTCAGGCCAAACACCACCAATTTCTTGGAAATAAATCTGAATAGTTATATGTTGTTGCATCAACAAGTGCAAATTCCAAACTCTTTCTTTTTAATAATTCAAAACAAGAATGAATTAAAATCTTTCAAATCTTTTCTTCAGATCACTTTTTTTATTCAATTATATTGTATGTTTAAAAACTTTGGAAGGGAAAGGAGAATTAAATTATAACTCTTCTTTTCCCATCATATTTGTTTTTGACATTCATTGTTTTAATTCTCTAATATTTCATTGAGATGGCTTTCTGATGATAAATCACGTTTTATGTTCATTCCATGCAATGGCACTAAGCTATATCAATAGAATAGGATTGGATCAAACATATATAGGTTATCACGTTTTTAAAACAACTGTACATTTTCCATTCCAAAACATCATTTGTGCAAACAGCATACCTCCTCAAAACAATTATATTAGCTTCTTAAGTAGTATTCCTACAAATTAATCAATGTCCCTAGTAAGTGTGGAGGGTTATAAAGGGTACTCTTAGAGATACTTAGGTATTCCTAGTCAAGACCAACTTGTAAATTGTTTGTCATTATTAACAGTACAAGGCTCCGAAATGTAAATTTAAATGTTGTTTTGAAACTTAAAGATTAAAATATGTTGTGGGAGACAACAATTTTTCACATGGTTCTATTGCTGCGTCTAACAGATTATACACTTCCTCACCTTAAAGGTAAGCAAACGAAGTGAGACAGCTTGTTTACTAGTACATAAAGAGTGAATCTAAAAGAGAGGAAAATTACATTGCTGTCTACAGACATGAACAACAATAAAATAGTGTGCCTCACTTCAGCTCCTTTGTTTCCGCATTTTTCAAGATGGATTAAAGATGTTGCTGCAAAATTAGTTGAGGAAGTGATAGGGAATATTTATACCATAACAAACAAAACTTGGCAGAAACCAAAAGGACTAAAACACAAGGTACATAAAGGAGGGAATTGTGCTTGTAAAAAAGTGTTTGGGATTCAACCAAAGGTTTTTTCTTTCTTGCTGTGATACCTAAAGTAAATCCCGACGCAGATGACCAAAAAAAGAAGATAATAGGAAATTTTGTTTGAAAATAGATATACTACAAAAATAAAGGTTGCTGTTTTCACAAACGAAAATTCAGGAATAAAGATTTTATTTCAACAAGTGCACAAACATGTTCTCTGAACACCAAGTTAAAGTCACCAGGCGATCAACACACTGCGCAATAATTGTACCCCTGAATAGAAAATATATGTCCCATTACACAAAGCAGAGCATTCCGATAATGAGTCATTTCAAACAATCCCCACATTAGATATATTGTCTAAAAAGATTAAACCCTTTCCCACAAACAGCAAGTCTCTACAGATGAATGAGTAATTATTGGATAGATTTGAAAACATTATGCCAAAGGAGAAGTTGCTCATCATGAGATATTTATCCTTTTATCAAAAAGTTGCGTTTTCAGGTGGGAAAGGAATAAATCCCCCTTTACTTATGCCACATTTGCAGCAGTCACATTCTGAACTCATGTAGAAAAAGGATAAATCATGTTTCTAAAGTAACTTTCTAACTATCCAGATGTTGATTTTTCCTCTTTAGATGTTTTCAAAAGCAGAACTCTTAAATCATCATTGCTAGCAAATGGTTTATTGTAATATTTAGTGTATAATCAAGATCATGAGTTGAAAACATTGTTGGAAATGAAGCATTTGCTAAATTTGGGCTCCAGTTCCAAAAATGTTTTCAAAATGTGTCTGCTGCCGAGTTTGCTGTAAGAATGCATATTGTATTGAGAGGATCCCCCTGTGATACCATGATTCAAGATGTGTGTGTAATAACTCAATATCCCTGGCTCTGAGTCACAAAGTGTACAGGGCTGATTAAGGAAAGCAGACTGGGCCCTTTCAACCCACTTGCTCAGTAAAACAGAGAAAGAATTTTCAATTAATTTAAACTACATTTTTGACAAGATCTGTCTGTACATGTTTTTATCTAAACAAATAAAACTGTTTCTTCCTCAGAAGAAATCTAACAAAAGCTGTCTTTTCATTAACTTTCATTTTCTTTACAGAATATTAAAAACTTTCTGAGTAATGTCTTTGTATGTAAATGCAAGAATTCAAATCAAAGACAACAATATTGAGCAATAGGGTCGAAAGGATTCATGCAGTATGGAAATTGTTTGTTTTAATTCGAATAACAGTTAGTTGAAAATCTTCTGCACGTGACAAAGTCATTCGATGCCAATTCAAGGACAATCATTACCTGTTAATACACGTAACTTAAGCTGCAAGTCGAAAAGATAGAAAAAATCCCATTAAACAAAACTAAGCCGTGCGCTGGCAGATCCAGTATTCTTTAGGAGAGAAGATTTATGAAACAATAGGCTATTGAAAACTAAGGAAATGTGTCAACTGCTCTATAAAACATTTGCATCATTTCTCTGGTTTTCACATTTTTAACACCATGCCAGCCATTCAACTTTAACCCTTTCCCTCATATAGACGCTTTCCGACGCCTCTGCAGCAGACGGCTTTTTGAAAACATTGTGACAAAAGAAGAAATTGCACAGAACGTGCAATTTCTCCTTTTGCCACAATGTTTTCCACTGTTTTGACCAAATACGTTCAAAGTCGTCTGCTGCAGAATTGTCGTATGAGGGAAAGGGTTAAGGTGTTATTTATTTTCGTAGTCTGAAAGGTGTATCTTTCGGTAGATCTGCAATATCATCACCATTCAAGAGGTTGTGGTCACATGACCTTCTTTTACCCTGTTGGTACCCCGTCTGGATCCACCCAAGATCTATATCTATTTGCATACTGGCCATGTTCATTTTCACGTGCAGAACAAACAACTGACTTGTGAGAATCACTAAGACATAATTATTGCAATGTTGTACTATATGCTGTGTCAATAAAAGCGGAAGCTACAGAACTACATCTGGTTAACCCCTTCCCTCATACGCCAATTCTGCAGCAGTCGACTTTGAACTTATTTTGTCCAAAAATAGAAAATCTCTTGAAAGGATAAACCTATGACTAAAAGTGAAAAACATTGTGGCAAAAGGAGAAATTGCTTGGTTTGAGCAATTTCTTCTTTTGTCACTATGTTTTTCGAGAGCTGTCTGCTGCAGGTGTCCGAAAGCGTCTATATGAGGGAAAGGGTAAAGTTATGATTTTATTCAACACATGTATGTTTCCATCACTCTAAAGACTTTGGTAATTTGCATATCCGTAATCTCAGCGTAAAAGATAAATATTAAACATTTCCCTAATACAAAGAACTTTGATTCCTATGTAGAAGATTAAAGTTAAGATAAAGACAAAATTTCATCAATTATCTTTAGCAAAGTAATATATTTTTTTGCCAGGTTGACTTATACTAAGGTTAAGAAAAATGTGAAATTCCCAAAATATATAATTTATATATAACTAGAAAATTTAAATGACATGCCATTTGTGTTATCTAGATAGAGTGTGTGTAGAGTGATGGTAACATATTGAAGATATATATCATACCCAGTGATGTTAATTATAAGCATATAGAATACAGTTTAACTAAATATTTGTGATTTGCCAACCTTAAACCTAATAGCCTAACAGACAAGACTCAACCAAATATAAAAACATTGAGAATTTTTTGTTGAAGTCTTAAAGTGTGTTAACCCTTTCACTCATATAGACGCTTTCTGATCCCTCTGCAGCAGACGGCTTTTTGAAAACAGTCACAAGAGAAGAAATTGCTCAAAACGAGCAATTTTTCCTTTTGCCACAATGTTTTCCATTCACTTTTAGTCATAGGTTATCCATTCAATTATAGAGATTTTCTATTTTTTGACAAAATATGTTCCAAGTCGTCTGCTGCAGAATTGACGTATGAGGGAAAGGGTTAAGAGAATGGGTATAGTTAATTTTTGAGAAAAGGAGCAACTGAATTTCTCCTTTTCTCAATAAAGTTGTTTTCAAACGTCACTTGTTGCATTGGTATAAGTGTCAAATCTGTTCTATCAGGTAAAGGGTTTAATATATTTATTACAAACAATATAGACATATAGGAACCCCAATGACTTCCTCGACGACATTGAAATCTCCCTGTCCTGTCCAGATCCATTGTAACGGCTCCCGTGTCTTACCTCAAGATTTTGTATTTGTTGACCGCATACACAACAATGTGAGTAACACAAATATAACTGACGGCATAGAAATATCAAAACATGTTAATGTGTTACTTTATCGTCTCTTGACCATGCTATAATAATTTAGCATTTCAAATGCATGTTAAATTGCTATAATTTCTAGCAATTAAAACTTCATTTTGTACATATTGCTTATTGAATCCTCTTTTGTCGTAGCTTAGCTATAACAGATATTGAAAATACCTTTGACACGAAATGGTTGATATTTCTAGACCAACACAAACTTTTAGCATCAAATTGAGTACATTTAATGTGATACAAAAAGCTTTTGGATTCAAAGTGTTGTGCCACTTGTAATGCATTCTGGGAACAGTTTATTTAGTTTAAATGGTCAGTTTTTCACTTATGTCATATTGCACCAATACAACCAGATGTCAATCAAATGATTTTGTTTTTCTTTATTTACAAACTGAACTAATGAAGACTCCTTTTCATGTTGTCCTTTTTTTTTTTTATTCATCTTGTTCACAGGACTAATGAATATACATGTATTATTATAATTCCCTTGAATTTCTTGGAACTTCCATTTATCAATTCATGGACATCACACAAAATGGTAGTAAAATAAGTAGTAACAACACCTTTTGCAAAATAAAGTTTCTAGAGAAACAAGAAATTATCAAAGTTTCTCTATTCACCATCCCAGAATGCATTCATATCTAACTATAGAACTCAATGTAATAAACCGCAGTGTGTGTTTACACACAAAAACACACATACATATAAATGTGTATTGTGACTTACCTTGTGTTTATTAAGTACTGAGCCATTCCGATAGTTTCTGGTGTCCCTGTGATTGTTACTTTACGGTCAGGATTACCCTCTTCTGCGTTGGAAATTTTTATGTTAGCACCTGATATTTGTCTGAAAAAATGGAGAAGACAGTGTTGTTTTTACATTCAAACACAATTATGACACATTAACACTTTCCTGCTATACTCATATTATCTCTGTTACCACTCAAATAATCACATATTCTGAATCTCATCACAAATTTTAAAAGTTTCTCAATTTTTCGAAAAATTGTCTGCTATTGTATAAGAGAAAAGAAAGTTTATTACCAAATTTATAAGATGCTTTCAGAACGGAAAACAAATTAAGGGTAAAAATTCAGACAAATGAAAATGGCTTAAAGAAACATCAATAGAAGTTAAACAATTTTATTCCCTTACCTTATCTCATTAATTTTTTGACCACCCCTTCCTATAATACAACCAATGAGATCATTAGGGATGTTCATTTCATGTGTTTGAGGAACATTGTGTGGAATAGGTCCGTTATTTGAGGGTCGTTGCGGAAAGGGTACAGGAGCGTATCCCGGAGCTGCCGACACTGAAAGTGAAGAGAAAAAGAAGTTCTAATAACCAAACATGCAAAGAGTGGATAAAATGAGAATATGGGTGGAACTGATGTTACCCCGCACAACTGTGGTCGCTTTACATGACACAGATGAGATTGACTCCTTTGTAGAGACTTTTTGAAAACATTGTGGCAACAATTAGAAATTGCTTATTATTATTATTATTAGTTCTTTTTTATTACCCACATTTTTTTTTTTATCTATGTAACTAAAACATGCATATTTAACTTTAAACGTAAATATATTTTTCCTCAAATGTTTGCAAAGCAGATGTCTATAATAAATATCTCATAACTTTCAACATTATATCAAAAATCTACTTCCAACTGTTGCTGGAGAGAAGTTGCACATTTTTCCTTTGATGTTTTCAAAGCAGACATTAGGTGAATGATAAACACTTAACAAAATATAACAAATCTGCTGCAGACGACTTTCTAAACACATTTGCAAAAATATGTTAAATCTTCATACATGAAAGTATAATTATTGTATAGAGTTGAAAACATTGTGGCATAAGGAGAAATTGGCTCACTATGAGCAATTTCTCCTTTTGCCACAAGGTTTTTCAAAAGGTGTCTTATGCAGATGGATGCGCTTTTGTATGTGAAACAGTTAACAATTTTTTTTTAAGTTTGAAATGTTTCATTTGGGCCATGTTATAAAGGATAAATGACCTTCAGGATATTGTGACCAATGCAGACCCAGATCAGACAGGGCCCAGAACCCAGTCTGAGCAGGATCCTCTCTGCATGCAGTCTAGTCATACAAGCATCCTGAAGAATTCTGGGAAGTGGCATAAAAACTCAAATAACTCACAGTACATGGATGCATATTGATTGTAACTGCCATTAATATCAAAACCTCCCATGTCGGGATTTGGTGGGATGCGACTCATTTTGTAGCTATCAAACCTGTTACCTGGCAAGTAAGCTGTTGGTGGTAATATGGGAACTTGTTGTCCGATAGACATCTGGTTCAACTTGTTTAGCTGTAGAGAAAAAAACGCATCAGTTACATTAATTATTTAGTGAGAAATTCTTCACTCTTGTAATTTCATTCACATTAGAATCAACTACCAATTGAAATTGAACCATTTTTACCTGATATCGCATTTTTCATTAATTTCGAAAACATCTGAGAAAATGCTGTGCAAACATTTGGCAGTAAACAATAGTGTCGATCACAGTAAATAACATGGTGTCTAAAAGGCGTTAGTAAATAAATATATATTCTGAGCTCTGTATTTTAATTCACTTTCTAAATTTCTAGATGTTACAAATAACCCCTCAATTGTTTGCAAGGCAAGATAACACATGAAACATTGGATTGGATAAAAAAAAATCAGGTTACAAGTTTAGAAGAAAATAAAACTTTTATTAATTTAAGGAGTCATAATAATTGTTTGAATTCAGTTAACTTTCAATAAAGGCGTTATTTCAAAAAGTTTGAACATCTTTTCAATTACAGTCACAATGAATGCATCCCAAATGCATAAATATTTAATTTAATTGCAATTGGTCTGTTTCCATGACTACAATGTTCTTTCCTATGACGACCACGAAGGTCACCAAATTTGAACTGTCTGGAAGAAATAACACACAAATGACAACAATGGTTCTTAATGACAATCTAACAGAGGTTACTTATCAGATGCAAAAATAAATAATTATATATATCAACTACACTGGGATAAAAAACGGTAAAGCAGTAAAAATCTTTAAATATGGAAAGCAATCCAGGCCTGGTCAAAAGAACAAATACTAACTAGTATTTAAGTTGTTTTTTTTGTAACATTCTGGAAGTCAACAGATGGACTACTTTGGTTTATTTTATTCATCCTGAACTTATTTTTTACCTGACCCAGTACTTTATAATATATTTTTTAATCCTGGACTACTTTTAACTGTTAAGTTTGGTTCCAGTAGAAGCGCAGGGATCTGGTGTAACATAAAGGAAATTAATGGTACAAAATTACTATAATTGAACAACACAAAAAAATGCCATGCCATCTCTCGTAGCCAATTAATTATATGATGAAAAGAAAATGTTTCCTTGTTGCTGTTTCTTTTTAGAAGGGCCATGTAGAATGCAGTTGATGAAAACAGAGAAAGACATATTAAATAAGAGAGAATGCACGAATAGCAAAATAAGAAAGGAAGAAAAAGACAACAACAGAAAAGAGATCACAAAAAGAGAAATAATGCATTCTGATCATGTCTTTTAAGTCAGAATGAAAGATTCCTGGGCAAGTAAAATATCTAGAATTGAAATATAAAACAGTGATAGATTAAGGGGCTCGCAACTACCATAAATGTGTACATTCTCTCCTTGAAGCATTTTAAGGACCTGTCACATCCGGTGACATCCCAAAAGTTATTTTATGTAGTATCTGTGTTACGCACTCATATTTTCATTGACCTTGCAAAGCAACACATTCCATTATTAGTAAGTGATATTACTTCCTTTGTTTTAGCAGTGAAAGCATGTGAAAGTTCAAATCTAAAGTAACTGCCGTAAACTTGAAGGTAAAGAGGGACATGCATTTTTTTTACACTTTGACAATGTGTTGTATCCAAACAAAGGTTAAAGATCAAACACTATTGGATAGAAGGGGGTTGCTAAGTTACCGTGTAACCATAAGGTTCTTGTGGACAGTTACACCAGACCTGCTGAAAGTACATGGAACGCAAACTTTGAGCACGCACTCAATCAAACTTTCAACACTCAAATAGAAAACTGACACAAGTCAAATTGAGCAAACATAAACATAGCATACAAAAATAAAACCAGACTATGTATCCAGTTCTAATATATAAATGTATTAGCAATCTTTGACTGTACCAGAAAGAAGGAATTTATAAACAATTATGATTTTTTTTTTAATTGTTCATTTCTCATTCTTCTTCAAAATTAGGATAAAAAAAGAACCTGTGTGATAATAATTTTAATAAAGCTCCTCTTTTCTTAATAAATGATGAGGCTGCTTGCTTTTAGTCGAAGATATGAGGTAAAAGAAAAGAACTGGTTAAAAATGTGAAATTTCTTCTATTTAACACAAAGTTATTATTTTCTCGAAATAACCTGTTCCGAACACAGAAGACTTATGAAGACTTTTGATGGTGAAAAAGAAATTCTCCTTTTCCTCTCATGTTTCAAAATGATTAAAGTTTGACACCCGCTCTCTGTTAAAGATAATATTAAGCCCTTTCCAACATGCAGATGCAATTTTACACATCTGCAGCAGACAACTTTGAAAACTTCTATGCAAAAATAGTGAAATCTCTCTAAATGAAAGCATAATTATTTAAAAGAGTTGCAAACATTGTGGCAAACATCTGTGATGCAACTGCATGTGTAAAAATGTTACACAGGAATTCACACTTACCTCTGCTTGTGGAGGGTGGACACCCATCTGTGGGTTCTGCATAACAAATGCTTGGCCTCCAGCATAGACAATTGGCGGAACTGCCGGTTTGGGACGGTAAGGAATTGTTGCTCCCTTTGGTGGGGACTGGAGGAAAGAAAAGGTAAAAAGTAGGTCATAGCGAAGGAAGGACTGTTATTTAGGTGAATTTGCGGGTCAACCCTTGTCCACAGTACAAAAGGGTAGGAAATATCAGTAATATTTGAAGATAGGAAAATAGAACAGGTACTTTGTTTTTTTATCAACCCATTTATCTTCTTCAATGGATTCCTAAAAATATAACATGAACAAATATTGATAATTCCAGAAATAGGGCACAATGAGAACTTTCTGGAATTCAAAAAATGTCAATCTGGAAGAGTCTAGCATTAGCCCATCACATAATGGATAAACAGAATTTGTTACTTCATTCACACATACTAATTAACCCTTTCCCTCATACAACAATTCTGCAGCAGACGACTTTGAACGTATTTTGTCAAAAAATAGAAAATCTCCATAATTGAATGGATAACCTATGACAAAAAGTGGAAAACACGTTTTGTGCAATTTCTTCTTTTGTCACTATGTTTTCAAAACGCTGTCTGCTGCAGAGGCGTCAGAAAGCGTCTATATGAGGGAAAGGGTTAACTGATCACTCATGCAGATTTACAGCTGACGACTTTTCCAATGTTTTCAAAATTAATATATTCAATAATTTTTATTTTCAATATACAAATTTCCTTTTTTTTTTTTTCCTGAATACATTCCGACTCGTCTGCAGCAGATTTCTTGTAAGTGGGAAAGGGTTAAAGTGATACCAATTTTACAGAAATTGAGTCATTTAAATTATTCCAGGGAACAAAATATTAACCCAAGTTCAATGCAATTTTGTCAATGTAACAAGACATTTTTACCCATAAGGCTTATTATCCAACTTTGTATCTGTCACCATGGTTATTGTCTGATGGTCATTGACATTGTTAAGTATATATAATTTACCTCATTTGATATTTTGAGTCAACTGCTTTTAAATTGTCTTGGAATTCAAACATTAGATCAGAAAAAGTGAAGTTAAAAACTGTTGGAAAAGGAGAATTTGCTTGTTTTAAGCCATTTCAGTGCTTGCCAAAAGTTTTTCACATTTAACCCTTTCCCACCTGCTGACATATTTTGAAGTAATAGCAGCAGACGACTTTTGAAAACATTGTGGCCAAAGGTTAAATTGCTCAAGGTGAAATTGCTCATGATGAGCAATTTTACCTTTGGCCAATGTTTTCAACTTTACCTAACAATAAAGCTATCTTTTATGAATATTTTTCTGGTTTTTGTCACAATGTTTTCAAAGTAGTCTGCTGCAGATTTGATGTATGTGGGAAAGGGTTATAAGTGGGTCTGCTAGAGAAGTGTTACATTCCCTTTGTATTAGGAAAAGGATTAACAAATATAATATACTAAATACGGGCTTCAAGCTGATGGTTAAACAGAAACAATTTTTAAAATGCATCACCTTCTCGCATTTAACTCTTTTCATATCTTAACCCTTTCCCTCATATAGACGCTTTCTGACGCCTCTGTAGCAGACGGCTTTTTGAAAACATAGCGACAAAAGAAGAAATTGCTCAAAACGAGCAATTTCTCCTTTTGACACAATGTTTTCCACTTTTTGTCATAGGTAATCCATCCAATTATAGAGATTTTCTATTTTTTGACAAAAGTCGTCTGCTGCAGAATTGTCGTACGAGGGAAAGGGTTAAGGCTTTCTCATAGTGACTCATTCACTTCGGTAACATAAATATTAAAATTAATGATACTCTTAAATAACTTATTATATTGATATGACGTAATTGTTTTTATATTGTATCAAATGACAATATTAAGGACTTAAACAACATAATTAGACAACATTTTGTTTCTGTTTAGTCAGCTATCAACCTTCTCTTCTTTCCTTTTGGTGGAAAATTTGTAGACTTCAAAAATGGATAAATTGATATTCTCCCACATTTAAACGGTTGCATTCTTAAATAATGTTACTAAGATTTACCTTTGAAGAAAATATTCCATTGTTTATTACCAACAATTGACCATTTCTACAAATTATTTCCGTACATGCAATAAAAGACCTCTTAATACTGGGAAAATATATTTAAATATTTCTTAACAGTCAACACATTATAAAATACACAAAATAAGGAAATATTCTTTGGAAAATCTGATTCCATATTGACATGCTATATTTACTGGATAAATAATATAGATGGCTAGAAAAAGATAGAAATCACTGTACAAAATGGTCAGGAAAAATATTTTCTTTCAAAAATAAGGCAGAAAGGGTGGGAAGTATGGAGGCGATTTTAAACCTCGGGTTAACAACATCACCAAGGAGATGGGTCAAATTGCCATGATGACAATAAAAAGGTCAAAAACCAAGAGATAAGCCTAGGATTGAAATTGATCACGTTTGATTCCATAAGAAAAACAAGACATTAGGTATGCTTGGGGGTCAGTTTGCTTAGTAGAGCAACTAAACAAATAAATAATATCCACTGATGTAGAAAAGAAATACACATATATATATATATATAATTATATTAGTCTGCTTGCTGCATGTATTAACATATGGTCACAATAAGGCCATTCACTTGATGCATATAAATTCATATATGTATAGCTATACATGGTTTTAGTAAAAGCGTGTAAATTATTCTGACATAGAAATAGCGCAATCTAATACTAAATGACAAAAGCTTTTGAGCAGAATTTCTACACAAGGCTGTTTTCTTTAATTTAAAAAGATCCTTCATTTGGTAAAGGACATTTAAAGAGATTAAAAACAGAAAATTAATTAGAATTTTAAAATAATATGTGAATATCTTGTTTTGTAACCCTTTTCTAGTTGCAGCTTTTCATGCCCTTGCAACAGATGACTTGAAAACATTGTGGGAAAATGAACAATTTGTCTTCGTGAGTAATTTCACCTTTTCCTTCAATATTTTAAATTTGTTATCACTTCAGAATGGAATGATGTTCTCAAAGAAGTAAACTCTGTAACTATCAGATTAATGTTAACGAAAAGGTATTCTTAAATTAAAAAAATACACAAACAAGTTAAGATATTGTATATTGAGAATGATGTATATGCACTAATCAGTGACATTTTTTCACAAAAAGGCATTGTTATAGTATTAAAACATGTTAAGAAGGACATCTTCTGATGAAAGTGTAGACATAAATATAAGAAGGGAGATTTGAGAAATGGCTTAGGGGCATTTTGGTAGAGTAAATACAATAATTTGTGATATTAATCATTCATTAAATATAGCGAAAATGTATTAATATGCAAGTCTATCATAAATAATTATTTTCCATCATTAAAAAGCTACACAAGAAGATTTCAGGGTAACAGGACGAAGCTACTGACTGGGTGGATTAATCAAGGGAAGTAACTCTAAGGACCTAAGCCAATAACATCCAGAGTTGCTCACCTTGGACTCAGGTAGAGTGAGATGCCTAAAATAACAAGTTGTTGGTCATTTGCTTGATGTTTATGACTTTTTAACAATTTTACATCACAGTTTATATAAATGTTCCCAAGGCAACCAGCAATATACTTCAATATAATACTTCACACATTGACCACACCTTAATAATGTGGTTGTAATTTTCAACATTGACTAGAAGTCAGTATTTTCCAGAGAAAAATAAAAATAAACAAATCTGCATGCATTTTTAATTAGTTGTGTCATTAAAAGCAACTTGTTTGAAAACAATTTTTAATAAAAATCTCTTGGAGAATAAATATCAATTCATTAAAAAACAGAAATGTGCCGAGAAATGATGGCCAACATTTAAAACTGTTGAAGGTAGTCTTAAGAAAAGATTAGCACTTACTTATTTAGTCACAATGTTTTCAATTCTTAATAAAATTTCAAAATATTGAAGTTCTATCCAATCAGAAAGTTAAACCTGTTCTTATCTATTTGCAAACTTGTGTAGTTCAGATACTAATTTAGAACAACACAACAAGAATAAAGAACGTCTTCAAGTAGCAAGTAAATGAGAAACAGATTGCCATAAGCAATTTCTCTCTTTTTTCAATATATACATATGTCTGGCATGCAGACACATTCTGACGCCCATGTTGCAAAGGGAGAAATTGCTCATAATGAACAATTTCTACTTTTGCAACAATAATTTCAAGTTGGTTCAATAACCGTTCTTTCATTAAAGAGGTTTTAATATTTTTGACTAAATATTTTCAAAGTCGCCTGTTGCCGATTTAAATTAATTTAAAAGAGGCTGCTAGGTTTTAGCAATTTCCCGCAACATAAGTTCTATTTAACCCTATTCCCAATACAGATGAATGTTGATGCAGCAAGTGACTTAAGTAAAACATTGTTGCAAAAGGAGAAATTGTCAAAACAAAAATATGTTTGGAATAGTTATAATTTTACAATAACTCTTTCTTCAGATGACTGAAGTATAAATACTTTACATTTACATTCAGCAATTCTTCAAGAGGATAGCAGTCAAATTCTGAAAGCATTGGAGAGAAAGCTTGATTGTCTTGAATTATTAGTGCTTATTTGAATTGCAGTAATAGCATGGCGACAATACACTTATTCATAATCTTGTAGACCCTTTCCCATTTGTAGAAGCATCTGAAGTTTTTGAAAACAATTTGTCATTTCGCCACAAAGTTTTCAACTCCATTTTAATAGTAAAACTCTCATTTATTGAGATTTATCATATTTTTGTCAATAAGTTTTGAACATCGAATGCTGCAGAATTGTTGTATATGGAAAAGGGTTAAACAGGTCAAGTGTGACTACAGTGTTACTCCAATAACACTGTAAACAGCTCTTTTTATACCACTCAAATACAAAAAATAGTGTTCTATAATATTTACCTCTAACATAATTCCGCAAACCAGTCTGATACACGCCGTAACAGCTTCTGCAGTCCCAGATATAGTAACTGCACGCTCAGTCGAATTCGGTAACATTTCACTTGCCACTTGTATCGATGCACCGGTACTCTGGAGGTGATAAATTATACATAAATTATTCTGTCTGCAATTCCTTTAATAACTTCAACAATAATATTGAGAATGAAAAGTTCATGTGCTTACAAACATATTTAGAATGAACCCCTCTCCTAATACAGATGGCTTTTTGGCACTCTGCTGAAGAATACAAAGTATTCAACTTTAATCAATAATTATTCTTTCATCTATGAAGTTTCCATACGTTTGACTTCGTACCCAATGTGTTCAAATACAAATTGTGATCGACATTCCCCACCAGGTGTCACGACTCTAGGTAAAGTACAAAGAAATGCGCGACTGACTGACTGAGGAAGGTAAATTTAAATTTGTCAACCCCACAATGTAGAAAGATTTATTTAAAAACATTTACAAATCTGTAAAGCTGCAGATAAAATGTGTGTTCTTTATCATTTTTTAGCCTCCAATTAAAAACCTCAAAACAATCTCACTGAGATTGTTTTTTTTGTTATATCACACTATAGGGTTTTCCCTTTCTGATGCCTCTGCAGCAAACATCTTTTTGAAAACATGTCGACAAAAGAAGAAATTGCTCAAAACAAGCAATTTTTCCTATTTAGGTCACCATGTTTTCAACTCTATTCAATTATTGTACTTTCATTTAAAAGGAGTTCCCAATTTTGTTCAGGTATGTTTTTAATGTCGTCTGCTGCAGATCTATTGTATGTGGGAAAAGGTTTAACCCTTTCCCACCTGCAGAGCATTTTGAGGCAATAACAGCAGACGACTCTTGAAAAAATTGTGGCAAAAGGTGAAATTGCTCATAATGAGCAATTTTTCCTTTGGCCACAATGTTTTAAACTTTATTTAACAATTAAGCTATCTTTTATGGAGATTATTCAGGTTTTTCGTCACTAGGTTTTCAAAGTCGTCTGCTGCAGATCTGTTGGATGTGGAAAAGGGTTAACCGAGTAATAAGAGCCAAGTCCAGTTTACTCCTCCGTATCTAAGCATCTGGAAAAGGTATGCCAAAAACAAGTTCACTTACTTCTCGGATTTCCTTTATTTTGATGCCACCTTTTCCTATCAATGAGCCACATTGGCTTGCAGGCACGACGAGTCGCAGCGTGACGGGAGGTTTAGGCACTGTCGGAGTGTTTTGTAGGTCCTGAAATATGCAGGTCTGAAATGACCCAGGGGTCAAAGGTCGAATTAATGAAAAACACAACACTTCACAACATGCAGGGTAAAATAAAGATAAACAAGTCAACTAAAACACTTTCTAGCAATTATTTTCTACAGTCATTCATCTAAAATCAGAACCCATTTATGTCATAGTAGCTCATGTTCTTTTTTATAAACCATTTCACTGATCATTTCTTTGACAGTTGTCAATTGGATCATTAATTGTCCAATTTTCAAGATAATGTTTTGTTCAAATGTTTTTAAGCAGACAACTTACAAAATATCATACCAGGTTAACATTTAACCCTCTCCACTTAAAATATATCTGACGACTCTATAATATAATCTCTATAAATTAAAGTGTATTACGGAGAAATTGCTCTACTTGCCACAATAGTTTTAAAAGTTGTCAATTGCAGATGTCTCAAAATGCTTCTACAAGTGGTAAAGAGTTAATTGACACACCGATTCCGAATACGGGACAATCATGTGTATAAGTTTACCATAAGCTACTGCCCGATAAAGGGACATAAATGGGTTCCTGGTATCACTGTGATCTTTGAAAATTCTGGGCTCTGATAAAGGGGAATAACCTTTCCATGTGAGATGCATATGGTTATTGCACATTTTGTTATTCCTGTATTGCTTCTCTTTGCACCATGTTTTCTATAGTAATTTTCTTTTACCATTTCCCACATTCTAACACATCTGCAGCAGTTGACCATTGAAAACATTGAAACCAAAGGAAAAATTGTGCAGCAAATTAAGATTTGTTTCCCAATTGCCTGCTGCAGTTTAGTTCTATTTGTAAAAGGAACGAGTATTTCATTAACCCTTTTCCTCATATAGACGCTTTTCTGAAGCCTCTGCAGCAGACAGCTTTTTAAAAACAGTGACAAAAGAAGAAATTGCTCAAAACAAGCAAATTCAGAGAATCATGGTCCCCCGCCAGGGTCAAGGTCACAAAAATTGGTATTGATGGAAAGGGGTTGTCACAAGGAATACACATGTGAAATATGAAAGCAGTACCTATTACGGTTCAGAAGTAAGGGCCATAACTCCGTGAAAAATCATCCAACCGGAACGCAAACACGATATGCGCATCTACACTTGGTGGTGATCCTTCCTATGAAGTTTCATCAAATTCCAAAAAGCGGTTGCAGAGAAATAGCCCGGAAAAATGAATTTAGTCATACATAGCCGGATGGTGGGGTAAAGGGCCATAACTCCGTGAAAAATCATCCAACCGGAACGCAAACACGATATGCGCATCTACACTTGGTGGTGATCCTTCCTATGAAGTTTCATAAAATTCCAAAAAGCGGTTGCAGAGAAATAGCCCGGAAATGAATTTAGTCATACATAGCCTGATGGTGGAGTAAAGGGCCATAACTCCGTGAAAAATAATCCAACCGGAACGCAAACACGATATGCGCATCTACACTTGGTGGTGATCCTTCCTATGAAGTTTCATAAAATTCCAAAAAGCGGTTGCAGAGAAATAGCCCGGAAATGAATTTAGTCATTAGGGGTAAAGGGCCATAACTCCGTGAAAAATAATCCAACCGGAACGCAAACACGATATGCGCATCTACACTTGGTGGTGATCCTTCCTATGAAGTTTCATAAAATTCCAAAAAGCGGTTGCAGAGAAATAGCCCGGAAATGAATTTAGTCATACATAGGGGTAAAGGGCCATAACTCCGTGAAAAATAATCCAACCGGAACGCAAACACGATATGCGCATCTACACTTGGTGGTGATCCTTCCTATGAAATTTCATCAAATTCGAAAAAGCGGTTGCAGAGAAATAGCCCGGAAACGAAAGTGTGACAGCGTGACTGACGGACTGACGGACGGACGGACGGACTGACGGACTGACGGACGGACTGACTGACGAATGAGAAATAATAGTCCCCCGCTTTCGCTAAAGCGGGGGACAACAAGCAATTTCTCCCTTTGCCACAATGTTTTCCACTTTTAGTCATAGATTATAATGGATAACCTATGTTTTGACAAAATATGTGCAATGTCGTCTGCTGCAGAATTTTCGTATGAGGTAAAGGGTTAGTATGATCAATTTTTTCAGTTCTGTATCAGTAATTTTGTACATTTTCAAAGCACACAGATGATAAACAAACAGAATGGTATCTGTCAATAAAGTATGAACTGATAACCTGACAGAACATTTTTAATCGCATCTACTTTGAAAACATTAGAGCAAAAAATTGCAACATCTAGATAACTTCAAGTATAGTTTTTTCTACACAGATGAGAAAATGAGAAATAACTTATCATGAGTGATTTCTCCTTACCCACATAAGTTGTCTACCATATAGGTATCAAATGTCATCTGTCATGTGAACAGTATATAATGGTGTAAAGTTCTTAAATAAAATACTGCATTAAATTAGTTGAGTATCCATTTGTCTTTTTTTCTGAAGGTACACAAATTATTTCAGCTGCAGCAGCTCTTAGAATCATTGATGGAAATCAGAAGTTCATTTAAACAAGAAACTTCTCTATACACATATTTTAGGTGTTTTGAAAAGACATCTTTATTTTCAATTACTCTCTATATTTCAATTTTACCAATAGATGGACTCAATTTAACCCTTTCCCTCATATAAATGCTTTCGGACACCTCTGCAGCAGACGGCTTTTTGAAAACATAGTGACAAAAGAAGAAATTGCACAAAACGTGCAATTTCTCCTTTTGCCACAATGTTTTCCACTTTTAGTCATAGGTTATCCATTCAATTATGGAGATTTTCTATGTTTTGACAAAGTACGTTCAAAGTCGTCTGCTTCAGAATTGTCGTATGAGGGAAAGGGTTAAATATAAAATTATCAGACAATGGGTTCATGATAATATTTTAACTATAATTTTTCTTAATTAAGATTACTAATTTCAATAACTCAGAACATTTGAAGGTGTTGTTAATAATCAACCTACCTGTATTTAAAAGAAACTGTTTGAAAACATTGTGGCAAAAGGAGAAATCTATATTACCAATTGCTTTGCCTAGGGGTTATCAAAGTTTTCGACGGATCAAATTTCAGATATTCAGATAAACTATAAAGTCCTTGACTGTAATTGTAACAAGAACTCATGAGGAGCAATGATTACTCTCTGCATGAATAAAATATTTTTGTGTGTGTATGTTATGTAGTTTCTCTTTTAAATTCCATAGCAATAAATAGGTTGATCATTAACTATAATATTTAAAATCTCATGCATATAAGACTGAGGCACTTCCAGAGATTAAGGGTCATAATTCTTAGGGGAACCAGACTCAAGTGAGTCAGTCAGTGCATCTACACACCCTCACCAAAGCCTGTACCGTCAGCCCATATGGTATATAGTGATAGATGTAATTATTGACAAACTTAGTGTAGCTCCAAGAATTAATTTATTGACCATGCAACTTTAATTGATGACAAGACCCCAAAACTTTGCAAACGGCTCGATGCAATTTTCCAGAATTTTTTATAATTTCATTGTTGTTCTCTTCCTTAGATATTAACCTATGTAATCAGAATTAATAAATAAGGCTGAGACAAGAACAAAATTCTATCCTTTTTTAACGCTTCGCCACCTGCAGACGCATTTTGATGCAATAGCAGCAGACGACTTTTGAAAACACTGTGACATCTATTTAATAAATAAGCTTTCATTTATGGAGATTTTTTCATGTTTTGCCAAGATGTTTTTAAGGTAGTCTACTTCAGATTTGCTGTATGTAGGAAAGCGTTAATTGAGAAATTCTGGGGTAAAGATAAATAATGCAGTAGAAATCACACGGGTAAAAATGAAAAGCAAGTGCTAGACGAGAACAAGAATTGCTGTAGGGATAAGAAACTTTCACATATTGTGCCTATTAATTAATATGTTCTCAATTTGAAGCATTTAAAGGTACATACATCATTAACCTTTTCCCTTATATAGATGACTTTAGACACATCTTCAGCAGATGACTTCTGAAAACATTGAGGGAACTGGAAAAATTGCTTAGTATAAGCAATTTCTACTTTACCCACATTTTTTTTTGTTTTTTACAGATAATGCAAAATACCTTAACCCTTTCTAATATACACACTCCTCCGTAGCAGACGATTTTGAAAACATTCTTCTTTCATATATAGAGAGTATCCATATCTTTGACTAAATGTTTTTGCAGTCATCTTTTGCAGATTTGTTGTATGTTGGAAAGGTATAACCACAATAATGTGAAAAGTTTCCCATTATAAATTCAAGCACAAAGGTTGTCTCAAGAGACACAGAACAGGGCCATACCTCTTCAAACTTTGAACAGATCATTGTGAATGCTTTGTGGATATTTTCTGTCGTTCCCGTGATTGTAACGATCCTCTCTGGACAGGAACCATCCGATATGTTGATCTTAGCACCACTCTGGAATAGGTAAATAAATCTTCATTATTACTATATATAAATGCATGTCATAATCAACCAAAATGTATTGTAGTGTTTGGCAAGAAGAAACAAATTGACAAAAATATTCAGTACATTTCAGATCAAGCAATGATTATTCAACTTGAGTTGTAAGTTTATAAAAATTCATGTCATTTTCAACATTTAAGCAGGTTTTTGAAAGAACACGTGACTGTGTTGCCTGCCAATATGTCAGTATGTGAAAGTGTGATGGACAGAGACCATGAAGCAGTGAAGTTCCAATCTTCAGAGTCACAATTGTGAAATTGCTACTTTTGCAACAGTACACTATACTCACATTTCTGTAAAGACCCAAACCATTATCTTCCCCTAAGTTAATTTGTGTACAATATTTCCCTTAAAAATCTAACTATATGAACTTATTTGGCAAAGGGTAAAAGAACTTTTAAAAGTAATGACAGAAAAGCAATTGTAAGAAAAGTACAGAAGATTACAGGAAGTAACCATTATGGTTTCTCAGTTCCATGAAATTGTACACTAATGTGTTATTTCTGTTTGAAAGTTCTAACGAAAATAACTTCAAAATCTCTGTCCTGTGTGACTCCTTTTTTTCATTTACACGTACAAGTTCATTACAATTCATCTGAAGCAAACAGAAAGAAATTTGGCATAATGCTTTAAACATTTCACATATTTGGGTGTACCGGTAGATGTTTTCATAGTCCTCTGCTGCAGAGTTGTTGTATCTTGGAAACAGATAATACAGATAACTTTCGCCAACTCGGAAGCAGAAGACTTGTGAAAAGAACAGTTGAAGTTGCTCCTTTTTTTTTCATTGTCTGAACATGTTGGACAACATTTGTTTAAACCGTTTGACAGTTTTAAGCCTTCTCCATATGAAGCAAACAAATCTACAGCAGATGACTTTGGAAAAATCTGAACATAAACCATGATATACTTACATCTTCCCTGTATTTCTTTATATTGTCCCCTTTCTGGAAAATATCAAAGTAAAATGTTACATAACTGAGAAACCATTTTGATCAACATCCAATTTTTGGGAATATCATTTCATCTGTTGTCCAAAGTCATTATAAAGTAAAAGACTGAACAAAAAACATCCACAAATCTACACAGCTTCTCATTTCTTATCCATTTTAACCAGCGTTGTTAAATCAAAATAGTGTGTTTCATTAATTAAATTTGTTCATTAGACAATTACTTGAGGGGCCAATTTGGGATTATTTCACAAGAATCTGTAGTCCAAAACAGATTTGAAACCATAATCAATGGCGGTAACTGATGTCGTAATTTGTAGAAATTAACCCAAATTACATTTGAGACATGTCAGGCAATAAGGGGTCATATTGCATCTCCAAATTGTAAAGAATCAGAAGAGTCTGGGATATAGGAACAGTTCCTCTGCAGCTTTCAGTATCTTTCTACAAGTAATGTAGCTGTAGGCATAACTTCTTATTAAGTCTAGCATTAATCATTCATATCATATTCACGAATGTTTAACTGATACCTAAATGGAGGCACCACTAGATTCCATTTCATCTGATACAGTTTGAGGTTAGCCCTTTCAAAGCAGTAGAATTTAAAAAAGGTTATCATTCTGAATTTTATTTTACATTATCCGGAAGGGCCTCTTGTTTCAACAATGTTGTTTTTATCTTAAATTTTTAGAAAGACTTCATACAGCTTATATTAAGCGAAAAATATATTCCGCTGTGACTTTGATATAAAACACAGGCGCCTGTACAAGATGGAGAAAATAAGAAAATTACTGTAATTACTAGTCTCAGAGGTGACTTATAACACATTCCTAAAGTGTAATGAAGTCATTTGTGCCCCTAGTTTGAAATTATTATTACACAATTATGAACTTTCTCTGCTTTTTTTCTGGAATATTGAACAAACAGTATGTCTAAAGTAAATATTCATCATTCCAAGCCTACTCCAGAAGTTATGTCCATTAAAAAAACTTTCCAGCTTTGGTCTTTTTTTTAATACAACAGTTGTTGATGCATAAGCAGAATCACTCCAGAAGTTATGTCCATTAAAAAAACTTTCCAGCTTTGGTCTTTTTTTTAATACAACAGTTGTTGATGCATAAGCAGTAGATTCTATCTATCGAGTCATTGTTCAAATTGTGGTTGCAATTTATCACTTTCCAATTATTTTTTTCAAAGACATTTCTTAAGCAGAAGACTATTTGGTCAAAATAAAATCCACTTACCTTTCCTATTATACTTCCCACTTCCTGAAAAATAGAAAAAGAAAACGCCATTTGTAATTCTTTCATCATTAATACATGCAATTCAATTGCAAGTTTCTATTATAATTTTTAATTAAATAAAACCCTTATAGGAATGGCTTTTCTTTATTGAGAATAATATTCAACCCTATCCCACATGCAGACGACTTTTGAAAACATTGTGGCCAAAGGTGAAATTGCTCAATTTCACCTTTAGCCACAATATTTTCAACTTTATTAAACAATTAAGCTATCTTTTATGGAGATTTTTCAGGTTTTTGTCACTATGTTTTCAAACTCATCTGTTGTATGTGGGAAAAGGGTTAAGAGCTATTTATGGTACATCTATACAGCCTTACTTTAACCATCTCTGATAGTTGGAGACATTTTGGGGCATCTGTAGCAAACAAGTTTTGAAAATGTTGTGACAAAAATGAGAAAATGCTTATGATAAGCTTTTTGTCCTTTTAGCCACTATGTTTTCAAGTCTATTCAATAATTATACTTTCAGTTATGGAGATTTCCCATGTTTTTGCCTAGATAAACTAAACTGCTGCAGATTTGTTGTATGTGAAAATTTCGAACAATTTCCAGACAAGAAAATATAATTAATGAATAGAGCTTAAAACATTTCGGCAAAAAGAGAAAATTGCTTCTTTTATGAACAATTTCAATGTACATTATGTTTTCAAAAGATGTCTGCTGCAGATGCATCAAAATGGGTATGCACATCGGAAAAGGATTAACACAATGTATGTAGCACAAAACTAAGTCACATTTAAAGTGAAATATAAAATTAATGTACTCCAATTTTATGTTCCAAGAAAAAATGGTGCGAAAAATTGTCACATCGCAAGCGAAATTATCTTAATTAGATATGAAAATGTGTGAAATATTGAAGTAAAATGTGTCTATGATGTCCTGTAATGAGCCATCAAGGTGTCATGTCTTTCTGTTACATTCATTATATTGCATTGATATCTTTGTAGAGATGCCCAATATCAAAACTTCTCGGTAAAAGTATGTACCAGCATCACATTTGTATTCACTAGGTGAGTCAGTGTGCCACAAAGAAAATGAATTAATATTTGTTTTAACCCTTTCCCTCATACAACAATTCTGCAGCAGACGACTTTTAACATATTTTGTCAAAAAATAGAAAATCTCTATAATTGAATGGATAACCTGAGTATGACTACAAGTGGAAAAACATTGTGGCAAAAGGAGAAATTGCGCATCTTGAGCAATTTCTTCCTTTGTCACTATTTTATCAAAAAGCAGTCTGCTGCAGAGGCATCAGAAAGTGTCTATATGAGGGAAAGGTTTAACCAATTTCTCCTTTATTTACTGTAATGTTTTCAAGATTTGTCATTGACACAGGCAGAATATGACTTTTAAAAAAATACCTGCAAACAGTGCAAAGTATCAGGGAAAAGATGACTGTTCTAAATACAGAAATATTTTGACACATCTGACTTTTTAAAAGTTTCCTGTCAATAGATAAGCTGATCATACTGAACAATTTCTCCTTTTGCTTAAATGTTTCTTACTTTATCTAATACATATAATCATATTTGCATTTATAGAGTTCATATTTATGGCAACATGTTTTCAAAGTCGTCTGCTGCAGATGTGTTGTATGTAGGAAAGGGTTAACCCTTTCCCTCATATAGACACTTTCTGATGCATTTGCATCAGACAGTTTTTTAAAACATAATGACAAAAGAAGAAATTGCTCAAAACGAGCAATTTCTCCTTTTGCCAAAATGTTTTCCACTTTTAGTCATGGGTTATCCATTCAATTATAGAGATTTTCTATTTTTTGACCAAATATGTTCAAAGTCGTCTGCTGCAGAATCGTCATATGAGGGAAAGGGCTAAAGCTATAATGATGCTTCATGAAACATAAAACATAATTATCTCATAATAAAGTTTGGATTAACGAGGAGAACACAAAATACAATTAGAAAACTGTTCCCTCCTGGTCGATGGTAATTTACGTCTGCTTGCTGTACATACTTTGTTAGCCCTAATTGTTTTAACTTTGATCCTCTTTAGATGAAAGTTTTTGTCTTCCTAATTGATGGGTATAAACATGGTACATGACTATGAATAAATAAATACTAATTAGCATTTTATGAATCCTTAAAAAAATAAAACAGACAATTTATGTTCTCTAAATTCTGATAAATATGCTTCGTGTCGATGGTAACCCAGTGGCATTCCACCTCATAGCCAAAGAGTAAAGATTGTGTCATACCAAAGACCTTAACCCTTTCCCTCATATAGACGCTTTCTGACGCCTTTGCAGCAGACGGCTTTTTGAAAACATAGTGACAAAAGAAGAAATTGCACAAAACGTGCAATTCCTCCTTTTGCCACAATGTTTTCCACTTTTTGTCATAGGTTATCCATTCAATTATGGAGATTTTCTATTTTTTGACAAAATATGTTCAAAGTCGTCTGCTGCAGAATTATCGTATGAGGGAAAGGGTTAAAGAAAAGTCAAGTATCAACTGACTCATACTGAAACGCACTGTTTACCTTTATCATTATAAGATTTGTCTTCTCTCAGCCACATTTGTCAGAATAATATTAGTCTTTAGAAAATAAACTGTTGTGATTTACTTGGTTAATTATCTTTGTAAAACATTGCATAATTCTTTAAGAGCCATTTGAGAAGACTTAAATATCAAACTTATAATGAATTGTTCAAAGTATTTATGACTGCTATAGAAAAGTTAATATAATTGAAAAAGGTTTGGTGACAATCAGTTACATAGTTAGAATCTGAGGAAAGCAGCCAAATTTTGATAATTTCCATTGATAAAATTTCCGAAGAAGGGGAGTATTCTGCTATAAACATTGAAAGAATTGACAGAAAAGTGTGAAGGTAAATCCTGTCTGAGATATCCACAGAAAAGAGTTAAACTGACTATGGTTTATATTACCATAAAATTCAATTAATAACATAAGCCATGTAATGACTGAAGTAAATTCCATTTTTATTACCAACAGATGAGGGACCTTGGTATACCTGAGGCAATTAGATCAACCTTATGGAAACTATCACCTCTTAACACTCCTGAACTTGATGAAGAGCATTTATCAGTACCTGAGCTGGATAACACCATTTATCCGAACCTGAGCTGGGTGACAGCATTTATCACTACCTGAGCTGGGTGACAAAATTTATCAGTACCAGAACTTGATGAAGAACATTTATCAGTTACCTCAGCTAGGTGACAACAATTATCAGTTACCTGAGCTGTACTTCAGGAAAACTGACTTGATGGCTCCTAGGAAAATAATGACAATTCAATGGTTTCATTTTGCCAAAAGTTTCTTAAAAATACAGGTTGATCTTGTGCTATACTAATCACACATGTTAAATAGAGTTGAAATCAGTCCAGCCAAAGGAGAAATTGCTCATCATGAACGATTTCTTCTTTTGTCTTAATATTTTCAAAAATCATCAATAGTAGAGGCATCAGATAGCATCAGCATGTGTAACAAAAAACCGAGGATGAAAATGCGAGTCACATTAACTTAGGGTGGTTATTTCTTTTCCTTGAAATGTGTGGGCCATAAGTAAGATTTCCCCTAGAAGTTTAATGTAACGGCATTTCAAGGTGACAACAATCCAATCTTCTTCTTCGTTTTTCCTTGGTAACCGCTTCCAAGGGCTCAAAAGTTACGGTAATTGAGTAACTGAAATTCCCGCAACTAGTGATTATGCCTTCATTTGTGTCACATGATTTTATTTTAAGGTCGTCTGCTGCATCATGCAGCCTGTTATTATACCATGGGAGCGGTGGAATTCACCAGGTCAATAAAGAAACAGTGGCAATAGTTATGGTAGCCATCATCCCACATACAACAAATCTGCAGCAGACGACTTTGAAAACATACCCGAAAAAGAGTGGAAGCTCCCTTTAAATGAGAGTACAATAATGAAATGGAGATGAAAACATGGTGACAAAAAGAGAAATTGCTCGCTTTGAGCAATTTCTTCTTTTGTCAGCATGTTTTCAAAAAGCCGTCTGCTGCAGAGTCGCCAGAAAGTGTCTATTTGAGGGAAAGGGGTAACAGAGCCTTCTATCCCATTTCAGACACCATAAAAGTAACTCAAGTAATAGCTAAATATGCAAAAAACTGAGTGCATTTCTTCATGATTACACCTTTGCAGTAAAGTGTGGAAAGGACAAAGTTCTTCTTATCCCTGAATGATTTCCAGAACCAATTTCAAGATGAACACTTTTAATTTAATTTTTTTTAGGAAGACCTTGCTTTGATAATATCTGAAGAAGAAGTACCATTTTTCAAATTGTCTTAAGATGCTTAAGTCAAAGACCAAGCAAGTGAAACTGTTTCTTATGAGAATTATGAGAACTCTAAATCATCATGGTGTTTAATAAATTACCCAACCAGAGTAGGGGGTTCAGACAGATAATTGTATTAGATATTGGGAGAGGATGTGACTACCTTGTCAACCCTTCAAATAACCCGCCAACCAATACCACCAACAGAAGACTATGACTTGGAGAAAACACCAGCATTGCGAGAAATGGAGATGTATAACTTGTTAGATGGATGCATTATCAGTATATTCTAATGTGTGTTATTAAAAATATACAACTATACTCCTTATATAGTAGTTTGCTAGTATCAGTATTTCCCTGCTTCTAAATGGAGAGAAATGTTGACTGCTGTCTTTGGGATCAAATGTCGATCCCTCCCATGTATTCTAAATGCCATCATCCCTTTAAAATCACCAATCTCCATGAGAGGGTAATGATAGAGTATGAACCATGATAAATCATCCGTCAAAATATTGATGGACTTATGGCTTCCCCCGATGTTACACAGAGAATAGGAACTTTGTCTGTCAATTTCTCATTTATAGAGATTTCACACTTTTGCCTATGTTTTAAGAATAAAATTCACAGCCAATTTTCTGTTTGTGGGAAGTTCAGATATAATATCCTTTCATGATTTCCTTTTCCTTGCAATAGTCTTGAGATGAACAATCACAAAATGATAATCAATTCTCTTCCTATATTTTTACTTACTGCAACTAAAAAATATAACTGGAAAAGAAGAAACGTTTCAAATCAATTCAAATTCTGCCTCCCTCAAGTTTTTCTTTGTATTTTAAATTTTCATTTTCATTTGGTCATTTACTGTTTTCTTATGTATAGAATATGAAGTGTCCAAAGCTTAATATTTCTTAGGTAATCAGATCCCATAATCATATCAACATTGGACATTAACCCTTTCCCTGAGAAAGCTGACAGTTAAGGCCTTTGTAGCAGCCTTTTGACATGATGCTAAACCAATAACAGAATAACAGTCTGGCTGATCTTGACCAACCTCTTCCTTAGCTTAATCTACAAGAAGCAGTATGGTCCTAAAATCATACAAGAACCAGTCTTCTAAATATCTTCCATAGTAAAGAGTTAACTGTTTTCCTGCTATTGCTAAAAGTAAAGGGAACCGGGAAAATACATAGAAGCATTACATAATTGGTACTTCTGTCAACCCCAGACCGATCCATGGATATTATAATTACCTGTTACCCTCGTGCATTTGACATTTAATTCAATGTACGAGAGAAACACTGTGATTAACAAGGAGCAGTAGAAGTCAATATTTACCAACCAATATTGGTCCAAGGTACGTATCACAATTACAAACCAAGAGTACATAGACTATTTAAATAAGTGTAGGACACAGTGACCATTGCTAGATATTTTCAAATTTGTCTGCTGCAGATTATCATCATTGAATGTTTGAGCAATAAATTGAATTGAAAACATTATGACAAAAGGAGAAATTGCACATGATGATTTATTTCATGTTGCCCCAATGATTTAAAAAAAAAAAGTATTCTGTTGATGTGTCTAAATGTATCTACATAGAAAGGGGTTAACCCTTTCCCCCCTATAGACGCATTTTGACACATTTATATATTTTTTCCCGTGTTTTGGCCTAGTGGTTTTCAAAGTTGTCTGCTGCAGATTGTTGTATGTGGGAAAGCCTTAAATACCAAAGTACTGCTTGCAAATTGTCACAGAGAATCAGCACAATACTCATCGAGGGAGAGATCTGTTTCCCCGGTTAGAGAAGAGAGATATTAACAAGGTGTCTGGGATACCACTTACTTTTAACACTTCTAAACTTCTAACTTTTCTTGATATTTTAAGGTGTGAACAATTTGTCACAACTCTACCAAAGACTAACTAGGGTAACACTTTACAACAAACAGACGCATTTCAATGCATCAACAACAAATTTTGAAAACATTCCAGTAGAAGGAGAAATTGTTCTTTCCCTCATACGACAATTCTGCAGCAGACGACTTTGAACATATTTTGTTAAAAAACAAAAAATCTCTAAAATTGAATGGATAACTTATGATTAAAAGCGGAAAACATTGTGGCAAAGGGAGAAATTTGTCGTTTTGAGCAATTTCTCCTTTTGTCACTATGTTTTCAAAAAGCTGTCTGCTGCAGAGGCGTCAGAAAGCGTCTTTATGAGGGAAAGGGTTAAATAACAGTATATGGATCCAAAGACATATACATGTTTGTAGTTTCAATGACAAAATTTGATGTATTGCTGTTTGCATTATGCAAGTGATTGTTTATCTTATTCCATTGATCGGTCAGAGTTTAATGCAGTTTTCAACATTATTACAGTAATATTACGGCAGTCTGTTCAGCGTACCATGTTCTCTGGTTCTCTCTTACCAGTACTCCAGACACCAGTCTAAGACGATTATTGAAAAAAACTAAAATATTACCTGCAGATACGTAAAGACATGAAAGATGTATAATTTATAAAACATCCATGAACCCGAGTTTCATCCAACCAACATTACCCCCACTTCCCTCTGTAACGGCCTGGTAAATAGAGTCATTACTCCTCAATCAGGGAATGTTACTGCCAAATGGAAACAAAGTGGCCCCAAGACATAACAGTCTTCTCTCTTCACAAACATAAAATGAGAAGAACGGTTTCCATGGTATGTCGCTGTACTTGACTTGAAGCGAATCGAAAATAACTTGGGGTTTTCACAGAATGCTAGCAAGTTAACACTTATTTCTATTACATATGGCTTATATACAATGAAATTTCTAACTTTTGACATATACTGTATAAAATAAACCAGAAAACATTGGACACATCTGCCGAGTAGACAAATTCTTTATACAAACAATTTCTCCTCTTTTCCTTAAATAATACTTCTGATTGTGTTACAATTTTTTTCTCAAAGTTTAAAATCAGATACCACATACTGTATTGCAATACAGTTTTTACTTCTATAATCTCTAAGACAGGACAGATCAAATTGCATTGAAAACATTACTAAGTGACAAAAACCTGAAAAATCTCAATAAAAGATAGCTTAATTGTAAAATAAAGTTAAAAACTTTGTGGCAAAACAAGAAATTGCTCATCATGAGCAATTTCACCTTTGGACACAATGTTTTTAAATGTCGGCTGCTGCAGAAGCATCAGAAAGCGTCTGTATGTGCGAAAGGTTTAACAGACCATTTTGGGTTGGGTTTCCACTATGGCTACTTCATTTCCTGGTCATAATGGATTGAAACTGAGCATTTTAGCTTCCAACTATAATTAGTGCCTTTCTCCAGGATAAACCCTGTCTTTTTATGCCTCAAACTCCTTCCCACATACAACAGATTTGAAGCAGATGACCTTTTTTAACCCTTTCCCTCATACAACATTTCTGTAGCAGTCGACTTTAAACATATTTTGTCAAAAAATAGAAAATCTCTATAATTGTAACCTTTGATTAAAAGTGGAAAACATTGTGGCAAAAGGAGAAATTGCTTGTCTTGATTTTCAAAAAGCTGTCTGCTACAGAGGCGTCAGAAAGCGTCCATATGAGGGAAAGGGTTAAAAAACATTCAGACAAAAATATGGATAAATCTCTGTAAGTGAAAGTATCATTATTGAATATAATTGAAAACATTGTGACAGAAGGAGAAAGTGTTCACTAAGAATTTAATCTCCTTTTGTCACACTAAGGAATATAAATGCCGTCTGCAAGTGGGAAAGGTTACACCAAATACAATGAGTCTGCTCTAACATGGACTTGGATGAAGAAAGTATATCCTATTATCACGGATTTTGGTATTGAGGTCACAGCTTTGTACTTTCATGTCAAATGTTGACCTTTTACACTATGCGACCCTGCCTATATAATTCTTTGAAACATTTACCTGATAAATAGTTTAAGCTTCCCCTCAGGTTTTAAAGATCAGTGTATATAATGCGATGTCTGGAAAATTTGAAGCATAATTGTGATACCGGACAATATTTCCTTGACATTTTTTTGACAATGTTTTAAATTTGTTGTCTGTATCGGGTTCAAAAAGACATTTGTAAATTGTAACCATGTAGGGCATTAAGAAAAAAATGAGTTTAAACATGAATATCATGTAACTAGAAATGTCCGTGAATAATTGGATATCATGTGACCCGGGTTGGAGACAAAAAGTTCAATCTGCTACCTTCGTTATGGACATTAATAATGTCGCTAATGGCCTTGCAGCTACGAAACTTCCACTCGCAATGTCGAGTGACTGTCACGATTGCCATGAATACTTGGCCATTTTGTTACCAATTAACCCTTTCCCACATACATTTATCTGCATTAATTGATGAGCATCTGAAACTGAAAGCATCTAGGAACATTTTATTAAATTGAAGTACAAAACTAAGTAGAAAACATTGTGGAAATACTAAAAGCAATTTCTACTTTTGCCATAATGTTAAAAAAAATGTCTGCTGAAGATTTGTCAGAATGTGTCTGCAAGTGGGAGTGTTAAGGGCTTTGAGAAACCTTCTTCATCCTAAAATACAATTTGCAAACTTCTTGAAAAAGAAAATGTCTCAGACAAGTTCACATTACTTCCAATAAGCAATTACCAACTTTACTTAAATTATTATTTTGTCACGCTAGAAGGTTGACATATACTGAGAAAATAATTCAAATTCTGTAACTGAAATATTGCATTGGTAATTCAAGAAATCATTCACAAACAGGATGAAAAGAGTGAAATCTAGCCACAAGGAAAATCCTGGTCAATTCCTTTTCGCTGGCCATTATTCATTACAGAGCAATTGTTTCTCCTATATCAGGCTATAACATTACTTTCCTTTAATCATGTATCCATTGGCCATTGTAAGGAAAAACTCAATTTCCTTTTTTCCTTAAGGTTACACTGGATTCCTTGTGGGTGATATAGTCTACATTAGATATCATCAAAATGAAGTTACAACCTCATTATAAGATTTCCCGCTCTCCAATCATGGTCGACTTATTAGTAATTGATTATTCTTGGGTGTGCTTTGTAGGTTCCATCATAGTAGAAATGTTTAACCTTAACCCTTTCCCTCATACGACAAATCTGCAGCAGACGACTTTGAACATATTTTGTCAACAAATAGAAAATCTCTATAATTGAGTGGATAACCTATGACTAAAAGTGGAAAACATTGTGGCAAAAGAAGAAATTGCTCGTTTTGAGCAATTTCTTCTTTTGTCATTATGTTTTCAAAAAGCTGTCTGCTGCAGAGGCGTCAGAAAGCGTCTATATGAGGGAAAGGGTTAATTGTTAAGGTATATATTGTCCCTCAAGAACTATGATTGTAACCATCTTTAATTTTTATTAAAAGAATAATGAAAGAAATATTTCATGAATTATCAATTTATCAACTACGTTTAAATGTAGCCATTTTTTTTTTTTTTAAATACCTTTAATTCAATCTTCTTTAATATAGAAAAAAAAATTGAATTCATCTATATAGATGTGAAAATCTTGGAACATTATTGACTGGCAATCATTAGGACAAAAGGAGGAATCATGATCATGCGCAATTTCTCCTTTTGTCACAATGTTTCAAAAGTTGTGTGCTGCAGATGGGTCACCAGGGAAAACTATTTTTGCACAAGATGCTAACCCTTTCCTACATTAATATGCTTGCTGATGCCTCTGCAGCAGATGACTTTTGAAAACATTGTGGCAAAAGAAGAAATGGCTCATGATTAGCAATTTCTCCTTTTGCCACAATGTTTTCAACTCTCTTTTGTAATCACACTTTCACTTTTTGAGGTTTGCCATGGCCAGATGAGATCAAGGTCGTCTGCTGCAGATGTGTTGTATGTGGGAAAGGGTTAAAAGCTGGTAGAGAATCTTGCAGGTAAGGCTTTAATATTCCATTCAGGTACAGGGACACAAATCTCGATATGAAAATCAATATTTTCTTCCCTGATTCAAGCTGGCTCACAGTGGATGTCTTTCTCTAATAAACAAACTTAATAATGATATTGTAGCCAATCAAATAAGGATTTGCAGTGGGCACAGTACAAAAAAAAACATTACTTGTCATTGATCCTACATATTCCACTGCTCTAATAATCCATCCTTTGTACATCCTTTGGCAGCAGACGACTTTTCAAGAAGATTTACAATAACATGATACACCTAGATTCTTCATTAAACATACGTCTTATTTATTCAACAGATGCATGCATTTCATTTGAAATAACATAATAAATTAACTGCTCTGATTTAGCCTGCTCAAGAAAGAAAATGCCACTTTTCACATATTTTTTACCATATTGGGTATTTTTTCATTTCCAACAATGTTTCTACACTATTCTTCAAGGTCCCCTTTCGCCACAATGTTTTCAACTTCATTTAGGAATTGTTCTCTCATTTATATAGATTCCATATTCAAGGCATATATAGGCTGCAGATTTGTTTTATGTAGAAAGGGGTCAATATGGAAAACTTCTTTTAACCCTTTCCCACATACAACAAATCTGCATCAGACGACTTTGAAAACATAGTGACAAAAACCTGAACAATCTGCATAAAAAATAGCTTAATTGTTCATTTAAGTTGAAAACATTGTGACCAAAGGAGAAATTGCTCATGATGAGCAATTTCACCATAGGCCACAATGTTTTCAAAAAATGTCTGCTGTTATTGCGACAAAATGCGTCTGCAGGTGGGAAAGGGTTAAATTACCCAATGGTCAATCTTTTGTATCCACAGGGATTAATTTTTTCATCTATGGGGAAAAGCGTTATACTGCCACACGACTTGACAAATCAAAGCATATTGATTTTATATAGGGCTAATAATAGACTACCTAAGGTCTAATATTAATGAGTTTTTCCCCCAACCTTTGTTACCTTGTAAAACCCCTCATGCAACACTCTTCCACATGCAGAAGTAATCTAATGTATATATCTGCAGACACTTTCAGATGCATTTAAGAGCAGAACAATACATTTCTAATTTCCAACAATGCTTTCAATTGCAAGTCAAACTTATAATCTTAATGTTCTGGATGTTTACTCTTCTAATATCGTCTAATAATTAATTAAGCTCTTTTCATTATTATACCCTTGGATTTCTTTTCCTTGATTTTCCCTGTGAAACAGATGCTGTGTCAGGGAAAGAGATTAGAAATGTTCTTTGTTTAAACAAAAACGTTTCGAGATTATAATGGTTCTTCTAACAACATCAAAATACATTCAGATGTCACACTGTCTGTCCACTGAGAGCTTCACAAATAAAGTGGTATCTCACAAATTGATATAATTACGATCGAAACAGTTTTGCCTTTTACATAACAAAATTGAACCCATGTGATGTAATTTACTTTCTTTTTCCATGGTGCAACCGTGCCCTTCTTAATTGTCTTTTATTTCCTCTTAGGCATTAAACTTATGACAAAAAAAAAAGAAAAATATAAAAACACAATATAATAGAGAAATGTCAACATTTTCCAACAATGTACTGTATAGCATCTTTCAATGAGTGTTAAAAAACTAATTTGATATCAGCATAGACAAGATATTTGAACTTTTAATATTAAATTCGAAACATCCGAATAAAAGGAAAGTATCGAAGTCTCGGTCTGCCTTGTGTGACAATGTAAGCCACTTTATTCTCCTTTCGAAGAGATTTTTCTTTTTCCTCGATATCCCTGGAAACGTATTGATTTATGATCAGTAAATCAGAGACTCGTGAAAGCTTACAGGAAATCTATAAGTCTTATGACAATTTTTTCCCCCTAATTACATTTATCAGTCAACGGAAAAGTCAGTAAGGGAGCTTGTGTGACACAAAGCACAATCAAAGCCAATCAAAGTTACATTTGATCAAAAATCCAATGAAATAATGGTCTCTCCCTTGACCAAATAAGACTCCTGGACTTAACCCTTTCCCTTATATAGACACTTTTTGACGCCTCTGCAGCAGACAGCTTTTTGAAAACATAGTGACAAAAGAAGAAATTGCTCAAAACAAATTCTTCGTTTGCCACAATGTTTTCCACTTTTAGTCTTAGGTTATCCATATTATTTTCTATTTTTTGACAAAAATGGTGAAAGTCGTCTGCTGCAGAATTGTTGTATGAGGGATAGGGTTAAACCTTGCAAATATTACAGTCTCTTTTTCTTCAGTCCCTGCAGATTGCATTGATCGAAGAAGAGGGAAAATGTTCATATTTGGTATGATGTGCATTTAGACAATTCCCCACTTAGTGTTTTCCCCACCACTGCTATCTAAGTCTTGAAATAATTTGTAACTGTTCTTTTTTGGAAATGTGTCCATTATTGAAGTACTATTTGATTTTACAAACAGTAAAGATCAGTGAAGGAACTGATGTGATGCTTTGAAAAAATATTGATTCTTTATATAATCCAAAGGAGCAATTCCTCTTTTGTCACCATGTTTTCAAATTATTTAATTATTGTTCTGTCATTTAAAGGGATTTTCTGTGCCTTTTTCTAGACATTTTCAAAGTCGTCTGCTGCGGAATTGTTGTATGTGGGAAAGGGTTGTAGTTATTTGGACGCATCTGCCACAAGTATAATATATAATTACATTGCTATGTTTTGTAAAATTGTCATTTGAAAAAGATATAACATCCAATCTAGAAAGATTAACTGATTTAAAGAAAAAATAAAGGCAGGAGTTCATTGTCACGTATATTATACCAAGATTGTGTAAATCACTCAGATTTTCGCTAATCCATGTCAGATTGGTTTGTAGGCACTTCGTCGACGAGAATGTCCGTGATGAAGCCGAAAAGAGACTAATAGAAATCGCCCAATGTCTCATTTAATAAATAAGATATGTCAGTCGAGAAATGAATGCTTCCTAGAATAGACACTCAAATCTCAGAAAATCTCCTTCCATGATTTAAAATCTAGTTTTCAGACATAATTTTAGTTGTCAAGTTAACCCTTTCCCTCATATAGACGCTTTCTGAAGTCTGCTGCAGAGGCCTAAGAAAGCATTTATATGAGGGAAAGGTTTAATTAACAATTATCAGAATGCATATTCAGGTTCTTTATTTTGATAACTTTAAATTTGTTTTACTGAATGAAACATCACTGTTCAACCTAACCGTAACCCACATGCACATTGCCATATACTTCTTTAACCTTTTCCCACATACAAAACATCTGCAGTAGACGACTTTGAAAACATCTAGCAAAAATATGAAAAAACTTTAAAAATGAAGGTATAATTACTGAAGAGTTGAAAACATTGTGGCAAAAGGAGAAATTGCACGTTTTGTGCAATTTCTTCTTTTGTCACTATGTTTTCAAGAAATCTGTCTGCTGCAGAGGCGCTGAAAGGTGGGAAAGGGTTAAGACTGCTTCAATATTCTTTTGTTTAATAAGATTTCTTTTTAACCCTTTCCCTCATATAGACGCTTTCCGACGCCTCTGCAGCAGACGGATTTTTTGAAAACAGTGACAAAAGAAGAAATTGCACAAAACATGCAATTTCTCCTTTTGCCACAATGCTTTCCACTTTTTGTCATAGGTTATCCATTCAATTGTGGAGATTTTCTATGTTTTGACAAAATACGTTCAAAGTACGTCTGCTGCAGAATTGTCGTATGAGGGAAAGGGTTAATAAGATTTCATTTTGAAATAGGACTGCTGCAGATGGCATCAAAAGTCATCTGTATCAGAGAAAGGGATAAACACTCAATTTGTTTGACAGGATTCTCTAGCAGGGTTGTTGATCAATAGTATATAGACATACAAACACAGAAAAGCTTGAGATTGGTGACATCTTGCCATCAAACATATTACAAGTTTAACCGCTTCCAACATAAAACAAATCTGCAGCAGAGGACTTTAAGAACATTTCAGCAAAAAGATAGAAAATCTCTTCAAAATGAAATTAAAAAGAGTTGAAATCATTGTGGCAAAAGGAGAAATGGCTCATTGTGAGCATCTGCAACGGTTTACTGTGTGATAGTTTGCGAGTTGAATCTAACAAAGGCTTTCCTCAAAGGCAGAAAGATATATTTCATGGACTATTGAACGCAAAATCTGAAGTTTGAACAAACAAATTCTACCCAGATCTGACACTAAGATGTGTTTATTCCTTTCCTCACAATAATAATCGTCTCCACACATACAATTTTAGAAACACCAAAGAAAAAATATTGTCTATCTCTATAAATGAGCAATTTTTTTTTTGCCTCACTGTTATTTAAAGATGACTGCGGCAGGCATGTTAAAATGCGTAAGCACATGGGAGGGGAAATTTTATACCACATGCAGAAGTCAGCAACTGTAATTACACCATGCATGTTTATCTGTCATCAATTTGGGAACAAAAATGGTTTTTTAGGCTGCATAAAACTATTAACTCATTTGAATATATTTTTTTTTTTTGGGGGGTATCATTGTATGTGCAGCAATTTATATAATGTGTCAACTGATCTTGATTGTCTCTTTATCTCTTTATGATTTAAAAAAAATGTAATGATTTAGTGCTGTTTCACTAATGATTGCATAGTTATGTTTTTTTCGACTGAATGCAAAAGAACAGATAAATAATACTGAAAGTATGCCACAACAATATGGAGTTGTCGTTAGCAGCAATTTTTTTTGCAGAACAAATTCACAAACAAAACTATTTGCAGAAAATTACAAGCAATGAAGGATGCTTCAGCAAGCATCTAGCTGAAGCATTTACTGCAGTCAGTCAGTGTTTTGTCATTTTTGTATTTCTCTATTTATCTGATAGTCCTTTCCCATATCGGAGTCGGATTTTTGAAAACATTAGATGTGGCAAAAGGAGGATTTACTCAACTTATGTGGGATAGGGTTATAAAATTGCTTTTAACTTTTTTAAAGACAAGCAAAGGACATTTTATGATTTCACAATTACGCAATATGTTTTGTAAAAGTTGCAAAAGGCATCAAAAGTCATCAATCTCAGGAAAAGGTTTAATGTTGGTAATTCCATATTTTATACGCATTTTTGTCAATTTGGATGAATCTTCGATTAGTATATGAGGAAATATAGAAAGTGGTATTGATATACTGATTAAAAGTGTGATTCATAGAACCTTTGGGAATTCATCCTTGTACATATCATAACGAATGTGTAATCAATAAACAAATTAAAGCAAAATATCAGTTTGTTTTTCTAAAGTAGCTAAAATTCCCAAATTGTTAAATCTTTTGCAGCATCCCAAACTTCACCCCATATAGTGACATTCTTATTTTGACCTTACAAGATGCCGAACAAAGGGATAATTAGCGTCAACAAATAATGCGGACCCATTGACATCTACTTTTGTCGAGTGGATGTACAGGGCTAATCCCCTCCTTTTACCACGCTAATTAGAGGAAATGGATTTCGGAATGGCAAGTCAAGATTTTCATCAAATGTCTTCTAAAACCTAAATCCGGTTTTCTGCCCATTTCTTATAACCCTTTTTAGTCTTTTAGCCTTTTTGTAGCAGACAACTTTCAAAAACATTGATATATATAAATGCGAAGTGTTCAACCATTTCTCGCTGCGTTTTTCTTTTCCATCCATAACTAGCTATTTCTTATACATCATTAAACTGTTATAAATTTTGAAGAAAAATAAGAAATAGGTCAAGGCTCCTTTATTCTATGAAACTTCAGCTGAAAAGAGAGAAATAAGTTGCTCCCGGGAGAGACTATTCCTCTTAACTAATGCCATCATACAACATTTCTGCAGCAGACGACTTTGACCATATTTTGTCAAAAAATAGAAAATCTCTTAAATTTAATGGATAACCTATGACTTAAAGTGGAAAGCATTGTGTCAAAAGGAGAAATTGCTCGTTCTGAGCAATTTCTTGTTCTGTCACTATGTTTTCAAAAAGCTGTCTGCTGCAGAGGCGTCAGAAAGCACCTATATGAGGGAAAGGGTTAACTAATGCCCTCAAGATGAAGGTATGAAACCTGACCCCGCTAGTGCTTAACCCTTGCCCACAAACAACAAAACTGCAGCAGACGACTTTGTAAGCATCTCAACAATAATATGGAAAAGGTCCCTAAATGAAGACACTTACTGAATAGAGTTGAAAACTTCGTGTCAAAAGGAGAAATTGCTTGTTTTGCTGTCAAAAAGTTTTTAAAAGTCGTCTTCCAATACTGTTTTCAAATCAAACAATTCTCATTTTGCTACCATGTTTTCAAAATCAGAGAGTGTCAGAAAGCAACTATATGGGGGAAAAGAGTTAATCAAAATAATACTAATGGTTTCTTACCTTTCCCTGCATTATCATTCTGACAGTGAGGATGGAAGGGGCTATGGGGGTTGTACTTTCGTTTCCTTGCACCATTATGGGTTCTGTTGCCATGTCACGATTAACAATACAAGATAAAATTGTAGCGTCTAAAACGCTACTTTGGTATGTGTATAAGGCTGTTTTTCTCCTTCTATTTTCGTATCACTTCAAATACTCAGTCTGAAAAGACAAAAAATGTAAATATGTTAAACCTTGTTCACTTACAATATATTTGCAGCAAACAACTTTCCCACATACATACGTAGCTGTCACATATAATTTTCAAAAATACTGTGGCAAAAGGAGATTTTTTTTCACTTTTTTTATCCATATGTTTTCATAGTTGTCTGCTGCATAAAAAATGTTGGAAAAAGAAAATGAGACAATCATGTAGAAATAAATACAATGATTTAACTCTTTCCCTCATACAACAATTCTGCAGCAGACGACTGCATTTTGTCAAAACATAGAAAATCTCCATAATTGAATGGATAACCTATGACTAAAAGTCTGCTGCAGAAGCGTCCGAAAGCGTCTATATGAGGGAAAGGGTTATTACACTGTAACACAATTGAAAGTACAAAAAAAATGCTTGAGCTGACAGCTTCAAAAGATAAGACAAAAACAGCAATTGCAGAAAGCAATTTATGGGTTTCATGCCAATTGGTTGTAATTACAACATATTAAAAACAAAACCATCCATTTACAACTGAGTACGACTGTGATAATGGATTTATTGTTTGGTGCTTTTCTCCACTTTCAACAATTGTTCAGTTATATCAGTTATATTTTGTCTGACACCAGTCAGTTGTAATGCTAACCCTGCAACTCTGAGTGCCAAGGAGGGCAGCTATTACTGCCATTTTTAAAGTAGTTGGTATAAACAGGCAGGGGATCGAACCCTCGACCTCCACACTCTACCACTACACAAACCAGGTGATAATGGTACAGATCTCCTTAAAGAACGTCTTCTATTATTTTTTAAACAAGTGTGCATCCCAGTTCTTCGATGTTTGTAATTTCTTAGCAATACCAACAGTATTGGTTTAGGTTCAGATATTTGACATCATATACCCCTTGGGTAATATTCTCTTGATAACTTGGGTAACAGATGACTTGTATAAATTAATTTGCACTTTTTTACAATGAGTTACAGTGTAACCCGAAACATAAATTTCGCCATTTTTGACTCATTTATATCCCTTTAAGAGAGGTATTGTCACTACCAATTGTTTGGTAAAAGTCACATCTGGGTTAATCATTTCCGGCATACAACAAATCTGCAGCAGACATCTTTAAAAATTCTAGACAAGAGAAAATGTGCAAAATCTCTATCAATAAAAACAAGAGAAAGTTGATGCCAAGGCATCAATGTCGCCGGAAAAGACTGCATTGATTTATTTATGTATTCTTGACTTTTCTTAGTCTATTAAAACATTAAAAACGTTGAAATGAAAACATTTACTTATAAATTTTATATTCATACTTACATTAGGGTATCTATAAAAAATTAACGAAATGTGTACACATTTATCTTGGCTTAAATTTAATTTTGCTGTTATTACTTATTCAAATAATAGTATTCATTCATATAATTTCAATGTTTGTCAATCTTATTCGAATCACAAGGTAAATATCCTGATATTGCTTTAAAGGGAGGTAATTCGAAGAAAACAAAAGTCTTCAAAAGGAGAAATATATCAGCATTACCGTCTACAGTTTAAATTGTTCTATTGTTTGTGGATTTAAAAATGTTCTTTTTTTCTTATTTCTACATGTACAACGAAATATTGCGGCTTCTCTTTGACGCTTTGCGTCAAACATTCGTCTTGTACTTGTCTAAAATAAAATAATATCACTCGCTTTTTCATATCGAAATGCGCATGCGCGAAAATCGATGTTAAAGGTCACGAACCTACACAACAGAATAGGGTCTATATTTAGCTTAGAAACAGTTCCTACTTTAGATATTCATGGATTAACATTATTAAATGAATTCTACACAAATCAAGACATCTCTTTGAACATGAAAACAACATTTAGTAAGTTAAAATTGCTATTAAAAGGAGAATCCGAAATTGATCTCAATGATGACACATAAGAGTCTGCATTAGGGGGTGTTGGTTCACGTCTTGAAGGGACCACTTTTGTCTTCGTAAATAAGACAAAAAACTTAAATGCGAGTGAAATAAAAAAAACTGCAAACATTAAAAAATCGGAATATTTATTTCATTTTAGATGTGTCATTTATTAGTGTTCGTAAACAACCACAATTGTAATATGTTCAAATCATCTAGATTTGTTTCTTTCTAATAATAAGCCGCCCTCCCATGTGATTTCCGAAAAGCTATTAAAAATAGAAGTCGCGGGCTTCTGCCCGGCGACTAATAATTATTGAATGGATTTGAAAACATTGTGCAAAAAGGAGAAATTGCACAGAAGACGTCTGCAAGTTGGTAAGGGTTAACCCTTTCCCTCATATAGACGCTTTCTGACGCCTCTGCAGCAGACAGCCTTTTGGAAAAAAATAGTGACAAAAGAAGAAATTGCACAAAACGTGCAATTTCTCCTTTTGCCACAATGCTTTCCACTTTAAGTCATAGGTTATCCATTCAAAACAAAATAAGTTCAAAGTCGTCTGCTGCAGAATTGTCGTATGAGGGAAAGGGATAACAAACACCAATGCAATCAAGATTTGACAGACTCCAGAGGTTCAGATAAGGAGGGTTATTCAGCTCTTTTCCCACAAATTCTCTATTATTAAAGCAAACCCTATGTTGTGGGTACTCAAAAGAATCATCTCACCGAGACAATTCTTTTGAGTACCCATAACATAGGGTTAGAAGGTCAAA
Organism: Serripes groenlandicus; assembly: GCA_031761405.1. Taxonomy (NCBI): domain Eukaryota; kingdom Metazoa; phylum Mollusca; class Bivalvia; order Cardiida; family Cardiidae; genus Serripes; species Serripes groenlandicus. The sequence goes on along the minus strand of JASEVX010000003.1, from coordinate 133,224,501 downwards.
TAAGGATTTTAGAACATGCAAAACGCTCCTTACCTAGAGCTCTGGGCTCACAGAGTATTGTTTATGCACATCATGTAAAACCCTAATTTGTATGACGCAGGTTCTATTAGAACAGGAGGACAGGTGAATATAATGATTTATCACGCTGCTTGTGTTCTGCAGTTGGCAGACGGAAAAAAAATCATTACGATACAAATTGCAAATCCCCATCTCTTGTTCATTCCATTTCACATGTGATGAGAGATTTATTTTCACTCTTGGATGGCATTATGGCAAAAAAGCAGGGTAGATTTCATTCAAGATATTAGAAGACCCTGCTTCCATTGACATTCCATGTGTCCTATATAACACTCGCAGGATAGAGATGCCGTCAGATGCCACAATAGCAGATAACTTTAGAATACAATACATTTAATGATGCAGTTACTCCAATTCCAACAATGTTTTCAATCCAGACAAATGACATTTGTATGCACAATAGAAAACATCATGGGAAAATGCAGAAATGGTAGCATACATGTATACTTGTCCTTTCCTTACAACAAATACAAAGAAAGTGTAAAAATATGTTACTATGTAAACCATTCCAGCTGATCAGATGTTTCTTGGTGCATCTGCAACAGACAACTTGGAAACAATATGGGAAAAGAAGTTAATTATCTGTACCAAAACTCTACCTCAAATTTACCATATGTTACAATTCCTTCCTCAACTTTGGGATCTATTACATTATTAGGTAGACAAGTATCAAAACCTTTCCCACATACAATAAATCAGCAGCAAACAACTTGGTAACTATCTAGGCAACTATCTAGGCAACTATCTAGGCAAAATAATGTCAAAATAAGAAAGTACAATTTTAGAACAGAAAAGGCCTTATATATATGTAGGAAAAGGAGAAAATACTCATGAGCAAATTGTTTACAAAATTTATCCGCTGCAAAATGAAAGTGTTAAGGTCACAATTATTATATATTCTTAGGAAAATGTAATTTGGTGTATCGAAATATCACTGTAATTGTTTCAAGATGAGCATCCTTGAAATATATATATTAACTTAATTGCGCAGATGACAAAATGAGAGAAATCCAGAATTATATTTAATCGAAAACCAATACCCTTTAAAACCCTCTAGGTAAAAATAAAAATTCTTCATAACAGAAACAGTTACCATGACTATAGATTTAAAATCCAGTGTATTACACGAAACACGGCTTTTCAATCTCCTGTACTCCGTATGGACTGGAGTATGATTGGCCAATATTCAATAATATACTCCGTTGACAAGCTCTGCCCATCAGCCAATGTGTGACAATTTTCCCTCCATCAAGGGATATGTTCGATACTGACTTCAGTGAATAAATCAATGCTTTGTAAAATATGTGCACATCTTTACCGTAACCCTGTTACAAAATCTACCTCACTTATTGTTGTTTACCTGTTATGATACTGTAACCATTAATTACTATACCTATGTATGACAAATCTAGTGCAGCCGACAAATTATACCTAGACAATAGCGTAGAAGACTTCTTTGAATGAAGGTTGAATCATAGGATAAAACATTCAATTAGGATAAATTGTTCCTATAGCAAGCAGTCTTTTTCAAAATTATTTTCAACTTCATGTGACAACATTCAAATTAAATCTGGCGTTATAACAACACAAAAACTACCCATTCTATACCATTATGAGATAACCTCAGTGATCGCAGGCATCAAATCATATTTGGAGAGTAAAAATGTGTCCGCATCTTGTAGGGATTATGTCTCTTTTCCCTTTCCCACCTGCAGACGCATTTTGACAAAATAGCAGCAGACGACTTTGGCCACAATGTTTTCAACTTTATTTAACAATTAAGTTATCTTTTATGGAGATTTTTCAGGTTTTTGTTACTATGTTTTCAAAGTCGTCTGCTGCAGATTTGTTGTATGTGGGAAAGGGTTAAACCTTCCCCACATACAAACTCAATGTGCAGCTGACTAATGTTAAAAATATTGTGTCAAAAGGACACTTTGTTTGAAATCAAAATTTTCACTTTTGGCCACAATGTTTAAAACTATTCCATTATTAAACTTTCATATATAGATCTTTCCATATTTTTTACATTGATTTCTTGATGAAGCTTCAATTTGTTTGACAATTGGGAAAGGGACGACTTTGAAAACATATTGGCAATATTATTGGAAAATCTATATAAATCAGAAAGTACAATTACTGAAAAAAGTTGAAAACAGTGGCAAAAGGAGACATTGCTCATTTTTAACAATTTCTCCTTTTGTCACAATGTTTTCAAAAGTCGTCTGCTGCATAGGTGTCAGAAAGCGTTTATATGTGGGAAAGGGGTAAAAGAAAGATGGAAAACAATGCAACAGCTTGTCTTTTCCCAGTCTGGTACATGTCCCTAAACCTTGTACAAATATGACTGTTCGATTGTTTTATTTTGGATTCTTATTCAGTCACATAAATAGGCAGGCAACTTTTGTGCTGCAGTTTACAATGATTGGCAGAGATTGAATATCATTTTCAACACTTTTCAATCATATAACGAGGCGAGTCATTTAGTAACCTATGTGTTTTATGACTTTAAGGACCACTTCTACAGGCAGTATTACTAACAAACTTGGGAGGTCACAATGACTGTTCTTGATAGTGGTAAAACATGTTGTTGGTCAAGCAACTTCTCTTGGATTGAGGGTCAATGCCATTAACCCTTTCCCTCATACGGCAATTCTGCAGCAGACGACTTTGAACGTATTTTGTCAAAAAATAGAAAATCTCCATAATTGAATGGATAACCTATGACAAAAAGTGGAAAACATTGTGGCAAAAGGAGAAATTGCATGTTTTGTGCAATTTCTTCTTTTGTCACTGTTTTCAAAAGCTGTCTGCTGCAGAGGCGTCAGAAAGCGTCTATATGAGGGAAAGGGTTAAACATTTTCCAAATTGTTCTACTAGCTAACACAACAGTATTATATAAGGTGAGGCCAAAAAACAGAAATCTGTACAGATTGTATCTCCCTAGTGGCAAATAGCCGATGGGGATCAATACAGAGGACGTGTGGACGGTGACAGATTTACTCCGAATGAGTTTCAAATGACCATTTATTCACTTGGTTAATAGTCTCTCCAACTACACTAGAGAGACATAAATTGGAATCTTTCTTCCTTATTTATGGAGATTTTCTCCCTTCTTGACAAATGCACAGTAGCTTAAGAAAAATCCAGACTTTCCAGATTTTGACTTGAGAAACAAGAACATGTGGCTTTCAAGTAGTTTTCCAATAAAACATATTCAATATATCTAATATTTTGATTTCATTAATTTCAATATACAATGTACATATTTTCAGACACTTCCGAAAAACATAGTGTAGTAAAAGAAGAAATAGCTTGGTCTTGGCAAATTATTTCTCTTTTTCCAACCATGAAATTAACAATATAACAAATATAATTATGTTCCTTTTTTGCTGATTTTATTTTGTATCTTCAACTGCTTTCAAAGAAGACAATGCTAAAACTCTGCATCAGGAAAATAGCTACTAATAGTACTGTATCTTGATTCTAAGCTTGTGAAATATTAAGGTTTTTAGTGCTAAGTTATACTTACTTGTCTAGCATTTGTATTCAGTTCTTGTCCCGTTAGTTAAATTTTATAGTACCTTACAATTAAAAATAAATAAATATATAAATAGTTAAAGAAATATGTTAACAAATATGTATAAATATTCCTGTGCACAACATCACTAGGTCACTAACTAACTGGCCTTATGGTCTGAAGGTAGCAGCTTATCATAGACCTGTGACTGCAAGTGTCATTACCAAACAATTGTTTTGTCAATGCATTCATTCACAGGTCTGTAAAACTGCAGCAAACATTCAACTTGAGAAAAATACTCAGATTCCTGTGAGATTACAATCAAAATGAACAAGTAAAATTCTCACCAAGTTTTTAACACCTACAAATTATCCTTTTCTCACACTACAATACAAAATATTTTATTTGCAATCATGTTCAAACAGTACAAATAGCAAAAAAAAGGATATATGTGATGTTGAAGTTTCAATAAGTCAACAAATCTGTAACAGTTGAGTGAAATGATCTGAACAGGTAATCATTGATAATAAACTTAAAATGAAAGGTTAATTTAACCCTTTCCCTCATACAACAATTCTGCAGCAGACGACTTTGAACTATTTTGTCAAAAAATGGAAAATCTCTATAATTGAATGGATAACCTGTGAGTGAGTATGATTAAAAGTGAAAAAACATTTGAGTCAAAAGGAGAAATTTCTTCTTTTGTCACTATATTTTCAAAAAGCTGTCTGCTGCAGAGGCGTCAGAAAGCGTCTTTATGAGGGAAAGGGTTAATGGTATAAATTTTGGAAACCCATCATTAACCAGTAAATTATACACTGTCAAGAACAGTTCTACACCAAACAGAAACTTGGGTGAGAGGATTTATTTCTGCCAGAAAGAAAGCATTTAGGTATCTTTTGCAATTGATTTGAGCTTAAATTAAGTGAAACTTTAAGTCAAACGTGTCACCTAATGACATATTTTGTTCCCTGCTTATTTCAGGACAGAGTTGCGCCAGTGGTAATTGCTAATTTAACCCTTTCCCTCATACGACAATTCTGCAGCCGACGACTTTGAACGTATTTTGTCAAAACATAGAAAATCTCTATAATTGAATCGATAACCTATGACTAAAAGTGGAAAACATTGTGGAAAAAGAAGAAAATGTAAGTTTCTGGTTAACCCTTACCCACCTATTGAAACATCTGCAGCAAACTACTCTTGAAAACATTGTAGCAAAAGGAAAAATTGCTCAAAACAAGCAATATTTCCTTTTGCCATGACATTTTCAACCGTATTCAGTAACTATAATACCTTCATTTATAGAGACTTTCCATATTTTATACTAAATGTTTTCAAATGTGTCTGCTGCAGATATGCTTTATGTGGGAAAGGGTTACATATTAAAAATCACTTTTCGAAAGATACAGTGTGACTGTATGAAACATGGTGGTCATAATTGTCCACAATTTTTACCCAGATGTTAAGAAAAAATCCTATACTGCAGATTTGTTCTGTGTTTGAAAGGGTTAAAAGAATGGCTTGTTTTCCACATAGTAAGTCACTTACAGGAGATATTGTACATTAATGTAAGTCTGCTGCCAGCATGTAATGAGATTCCTATAATCATGATGATGTCATTGTAAAGACATTACACCTGGGGTTTCCAGGAGGAAATGACAAAGATCATTTTTCCTAGCCAACCATTATAATCAAGGTGATACAGGGTTAACACTTTCCCTCATATAGACACTTTCTAACGACTCTGCCGCAGACAGCTTTTTGAAATCATGGCGACAAAAGAAGAAACCGCTCAAAATAAGCAAATTCTCCTTTTGTCACCATGTTTCAAAGTCGTCTGCTACAGATTTGTTGTATGTAGAAAGGTTAATTAACATGGAAGTTATAGTAAAAAATGTTATAATAATATGTGCGCATCAATTATCTGTCATAAAGATACTTAATTATTGTGTAATTCTAAATTGTTTATACCTGCAGTTAGAACATTATAATAATATCCAGAAGAATAATTCAAACAAAACAATTGTCACAAAAGTTTCCTTTCATGTAGATTTAATTAACTTTGACGAATAATAATTCCATGCTGCTTCACTAAGCACAAAATATTGAATTGAACAGACACTTCCAGCTTAAACAAAAGACGGAAAATTTGTTTTAACATGTATCCTGCTTTGTGGGTTTTACAATAATGTCAACCCATTTTCATCTAAGAAAAACCTATAATAAACACAAAAAGACTCTATAATCTGCTTAAAATATTCTTATATCCGTCCAAACAATATTTATACAAATTAATTCCCTTAACCCTTAAGTAAGAGTTGATGTCTGCAATAATCATTCTTTTACTTATCAAATATAATGTATTAATAAATTCCAATGAAATATATCAAGTTCAGATTAAACTTACATATTGGGATATTTATTTATTTATTGGAGTGTTACGCCGCTTTCAACATTATTTCAGTTATATCACGGCGACAGTTCACTTATTCATGATCCCTGGGTAAACAAACCAGTACTAGGCTACAAAATGTGCCTTGTCCAAGGGCACTCTGCCATGACCGAGGTGCTGCGACTGGGGATCGAACCCGGGACACCTGGTTTCGAAATCCCCGACGCTTACCACTCGACCACAGTGGATTCCTACATATTGGGATAAACAAAGCAGACATTACTAACATGTAAAGAGCTTTTCTTTTGTACAGCTTTCTGCCATTACCTTTATCAAAATTATTAATGTTTATCAAAATAAAGGGTGAGATAAAAGAAAAACATGTAACAACAATAGAGAGTATAAGATTGTGACAAACATCCAACAAAATGGTTTTACTTCAATGCACCCCAAGTCAGAATGACTTCTTAATTTGTGAATTGATTCAATAATCAATTATGTTTACAAAAGTATTGATATTATTTACTGGGTTTTGGAACTAATAGTAATTTAATTGGGAGTATTAAGCCTTAATTCCTTGAATAAATTACATCATTAATCTGCAGAAAGCCTACAAAAGTTACAACTAATCTTCTTATAACAAATACTGTCCCCAAAATGGCAATGCCTTGATCCATTACAATGTGTTGGTATTTAATCCTTTCCCTCATATAGAGGCATTATGAAGTCTTAGTCTGCAGCAGACACATTTTGAAAATATTGTGTTTTGAGAAATGACTAATCTTGTCAAGATGATTTTAACACTATTCAATACTTATACCTGCATTTCTGAATAAGGTATTAATTTTAGTAAAATATTCTCGGTCATCTGCTGCTGGTGTGTTGTATGTAAATTTGTTTTTATGTAGGAAAGAGTTATAATCTGTTTTGAAAACTTTTGCCACAATGTTTTGACCAGTCCTCTGGCACACATGTGAGAGCGGATTAAATAGTTACCCCTTTCTCTCATATAGACGCTTTCAGATGCCTCTGCAGCTGCGAGACAGCTTTTTGAAAACATGGCGACAAAAGAAGATATTGCTCTAAAGAAGCTATTTCTCCCTTTGTCACCATGTTTTTAACTCTATTCAGTTATTATACTTTCATTTATAGAGAATTTCCCTGTTTTTGCATAGATGTTTTAAAGTCGTCTGCTGTAGAATTGTTGTATGTGGGAAAGGGTTAAGCAATGAACTGATGAAAGTCATTGCGCCCATAACATTGTGTAAATGTAAGTTTTAATTAACTTGCTTATATGGGGACTTATTCCATATTATCTGTATTAAATAGTAAAAAGTTGTCTATTAACCCTTTCCCACCTGCAGACGCATTTTGACACAATAGCAGCAGACGACTTTTGAAAGCATTGTGGCCAAAGGTGAAATTGCTCATGATGTTTTCAACTTTATTTAACAATAAAGCTATCTTTTATGGAGATTTTTCCCGTTTTTGTATATAGATTTTGAAAGTCGTCTGCTGCAGATTTGTTGTATGTGGGAAAGTCAATTTAATTCAAATTTTTATTTGTAAAAGAGCCACATGAAATCGATGGCTGATTAGAGAGAGTAGGAGGAGCAAATTTATACCATCATGTTTTTTAATAATATAATAGCCCCTAAAATTAATTATGGTCTGATCCTAGTCTCGACCAGGGGACTAGATAAGTGGGAGTGAACAGGTCCCACAATATTTCTCTTTTTACTCAACAAAATCCTATGTTGTTTGTACTCAAACGAATCGTCTCACTGAGAAGATTCTTTTGAGTTCCCACAACATAGGGTTTCATTTGAAAACATAGTGACAAAAGAAGAAATTGCACAAAACGTGCAATTTCTCCTTTTGCCACAATGTTTTCCACTTTGAATGTCTAATAAGGATTTTAGAACATGAAAAATGCCCCTTATCTAGAGCTCTGATCCACTCTGTAATTTGTATGTAATTTATTAGTATGACAAAACCATCAATAAAGTCTGCTTGATAATAGAAAGCAATCATTGTAATTCACCATTTTTTTAACACCTATTATATACAGTTACCTTGGAAACAGTTTTAGCTGTGAATCAGGTATGATGCCTGGATCACAATGATTACATTGAAGCATGACTTTTCCCTGTTCTTCTTCTAGCTGGTGTAATTTTTGTTGTTTCACAAATTGTAACATGATGAGGCCGATAGATAAGGCAATTAATTACCTGGCTATAATGTAAGCCCTTTCCCACTTGCAGACACATTTTGATGCAATTGATGTTGATGACTTTTGTAAACACCTTGCACAAGCACTAATCTATCCATAACCATGACAGTTTGCAACGTTTGATTGAACATAATCTATTTATAAATTTTACAATTGCATTTAATATAATTATTAAGCTTAAATTACTATGAACAAGTCAAGTCAAACTTGGAATATCATAACTATGAGAACCAGTGGAAATCCTGTCTCTTAGTCTTAATCCTTCACTTTTCTAGGAATCCGCTGTGGTCGAGTGGTTAGCGTCGGGGATTTCGAAACCGGATGTCCCGGGTTCGATCCCCAGTCGCGGCAATTCGGTCATAGTGGAGTGCCCTTGGGCAAGGCACATTTTCTAACCTAGTACTGGTTTGTTCACCCAGGGAACATGAATAATAAAAATTTAAATGCGCGCTAAATGACCTTAGCTGTCGATGCGCCATAAAACAATATACATTCATTCATTCATTCCTTCACTTTTCTAAATGAAGATGCATCTGCAGCAGACAAGCCCTGAAAATCTTGTGACAAAAGAAGAATTGATCATGATGAAGAAGTTCTCCTTTATAGACACAATGTTTTCACCTCAATTCAAAATTGGACTTTCATTTTCGAAGATTTTCCATATTTCTGCAAAGATGCTTATCAAAGTATTGTTGTTGTTTGGTAAGGGTTAAAACAGTCAACAGTATCTTAATATTCTTTCAAACCTTGACATTTTTGTGGCAATAGTTTTAGACATTTATAGACATATTTCCCACACTGGGAACATATACCAAGTTATTGTACCTGATGTTAACATGATCTCCATTCACAAATTGTCTTAACCCTTTCCCTCATATAGACGCTTTCTGACGCCTCTGCAGCAGACATAGTGACAAAAGAAGAAATTGCACAAAACATGCAATTTCTCCTTTTGACACAATGTTTTCCACTTTTAGTCATAGGTTATCCATTCAATTATAGAGATTTTCTATGTTTTGACAAAATATGTTCAAGGTCGTCTGCTGCAGGAATGTCGTATGAGGGAAAGGGTTAACGGGTTGTCCTAATTTCCCTAAAACTGACGCTGCAGCCGAAGACTTTCGAAAACATTGTCGCAATTTCTCATTTCATTCAATATTATTACCAAATCATTAATAGAGAAATTTCATGTTTTATCCTAAATGTTTTCAAAGTGCTCGCAGCTTTAAATTGGTTGTATGTTGAATTTAAGATACTCATGAATTATAATGCAATACAAATGTAATCAAATATAAACTGTGAGTAATGCCAAGTATTATACCCTACCAGTTTTAATTCAAAACTTTCAGAGGAAACAAATATAAGCACATAAGAAATTCATTTCATTATAGACGATACATATCTCTTGTGTTTTCACAAATGCACTGAACAGTATCCACATCAAAATTATGGTTTTAACATTATTAGTCGCCGGGCAGAAGCCCGCGACTTCTATTTTTAATAGCTTTTCGGAAATCACATGGGAGGGCGGCTTATTATTAGAAAGAAACAAATCTAGATGATTTGAACATATTACAATTGTGGTTGTTTACGAACACTAATAAATGACACATCTAAAATGAAATAAATATTCCGATTTTTTAATGTTTGCAGTTTTTTTTATTTCACTCGCATTTAAGTTTTTTGTCTTATTTACGAAGACAAAAGTGGTCCCTTCAAGACGTGAACCAACACCCCCTAATGCAGACTCTTATGTGTCATCATTGAGGTCAATTTCGGATTCTCCTTTTAATAGCAATTTTAACTTACTAAATGTTGTTTTCATGTTCAAAGAGATGTCTTGATTTGTGTAGAATTCATTTAATAATGTTAATCCATGAATATCTAAAGTAGGAACTGTTTCTAAGCTAAATATAGACCCTATTCTGTTGTGTAGGTTCGTGACCTTTAACATCGATTTTCGCGCATGCGCATTTCGATATGAAAAAGCGAGTGATATTATTTTATTTTAGACAAGTACAAGACGAATGTTTGACGCAAAGCGTCAAAGAGAAGCCGCAATATTTCGTTGTACATGTAGAAATAAGAAAAAAAGAACATTTTTAAATCCACAAACAATAGAACAATTTAAACTGTAGACGGTAATGCTGATATATTTCTCCTTTTGAAGACTTTTGTTTTCTTCAAATTACCTCCCTTTAAAGCAATATCAGGATATTTACCTTGTGATTCGAATAAGATTGACAAACATTGAAATTATATGAATGAATACTATTATTTAAATAAGTAACAACAGCAAAATTAAATTTAAGCCAAGATAAATGTGTACACATTTCGTTAATTTTTTATAGATACCCTAATGTAAGTATGAATATAAAATTTATAAGTAAATGTTTTCATTTCAACGTTCCTAATGTTTGAATAGATTAAGGAAAGTCAAGAATACATAAATAAATCAATGCAGTCTTTTCCGGCGACATTGATGCCTTGGCATCAACTTTCTCTTGTTTACCTTTTCAATAGAAGAAAAATGTGTCACGGTGCACAAAATGCCTTTTTGAAAATGATAGAAGAACAAATATTCAAGCATTAACATATCTAGAGGTAATGTATTAACCCTTTCCCTCGTATAGATGCTTTCTGATGCCTCTGCAGCAGTCGGCTTTTTGAAAACATAGTGACAAAAGAAGAAATTGCTCAAAACAAGCAATTTCTCCTTTTGACACAATGTTTTCCACTTTTAGTCATAGTTAGTTATCCATTCAATTATAGAGATTTTCTATTTTTTGACAAAGTATGTTCAAAGTCGTCCGCTGCAGAATTGCCGTATGATGGAAAGGGTTAATACAGAAACAAAATACATGATTCATCAGGTATAATTAAATCTATAGAGTATCTATTTAAATAGTCACTTGCAATATTTTTACCTTACAAATTTAAATCCACCAAAATTAAAACATCAATCCTGAGGCACAGGTACCATTTAAAGTAATATAATATAATAAAACATATGACATGTAGAATTCCCAAGAGTAAAGTAAGTCAAAGTAATCTCACATTGATTATAAATACACAGCCTGTCAGCTTCCTCCACAACTTTCCAATGACTTGATACAATCACCTACATCACCTCATATATTATAGTGGAATTGATGATATTGAACTTCGCAATCAGCCCACTGGTTATCTCTGACAATCTGCCCCTAATTAACATGTCCCCTATTTAATATACATCAACTGGGATCTGACCCTTCATTCACAAGAGGTCCTTTAATTCGAAAACTGGAATCAATCAATTACATAACTAGTATTGACTTAATTCATCGTCTCAAAATATTAATAGATTAATATTTCAAAACTACCTAATGCTTAATAAAACATATCAATTAGGAGTTCTCTTAGAAGTTTTGTAAATTATCATTGGAAAGAGCTGCTGAAAAGGTACTAAGGGTAAAATGGTCAAACTCGAATTGTTACTAAATCCTTTCCTGACATGCTGCCAAAATAATCCTGGGATAGGGTATAATACCTAACAAATATTAAGTGTAAGTTTGAAACAGACTTGAAAACATTGTAGACAAATGAGAAATTGTCTGATAAAATCATGAATCAATGAAAGATATAATCTACAATGTTGTCTGCTGAAAAAGAATTAAATATTGTCTGCATCTTGAAACAGATTTACCAGCTTGAATCAGGCCATTGAGTAATAAATACCACATGGTCATTAAAGAACAATGTTAACCCTTTCCAAATTGTAGATGCTTTCGGACACATCTGCAGCAGAAGACAAGAAAACATTGTGACAAAAGGGGAAATTGCTGAAAACAAACAATTTTACCTCTTGCCACTATGTTTTCAACTTTTTCTCAGTAATTATACATTCATTTATAGAGATTTTCCATGTTTTTGCATGATTGTTTTCAAAGTCGTCTACTGCATATGTTGCAAAATGTTAAGCTTGTTAACAGAATTATCAAAGCACATTTGGTATTCCTTGACAATGAATGGCGGACATTAGCCCCTCTGTATTAACAATTCACTACCTACAGAAACATTTCAATGCAGAAGACAAAATTTGAAAACATTGTGACAAAAGGAGAAATAGCTTATTTTGGCAATTTCTCCAATTTGTTCAAGTTAGTTCAATAAATTTATGTAAATATAAAATCTATTTTAAAATCAATAACATAATTATAATTTCAATATGGAAAAGGGTGTGATATCCAACAGTGTCATTGAACCTGGTTTGGACATGGATATGCAAATTAGTGTCATGTTATGTATAAAAATATGCATTCACAGAAATATGCTAATTAAGTGGGTACATACAAATTATATAAAACAGAATATTTTAATTGCAAAGTACTGGACATTCCTACTAAATTAACCCTTTCCCCATGCTAACACTTTTGCAGAAGAAGACTTTTGAAAACAGTGACATAATAAATATGAGCAATTTCTACATTTGCCTAACTGTTGACTTCTCTACAATTATTATATTCTCATTTAATTGTGTAGAAATGTTCCACTTTTATGCCAAGACATTTTCAAATTTGTCATGAGAGATTTTTTTGTATGTGGGAATGGGTTAACCCTGTCCCTGAAAATTGTCAGTATCATTTTGATATGGAGTTGTAAATAATTTGAACAATGACAATGTTTTGAAATGCTGTTTGCTGAATATATGACAAAATCGTATCTATCCATTTAATAATCCTTCCCTATATGCAATTGATTTTTGAAAACACTAAAAGGAAAAATTTCTCCTTAACTGAAATTGTTAATAAATTAAACTTTCTAAAAGTGATCTATATTTTTTACTTAGTTGCCTGAAATGTTTTACAAATCGTTTGCTGTAGATTTGTTTTACTCGGGAAAGGGTTTATTGATTAGCTGATATATTTTCATAATGACATTAAATTTGTGAAGAAAAGAATGAAGTAACTGAGTCAAATGAAAATTTTATTATAATGCGAATAAATAGAAAATATTGTGAAATGTAACTTAATAACCATGTTTTCAAAACATCGTCAATTAAAGAAGTCAACAATTTTCTATAGCATGTCAGGGCATTTATATAGATTGATTAATTAGGGTTTAAAATCATTTTCAATTATTTTTTAGTCACATCACAGTTTTTCCTGGCTTTTCACACAAGAACTCAACCAAAAGTCTTTCAAATCAACTGGCTGCTTTTTCAACATGAGACGCGAGTCCATTGGTTTGAAGAGGCATCTATAACAAGTTACCCATTTGCTTCAAAAACATTTTAGGTTAAAGTAGTAATGTATTGAAAACAAGAACGCCTCAGAGCGAACGCCAACATTCTTCCGTTTCGAAAATGGGGCATTACTGAATAATTAATGAAGCCAGAGTTATGTGACTTGGTATTGACATGCATATTGTTCCTAGAAATATGTGTACCATGTTTAATAGAAAAATGTTGAACGTTTTTTTTAGTTACAAGGTAAGGTTTAATTAACCCTTACCCTCATACAACAATTCTGCAGCAGACGACTTTGAACATATTTTGTCAAAACATAGAAAATCTCCATAATTGAATGGATGTTAATAAGACAAAAAGTGAAAAACATTGGCAAAAGGAGAAATTGCATGTTTTGTGCAATTTCTTCTTTTGTCACTATGTTTTCAAAAAGCCGTCTGCTGCAGAGGCGTCAGAAAGCGTCTATATAAGGGTTAAGTTTTGTGAAGACGACGCCAAGAGGGTGCACATTATACAATCTTCAAAAAACAGACAAGCTAATAAGATTAAAGAAGTGAATACATTTTAAGAATAGGAGGAATTGCTCTTTTGATGATGTCTACACACTTCTAAAGCAATGTCCTTTCTATCAGGTGAACAGTAAAAAGATGAGTTTTAATAGGATTATCAGGCGAAACTGATAGGTCATGATTTTCATTTCCTGAATGGCCTATCACTGGAAATCTTCCGGAAAAGATTATATCATGGGTCTTTAATGTTTTTCAAAACATTCCTTTCTCTTATACAGATGACAATTATATGAATCGAGGTAATTTTGAAAACATTGTGGGAAAAGGTATATCAGATGAACAGATTAAAGGCTGGATGTTGTAAATGTTCCTTTTATCTGACATTTTTTTTTACCCTAATGCATTCATTGTATGTGAGAAAGAGTTAATTTGTTTGTAGACATGTGAGAATGCAGTCCTGTAAAGTAAAGGGCTGAGGCACAACTGTTGCCGCCTGCCGACTGTTTATTATTAGTAGTCACAACACATCTTTTCTCACATAGTTATTGTGAAGATTAGAAACTGGTCGAACTCCTAAACCAAACAGGCAACATCTGGAAGACATTTTGTTGTAAAAGTCTATGGCATTATAACATTGGCCAGATTATTCCTACCCTTTTGCATTCTGATAATTTTGCTGTTTTCTGTGGTTTTACACATCTATACAATAATGTGAACGATTCCTTTCCAACATGTAGACATATTTAGTGCATCTTAACCCTTTCCCACATACGACAATTCTGCAGCAGACGACTTTGAACTTATTTTGTCAAAACATAGAAAATCTCCGTACGTGAATGGATAACCTATGACAAAAAGTGGAAAACATTGTGGCAAAAGGAGAAATTGCACGTTTTGTGCAATTTCTTCTTTTGTCACTATGTTTTCAAAAAGCCGTCTGCTGCAGAGGCGTCAGAAAGCGTCTATATGAGGGAAAGGGTTAAGTGCAGATAACTTTTTAAAACATTGTGACAAACATAGAAAATTCAAATTATGTTCTCCTTTCGCCAAATGTTTTAACACTATTCATTAACCCTTTCCAAGATGCATTAATTAAGTCTGCAGCAGACGACTTTGAAACCAGCTGACAGCTTTTTGAAAACATGGCGACAAAAGAAGAAATTGCTCAAAAGGAGCTATTTCTCCTTTTGTCACCATGTTTTCAACTCTATTCAATTAATGTACTTTCTTTTACAGGGAGTTACCATTTCTTTTTCAGATATGTTTTCAAAGTCGTCTGCTGTAGATTTGTTGTATGTGGGAAAGGGTTAAGGCAAAACTAAAGAATATCTCTATATTTAACTGAATGTGTTATAATTGAATGAAATAAACAAGAGGGCCATGATGGATTTGAGTGATTTGTCATGCCTACCACAATTTTTTTTTTTTACCTGGCGACCATGTTTGCTTGACCAATCAACATGGCTTAAAGGAATGAGTAAGGTCACCCAAGGAACATTTCTACCATTAATGAATTGGAAATTGGCCAGACACTTTTAGAGAAGATTTTTAAAGTTTTCACTACATGTATATAGTCAAAGGTAATCACAGTAACTCAAATTGAGCACTCTGTGCTCAGGTGAGCTTCAAAATCATTGTGGCATAAGAAGATAATTTGCTCATTAAGAGCAACTTCTTCTTTTCCTTTCTAGAGGGTTTCAATATATTTTTATGTTTGAGGGAATTTCGGAGGAATAAAGCAGTACTAGATTAAGTAATGTGCCCTACCTTAGATAACACTCCATTTTAACCTTTTCCCACATACAACAAATCTGCAGTAGACGACTTTGAAAGCATCTAGAAAAAACATAGACAATCTCTATTACTTGGTAAAGTAGAAATTATTGTGGCAAAAGGATAAATTGCTCATCATGAGCAATTTTGACTTTTGTCACAATGTTTTCTAAGTTGTGTGCTGCAGAGGCGTCAAAAAGTGTCAATATGTGGTAAAGGGTTAAGGACTGCCGCAAGATACAAGAAGCTCCATTTACAGTCAGATACAAGAATCAACTAACTTAGCTTATTGTAAGCTTTTTCCTGTCAAAAATCTCACAAGCATTAGGATTGAACCTGCACGGGGTGCCTCAAAACCTGTACACAAACCACTCGTTTAGCAATGGCGATTTCCAAAATATTACTGAACTTATTAAACCAGTTAAACTGTTTATGATGGATAACAAATGACTTTAAAGTGGACTTTAGACTAATACAGAGATAAGATTATAAAAGTTTTAACCGATATTAAAATATGCACCTTTTAGACATTTGAACATAAATATGAAATGGCTAAGAAAACAATTGAAAAAAACCCACCAAAAATCTACACGGGCAACAGAGAAATGACACCTTTTGAGCAATTTCTCCTTTTGCCAAGTACATATTTCCATAAGTTGCTAGCCGCAGTCTATTGTCAAAGGCAGGAACATTATGAAGGAAAGGATTGAATATAATAACACAAATAGTGTACATGTGCCAAGATAACAATAGATTTCAGGGGCTTCCAAACAGCTGAAGTGTTTACATAGATAAGAATTATCTAATCAAAGGGCAGATAACTACTGTCATTGCAAACTTGTTTGAGCCAAATCACCTTTGTACTCAATTGCACATAATAATAGATAAGGCAAATAATAACTGATAATTCACAGGAGGTCGAATGCTTCACTCTTTTACATTTTTTTGTCAATTTGCTGCAATAATGAAACATTAATTTTGCAGCAGCTGACTTTAAAATAGGTAAACAAACCATTGGAAAGTTATAAAACCCACAACATTAAATCTTACACGTCCTACATGTTGATCGACTTGAAATTGAAATTCAACTAATTTACTTGTGATACAGATGACTTTGATGCATCTATACAGTTGACAAAGTAGAAAACACAGCGGAGAAATCCATCCTTTTAAATAAAATGGTCTTCTTTTAAAGATTAAAAAACATAATAATTTGATAAATGTTAAGGGATTTCAATTTTGTTTGGAGACTTTTCCCCCTCAAGAACATTATGATGTGCCAGGCCTTTTGACACAGCATCAACTCCCATCTATTAACCCTTTCCCTCATACGCCAATTCTGCAGCAGACGCCTTTAAACATATTTTGTCAAAACATAGAAAATCTCTATAATTGAATGGATAACCTATGACTAAAAGTGGAAAACATTGTGGCAAAAGGAGAAACTGCTTGTTTTGAGCAATTTCTTCTTCGGTCACTATGTTTTCAAAAAGCTGTCTGCTGCAGAGGCGTAAGAAAGCGTTTATATGAGGGAAAGGGTTAACTATTTCTCACATATAGCAGAGACATATATATATAAGCATGTTTATATGTCTCTACATATATAGTCATTTGAACAAATCTGAAGAAGAAAATAGAATTTAATGGCACATTTCACACATGGGGGTATCTGTTATTAATTTTTTCTCACAATTTTCTTTTCTTTCACAGATAAATACTTGCTCCAACGTATAAAACAACACCATTATGAAGGATATATGCATTGAGGAAAAAGGCAGCCTTCACCCTATTCAAGCACATATGACCTTTACACAGAAGATTTTAAGGAATCTAAACAACTTTAACCCTTTCCCACATATGACAACTTCTGCAGCAGACGACTTTGAACATGTAGAAAATCTCTATAATTGAATGGATAATCTATGACTAAAAGTGGAAAACATTGTGGCAAAAGGTGAAATTGCAATATACCACCTTCAGAGGTGTCAGAAAGCATCTGTATGAGGGAAATGGTTAAGGAATCTAAACAACATCTAGATGTCTTTAAAACAAAAGATACTTGTCTATATATGTGTAGAAGACTACTCATGATTCTGGACAAGCTAAGATTTCAGGTTATGGGAATGAGTACTTGTGGTACCTTGTTCTAAACCTCTTCACAAAGAAGGTATTAATGTCATTCCTAGTCTATATCATCTCTCATACAGACTCGAACAACATGCAACATCTTCTTCTAAAATCCAAACATTTTCTGTCTCACCCAAGATCATCTTTGTATAAACATTGGAAGAAATAGCTAGTACTGTGTCTTGCTAAACCTTTTACCTCATGCTGAAACTTTGTGGAAAATGGGGAAGTTATCTTCAATTTTCACAATATTTTTAAATGTCTGTCTCAAAAGTGTTTTAGGAATGACAGGAGAGTAAACCCATTCTAACAAACAATAATTTCAGCAGAAATTATGGAAAATATTTATAAATGAAGGTATCAATATCAAATCAAGTTGAAAACATTGTGGCAAAAGGAGAATTGGATGCAATGGATCTAGTGGTGTTGTTAGAAAAAAGGTTGACAATGCAGGATACTGGGTGATCACAATAGCTAACAAAGACAGAAAAGTGGATTGATTCGAGCACTAAATTCTCCCCAAAATGCTGCCAATTCTACATCCTTCCCACATTTGAGAAATCTGCACAGAAAAAACTTCGCAAATGTGTATATATGCCATTGCATGTTGGAAAGGATTATGCTAGTTTATGAGTGTAAATCTAGAGATTTGTATCGAAACTAATACAGAGTGAAACATGGAAGATGTGAGAAACAATCATCATCTGAATGACGTAAACATAACTTAAGATTAGATGAAAAGGAGACATTTATAGTACCAGTTAGCACCAAGTAATTGAAACAAGTGCAACTATGATGCATTGCTGCATGTTTGTATTTTAAGTTAAAAACATACCCAAATCTCTTTAAACAAAAGTATAATCATTGAATATAGTTTCTCATTAGAAGATTTCTCCCTATGTTCCCATATTTTCAAAAGTCGTCTGCTATAGATGAGTCCAAATGTGATTGCATTTTGCAGATGTGTATAAATGCCATTGCATGTCGGGTAAGGTTATGCCAGTTTTATGTGTGTAAATCTCGAGATTTGTATCCAAACTTATACAAAATGAAACATGGACGTAAACATAACTAAAGATTAGATGAAAATGAGACATTTATAGTACCATTTGTAGCAACAAGTAAATGAAATAAGTGCAACTATGACGCATTGCTGCATGTTTGTATTTTCAGTGTGCATATTTGTTGCCAATTTTGAGAGGTCGAAAACATTCATATCCGTTTCCATCTGTAGCAGATGTCATTATTAGCAATTTCTCCTCTTATCACAATGTTTTCAAAAGTCGTTTGCTGCAGATGGGAAAAGGATATCAGGTAAAACAGATCTATCACGAGGTGCTAAAATGTGTACATTGTGGAAATATCATTGAATGTGAATATCACTTTATTTTGGTTTGTCCACTATATACAGATTTTCATTTAAAGTTTATCCTGAAAAGTTTTATTCAATCCGAATACGAGTTAAATCCATATACTGATAGCAAGTACAGATACAACAACAATACACAATTTGTCTAAATGTCCATTTATTTTTCCCTTAGGAAATTTGGTTTTAAACAATCTATATAATTGTGACTATAATAACCATGAATGTAAACGTACGTATGTATGTTGTATATGTATATGGTCCGGTGGCCTAAAATACCATTAACTTTGGAATGAACTGAATTGATCAATCACAAGATGCAATAACAAAATAACTGATTGAAATTGGTCAGTCAGTAAAAACCATTGACCTGATCTGACAAATTAACCCTTTCCCACATACAAGAAATCTGCAGCAGACGATCATTGAACATATTTTATAAAACAAGAGGCCCATGAGGGCCTACGCTCTACTGGTATGGTTCTTTGGTCATTTTCAATCCAGAGCATGTATGTATGGTGAAGAACGGATAGTAAATGGAGGCTCTTTTGTGTTCACAAGCTGTATTATAGCAATTTTTACAATTTCATGGGCCATAATCCAGTCTTGCATTGGCGGATTTGGCTGATTTTCAAAAGGAACCAAGCTCTCATCAATATTTAACTACTATCTAAGTTTGGTGAAGATCAGATAGTAAATGGAGCCTCTATTGTGTTCACATGCTCAATTATAGCAATTTTGACAATTTCAAGGGCCATAATCCAGTCTTGCATGGGCGGATCTGGCTAGTTTACGAAAGGAACTGAGCTCTCATGGATATCTAACTACTGTATAAGTTTGGTTGAGATACAATCAAAAGTGAAGACTGTATCGTGTTAACAAGCTCTTTTATAGCAATTTTGACCATTTCAAGGGCCATAATCCAGTCATGCATGGGCGGATCTGGCTGGTTTTCGAAAGGAACCGAGCTCTCATGGATATCTAACTACTGTATAAGTTTAGTTGAAGACTGTATCGTGTTAACAAGAAATTGTTTACGGACGGACGGACAAATCGCCACGACAAAAAGGAAAATCTCTATAATTAAATGGATTACCAATGACTAAAAGTAGAAAACATTGTGGCAAGGGAGAAATTATTGTTTTGAGCAATTTCTTCTATTGTCGCCATATTTTCAAAAATCTGTCTTCTGCAGAGGCATCCAAAAGCGGCTATATGAGGGAAACGGTTAGCAAGCTACTAAAACAAACATTAAAGAAAAACTTGTAACATATCAAGTTGAAAACATCACGGGATAAACGGTAATTGCACAAAAATAAGATTTTCTGCTTTTTCAAGAATGTTTTCAAAAGTCATTTGCTGTAAATGTATCTGAAATTATCTGTACCAGGTAAATAGATAATGAAATGATAGAGGTAATGTATTTGTCTTGTACTTACAATTACACAATGAATTATCACATAGGCTTTAACCCTTTACCAACTACAGACGCCTTCTCACACCCTGCAGCAGACAGCTGTTGAAACCACTGTGGGAAAAAGAGATATTTGCTAATCATAAGCAATTTCTCCATTTTCCACAATGTTTTCAACACTAATCAATTATAATATTTCATCTACCAAATTTTGGCGAAGAACATTCCAAATTCATCTGCTGCGGACTTTTTGTATGCTTTCTGACGCCTCTGCAGCAGACGGCTTTTAGAAAACATAGTGACAAAAGAAGAAATTGCACAAAACGTGCAATTTCTCCTTTTGCCACAATGTTTACCACTTTTTGTCATAGGTTATCCATTCAATTATAGATATATTCTATCTTTTGACAAAATATGTTCAAAGTTGTCTGCTGCAGAATTGTTATATGAGGGAAAGGGTTAAGGAAAGACAGGAGAGTGACAATAAGTGAAAACTTGATGGACAGACAAACAAACCAACAGATGATGGCCTAGAGAGCCCTATATGTCAGCGCATTACAAAACAGAAGATTTTTAAGTGATTTGAAAATATCATTTTGATACAGTGTTGTAAACTATTGTAATGGGGAAAAGCATTAGTTTGTTACCAAATGTGTCGCCATTAGCCTTTTCCCACATATAAACACATTTTGATTTATTGGACCAGAAAATTTACGAAAAAAAGCAGAAGATGAATTAGTTCATAATGAACCTTATCTCCTTTTGTCGTAATTTGTTCAAGACTATTTAATAATTATACTTTGATTTTTCCATATTTCTGCCTAAGGTTTTCATTGTCGTGAGACACAGTAGTAAGTGTATTGTAGTCAAACTCAAGTGAGTGATAAGTCATTTCAAGTTTCATTTCCTTATTCCTACAATGTTTCGAAGGAACTAATAGATCATTATGATACAGTGTGATTCCAAGTGAGAAAGAGATAAGTGTACAGATGGTTTTGAACAATAATTAGTATTCAAGGCATGTAACTGCATACTCCCCAGTAATCTAGTACTTGTTAGTATATAAATTCCTTTTCACCTCATTCTTGTTCATTTTGTCTCAATTCATTCCATTTACAACAATTATTCTTTGACAAATTTTATCCTGAATCTAATTCTGCCCAATTGAATTTGAACTCAATTTTGATTATCTTTTTTAATAATCTAAAGCCGACACATTTGTAGAGTATTGTGAACTTAAAATGATTAATTTTATAATGCATTTTATAGCAGATGTCTTAACAGATTTTTCCCTGAACTCTAATTTTTTTTATTCACAAATCATTCTATTTGAAAAATCTTTGAAATATCAAGGTAACCCAAATTCATGATTGGCTAAAATATATGTTGTAGCAAATATCTAATTGGGTTACTTTGTGAATTTAGAATGAGAAGAAAAAAGTCCCTGATTGAAATTCATTTTTATGTGGACAGAATGGTTACAACGAAGTAGCGCCCTGACTTTGAAGCACAGATGTGCTTTGGGCAATTTAACTCTTTCCCTGTAACATACAGTAAATCTGCAGCAGACGACATTGAAAACATGTAGGTAAAAACATTGAAAATCTTTACATATGAAAGCTTAAATATTGAAAAGAGTGGAAAACATTGTGGCAAAAGTTTTTGTCCCAAAGCCGTCTGCTGCAGAAGCGTCAGAAAGAGTCTGTATGTGGGAAAGTGTTGAGATACAGCTGGTTAGTCAAACAGAAATCGTGGATATGTGTTAACTGTCAGCATGAAAGCACTGAAACTGTTGAAGACAATGTAAACAAACATGAATTCAATCAAATTAAATGACTGTAGTTATAAACTGTTGAAATAGGAAGGAATACTCATAGAAATCTTGTTCCCTTACTTTTGTCACAGATGCCAGAGCATTTTTGCCATGTGTAAAAAGCATGCCATTAGCATATCCATACTACATCCATACTGTGTAGTCTTAATTCTTTCCCACATAGACATACAACAAATCTGCAGCAGACGCCTTTGAATACCAGAACAAAATTGGGAACTGGACCCTTTAAATGAAAGAACTATAATTGAATAGAGTATAAAACATGGTGATAAAAGGAGAAATTGCACGTTTTGAGCAATTTCTTCTTTTATCAACATGTTTTCAAAAAGTCGCCTGCTGCAGAGGCATCATGTAGGCTTCTTGGATTTGGATAACCCTTCCCCACATGTATAGACGCTTTCTGACACCTCTGCAGCAGACGGCTTTTTGAAAACATAGTGACAAAAGAAGAAATTGATCAAAACAAGCAATTTCTCCTTTTGCCACAATGTTTTCCACTTTTAGACATTCCATTCAATTATAGAGATTTTCTATTTTTTTGACAAAATATGTTCAAAGTCGTCTGCTGCAGAATTGTCGTATTAGGACTTCAGACAACTTTTGAGAAACCTGTGGCAAAGGAGTAATTGCTCGCTTTATTTAGGGATTTCCCATGATTTTGCCAATATGTTTTCAGTCATCTGCTGCAGATTTTCTGTATGTGGGAAAGGTATAAGAGAACAGTGAATGAGATCCAGATCACACTACACAGAGTGATCTGTGTAGTGTGATCTGGATCTAAGCTGGTCGCGAAAGCCATGAGCCTTTTTTTTTTTTTATTGGTCGCCAAAGCCATGTGGCTGTTTTTTAATGGTCGCCAAAGCCATGTGGCTGTTTTTTACTGTAAAATTGGTCATATGATGCCTTAGCAGCAAAAAGACTTTAGAAATCATTGTAGAAAAAGGAGAAATTGCTGAATATTATAAGATTCTCTGACCCTTCCCGAATTTCTTCTCTTGCCACAATGTTTTCAAATCTTTTCAGTAATTATGCCTTCATTTTCAGGTTTTCCATAAAAAAATCTAGATGTTTTCAAAGTTGTCTACTGCAGGCAGATATGTAGTATGTGGGAAAGGGTTAATCCAGTGTTTTCAACTCTGATTTTACAACTTTGTCCTCAAATGTTTTCACATCTGTCATTTTCTCAAACTTTCATATGAGGTAAATGGTTAAATTGCATCTTAAAGTAATTTGAAGTCTAGACTCCAGATTCAATAACAAGTCTAAGTCTAATAATGATGGAAATATATATGAAGCTTTCAAAATGAAATTGAATTACATTTCATCACATGTTTTATTTTTTCTCGTTCTTTATGAAAATATCATGCAGCAATTTGATTAAAAAATAGAGACATCTCTAAAGTAGTTGACTTTAAAATCTACTTTTTGTTTTTTTGAAATTGTTTTTCAACTGGAAAATACTCAGATGATGCCATTTCTTTCATCCTCAAAATGTCTTCAACTTGATAAATTAACCCTTTCCCACATACAGTAAATCTGCAACAGACGACTTTGAAAACATAGAGACAAAAACCTGAAAAATCTCAAAAATAGATAGCTTAATTGTTAAATAAAGTTGAAAACATTGTGGCCAAAGGAGAAATTGCTCATCATGAGCAATTTCTTCTTCGGCCACAATGTTGTCAAAAGTCGTCTGCTGCTATTGCGTCGAAATGCGTCTGCAGGTGGCAAAGGGTTAAAATTTCAATTTTCAATATGAATATTTTTAGATCCAAGTATAAGAATGATCTTTGGTAGAATAAATAACTAAACATTTACCTTCTTCCTTAGCACTGTCACACTGGATATTTTATATTGGAATAAAATTACTCCTCAGAAAACTCTTCACTACTATATAAAATCCACTGTTTCTTCTTTATCTAGTATTAAATCCCCCACTTTATCATATAAAGTTCTAACAAAATCCTCGAACAAATTTTCCCATAATTTTATCCCTCTGTAGTCATAAAAGAAATGCAATGAATATTGTTAATACAATTAAATATACGCTTATAAAAGAGGAAAGAGAGAAAAAGAGAAAAAGCAGGCAGCGTACCAGTCAGGCAAAGGTAGGACAATGAGAAGAGCGTAGAAAATCCTGTTAGAACACCAACTGACAAATTTAGACTCTGACCTCCTCACGCTATCTCTACTATATCGTAAGTCACTGATAGCTTGCTAGATGACAATGTGAGATCTACTAACTAACACACACAGCTGACTGACTACCTCAACGCACAGAAAACCACTGGCCCTGTGGTTCTTTAATTATAGTAACACGCAACAAACAGTACCATGAACAAATGCGACCAGTTTCTTATAACAGAATAATGTCATGTGATCAGCTGAGAAAGTAACAGCCTCCCTGGCCTCCCTCGGATTATGAGTTCTGAAACCTGCAAACTATTATCTCTTTCCCATGTGCTGATAAATATCAACACATTTGCCACAGATGAAATTTGACAAAAGTCTGGTTAAGGGAGAAGTTCCTCATCATGAGCAAATTTCTCTTTTGCCAAAATGTTTTCAGCCGTTTTAAAAAGTTGTAATTTCATTAATTTCATTTTAATAAGTGAGATGTGGTACATTTTCCCATCATGTTTTGAAAGTCATCTGTTGCATATTTGTTGAGGAAAGGATTATCCCCTACATGTGTTTAACCCTTACACTAAAACGGATGATTTTCGTACATTAGCAGCGGTTCTCACTTTTGATAACATATAGCCGGAAAAGTAGAGATTGCTCGAAAGGAGTGATATTTCCTATATAATCAATGCTTTCTTCTGATGATCCATGGTATTCTTTGATATATAACTTAACATAATTGAATGGATAACCTATGACTAAAAGTGGAAAACATTGTGGCCAAAGGAGAAATTGCTCGTTTCGAGCAATTTCTTCTTTGGTCACAATGTTTTCAAAAAGCCGTCTGCTGCAGAGGCGTCAGAAAGCGTCTATATCCCTTTCCACATACAACAAATCTGCAGCAGACGACTTTGAAAACATAGTGACAAAAACCTGAAAAATCTCAATAAAAGATGGCTTATTTGTTAAATAAAGTTGAAAACATCGTGGCCAAAGGAGAAATTGCTCATCATGAGTAATTTCCCCTTTGGCCACAATGTTTTCAAAATGCGTCTGCAGGTGGGAAAGGGTTAAAAAAGAACTCAATAGTCTTAACAAGAGTACCATAAGGATCCTTTATAGCTCGACCAAGATCTATTGTTGTACATAAGCAAGGTTTTCTATTTGTTCTTTTGAGCTTTTACGGCATTTTTAACTTTATTTGAATTATATCACGGAATTCGACTAGGAAATGTGCCCTTTGAATTGAATTGAGCCTGGGATGTCGGGTTCCAAATCCCCACCCCCTTCACTAAGTACGCAGCCCCAGCAGATTCCTTAAGAGCACGTAAGAAAATATTCTTTTAATTTCAGCAGCAAATCAGAATGATTGAACAAATTTGAGGAAAAAATTGAAAGTGGGCCATTAAAGGAACACTTGTTCAAATTTATTTTAAAAGTAGTCCTTTTGTTCAGGAGTTGTCATTTATAGATTTTTCTATTTTAGCTCTGGTGGCAATCTAGTGGTGTGGAGTGGAACTCTTTGAACAATTTTGGTAGAGGGCCATCGAAAGAACAATTGTGCAGATGGAATTTTACCTAGTATTTTAGGGGACATGTCATATAAAGATTTCTTTTTAGATCTAGTGTACATCTTGAGCAGCGGAGTCGAATATTTTTTAATTGGGCTATTTGTTTAAAATTTAATGTAGCAATCTTGTGCAATTGGAGTCAAAGGATTTGAACACTTTTGTTTGAGAGTCATCTAAAGAACATCTCTCAAAATGTGAATGAACAGACTGATAGACAACATATGGATAGGGATCCCAAGAGCTTCCCGATAGCTCAACTTGTCTGGGCGAGTTAATGACGCATTTGCAGCATGCAGCAGACAACATTGCTAGATTTTTCCTATTGACACAACGTTTTCAACTCTATGCAGAAATAACTAGAACTATCACTAAAGGTGATTAATACCCTCGCCCCAACCCCTGACACATATTATATCTCACAGTATTATCTTTGACTCAGACAATTTGAATATCAGTATCAAAAAGAAATACTAAGATGATAAATATAAAAAAAAATCTTATTTCAAGGTCAGAGGTAAAGGTCACAGGGACATGAAATTTGCGTCTTGCACATCTACTACTCCTGATTAACATTTATGCCAAGTTTGAAGTAAATCAGGTTGAAACTGAAGGAGGAGTACAACAGATTAGATTTTAACAACAAAAAAAATCCTATTTCAAGGTCAGAGGTCAAGGTCACATGAAATTTGCGTGTTGCACATATACTACTCCTGATTAACATTTACCCCAAGTATGAAGTAAATCAGGTTGAAACTGAAGGAGGAGTACAACAGATTAGATTTTAACAAAAAAACAAACCTATTGCAAGGTCAGAGGTCAAGGGACATGAAATTTGCGTGTTGCACATCTACTACTCCTAATTAACATTTATGCCAAGTATGAAGTAAATCAGGTTGAAACTGAAGGAGGAGTACAACAGATTAGATTTTATCAAAAAAAAATCCTATTTCAAGGTCAGAGGTCAAGGTCACAGGGACATGAAATTTGCGTTTTGCACATCTACTACTCCTGATTAACATTTATGCCAAGTATCAAGTAAATCAGGTTGAAACTGAAGGAGGAGTACAACGGAACAGATTTTGCGGACAGACCGACCAAGTCAGGCTGTTTCCAGTATACCCCCTTCAAACTACGTTTGCGGGGGTATAATAATTTCATTTACAGATCTACAATATTTGTTAACAGATGCTCTGAAAGTTGTCTGCTGCACAAAGGTTATTACCTGGTGTGCTAGTTCTCAACTCATTTCAATTGACAGCGACACAAGAATGAACCAGAGTGTTCAAAGGACAAGGGTACCATGATGGTCCTGTAATGCTCACTTGATTTGTTTTATTGGGGTTTTAGACCACTTTCAACATTATATCACAGCGACAGTTCACTTATTCATGATCCCTGGGTAAACAAACCAGTACTAGGCTAGAAAAAATGCTCACTTGAGATCCATTTCATTTAACTTATTCCAACATACATTTAATTCGCAGCAGGCGACTTAAATAACATCTGTTAAACCCTTTCCCTCATTCAACAATTCTGCAGCAGATGATTTTGAACATATTTTGTCAAAAAATAGAGAATCTCTATAATTGAACGGATAACCTATGACTTAAAGTGGAAAACATTGTGGAACAAGAGCGCCAAATGTCACAAAATACGCCCGTCCTGTATAGTGATAATTGTTATTGAGCTGACAAGACCAATTTTAGGTAATTTCTATAATTAAAGGGCGATAACTCTTGATTGACTAAAGGGATATGGCTAGTTATCGAACTTGTCAGAGATATTATGCAAGTACACATTCTGACCAAATTTGATGATGAATGGACAAAGGTTTCTTAAGTTATTGAGCTGTCAAGACCAATTTTTTGGTTAACTTCTATAAATAAAGGGCGATAACTCTTGATTGACTAAAAGTGATATGGCTAGTTATGGAACTTGTCTGAGATATTATGCCAATACACATTGTGACAAAATTTGGTGATGATTGGACAAAGGCTTCTAAAGTAATTGAGCTGACAAGACCAATTTTGGGTAATTTCTATAATTAAAGGGTGATAACTCTTGATTGACTTAAGAGAGATGGCTAGTTATCGAACTTGTTATCCCAATACACATTCTGACAAAACTTGGTGATGATTGGACAAAGGCTTTTAAAGTTATTGAGCTGACAAGACCAATTTTGGTTAATTTCTATAATTAAAGGGCGATAACTCTTGATTGACTAAAGCGATATGGCTAGTTATCGAACTGGTCCGAGATATTATCCCAATACACATGCTTACAAAATTTGGTGATGATTGGACAAAGGCTTCTAAAGTTATTGAGCTGACAAGACCAATTTTGGGTAATTTCTATAAATAAAGGGCGATAACTCTTGATTGACTAAAAGTGATATGGCTAGTTATGGAACTTGTCTGAGATATTATGCCAATACACATTGTGACAAAATTTGGTGATGATTGGACAAAGGCTTCTAAAGTAATTGAGCTGACAAGACCAATTTTGGGTAATTTCTATAATTAAAGGGTGATAACTCTTGATTGACTTAAGAGAGATGGCTAGTTATCGAACTTGTTATCCCAATACACATTCTGACAAAACTTGGTGATGATTGGACAAAGGCTTTTAAAGTTATTGAGCTGACAAGACCAATTTTGGTTAATTTCTATAATTAAAGGGCGATAACTCTTGATTGACTAAAGCGATATGGCTAGTTATCGAACTGGTCCGAGATATTATCCCAATACACATGCTTACAAAATTTGGTGATGATTGGACAAAGGCTTCTAAAGTTATTGAGCTGACAAGACCAATTTTGGGTAATTTCTATAATTAAAGGGCGATAACTCTTGATTGACTAAAGCGATATCGCTAGTTCTCGAACTTGTCCGAGATATTACCCCAATACACATTCTGACAAAATTTGGTGATGATTGGACAAAGGCTTCTAAAGTTATTGAGCTGACAAGACCAATTTTGGGTAATTTCTATAATTAAAGGGCGATAACTCTTGATTGACTAAAGCGATATGACTAGTTATCGAACTTGTCCGAGATATTATCCCAATACACATTCTGACAAAATTTGGTGATGATTGGACAAAGGCTTCTAAAGTTATTGAGCTG
The DNA here is from genome assembly GCA_031761405.1 of Serripes groenlandicus. Taxonomy (NCBI): domain Eukaryota; kingdom Metazoa; phylum Mollusca; class Bivalvia; order Cardiida; family Cardiidae; genus Serripes; species Serripes groenlandicus. The sequence continues at coordinate 133,195,205 of JASEVX010000003.1, read as the reverse complement.
ACAACATACTGGACGCCGCCCGCCACCCCGCCCGCCCGCCTGTACGCCGCAGGTAAAACTATAATACGATCCATTTTTTCAAAACGGGCGTATAAAAAGGAGAAATTGCTTGTTTTGAGCAATTTCTTCATTTGTCCCTATGTTTTCAAAAAGCTGTCTGCTGCAGAGGCGTCAGAAAGCGTCTATGTGAGGGAAAGGGTTAAAACTATGGCAAATCTCTGTCTACGACAGTTTAATCATTGAATAGAGTTGAACAAATTGTGGCAAAAGGAGAAATTACTTGTTTTGAGCAATTTCTTGTTTTGTCACTTTGTTTTCAAATAGCCGTCTGCTGTTTGGGCGTCAGAAAGCGTCTATATGACGGAAAGGGATAAGGTTCATGTGAAATCATTTTAACCCTTTCCCCCAAACAATAAATCTGCAGCAGACGACTTTGAAAATATCAATCAAAAATATAGTAAATCTCTACAGATGAAGTAAGATTATTGAATAGAGTTGAAATCATTGCGGCTAATGGAGCAATTTCTCCTTTTGCCATAATGATTTCAAGAGCAGTCTGCTGCTGAGGAATCAGCAAGCAACTATATGTGGGAAAGGGTTAAAATAGGGCCATTTGTTAACCCTTTCCCTCATACAGACGCTTTCTGACGCCTCTTGGAGCAGACAGCATTTTGAAAACATAGTGACAAAAGAAGAAATTGCTCAAATAGAGCAATTTCTCCTTTTTCCTCAATGGTTTCCACTTTTAGTCATATGTTATCCATTCAATTACAGAGATTTTCTATTTACTGACAAAATATGTTCAGTCATCTGCTGCAGAATTGTCGTATGAGGGAAAGGGTTAAAGGAAAATGTGAATGGACGGATGAACAGTGAGTGATCACAATGGCTTACCTTGAGCACTTCATGCTCAGGCAAGCTAAAACATGTGGCATCACCTAATTTAATAGATCAGAAAGTGGAAGCGATGGACATCTGGAATTTCTTATTCATGATCCATGTATAGTCAAGCCATGATGTAATGACAATTTCTTATAGCATACACCTATGGACTTATAAAACGGCCATAATGGTTTCTAAAGCCTTTCCTAAATGCAAACACATTTTGAAGCATCTGCAGAAGACATCTTATGAAAACGTTGTGGCAAAAGGAGAAATTCAGAGAAATTTCTCCTTTTGACAAAATGATATCAATTACATGAAGAACTATTTAACTTTCGTTTATAGTGATGGCATAAATGTTTTCGAAATTCTGCTGCAAATTTGTTGTATGTAGGAAAGGATTTAAATTGCAAGGTTTGGGATCCATGCCTACAACGCAGTTTGGTAATGAGGATAAAGTTACACTATTTCAGACAATGTAAACATACTAATTAACAGACCCTAAGGCTGTTAACAATAAGTGTGACTATTGTGTTGCAGATAAGCTCCACCCCCAACCGTTTATTCACAATTCAGAGTGTGCCAGCACTGTTTTCCTACTCTTTGATGCTTGCATAATGAGCAGTGATAATCAGTAACAAGAGTGTGCAACCATCTTGCAGTCATACAATCATTACAATAAAAGGATAAATAATTATTTTATAGATTACACTGGAGGGGGGTAATACCATTGTTTTACAAATAACGGATCATCATTGGTTCATGAATAGCACTTTCTTTATCAAAATGGTTAAAGAGTTAACGTTATTTGGCAACAAGGTTTTCCAACAGTTACGGAAATCAACTCAAGCAATGATAGCAGTAAAACAAACCTACTTTCTGTGACATAAATCTTAATTGGTAGTGCATTTTCCAAAAAACTTCATTTTGAACTTATTCATGGCACTTGGGAGAACACTCAGCTGAAACACCCAATTGGTTCCAGACTTGTCTAAACTGGACTTAGCCAGTTACTAGTCCTTATTTTTGCTAACTGTTTCATACTTTTTATTATACTACTAAAACTTCTCTTATAGTTTTTTCAACCATATCACACAGTTCTCATGCTGATGTACTGTTTCATACTTTTTATTATACTACTAAACTTCTCTTATAGTTTTTTCAACCATATCACACATTTCTCATGCTGATGTACACTAAATAGTGCACAAAGAAAACCGATGGTTAATAGTAGTAAAAGGGCAGATAATTCAACAATTATTGATAGCAGTTATGGATTTTTAGACTGACTTCAAAACTCATAGATCTTGAACATTTAGCTCAGAATTAAATTTATTCAAAGAAACACAGGCCGATTGGAATAGCTTGCAATGAGAGTGGAAGCTTGAAGACTGGTGTGATGTCATGGCCATGGATCATAAACCATCACAACTGAGTTAACCCTTTCCCGCATACAACAATTCTGCAGCAGACGACTTTGAACGTATTTGTCAAAACATAGAAAATCTCCATAATTGAATGGATAACCTATGACAAAAAGTGGAAAACATTGTGGCAAAAGGAGAAATTGCATGTTTTGTGCAATTTCTTCTTTTGTCACTATGTTTTCAAAAAGCCGTCTGCTGCAGAGGCGTCAAAAAGCGTTTATATGAGGGAAAGGGTTAACCCTATCATGTACATACTGATGTGATGTTATGGCCATGGATCATAAACCATCACAACTGAGTTAACCCTATCATGTACAGACACATTCTTACACATCTGCATCAGACATCTTTTGACATCATTGTGGCAAATATGTGGCAATGTCCAGTATGAGAAATTTGCATCAACAAGGCTATCCTTTGCTCTAGTGACCCATCATTTTCATATTGAACATTTCAGAATTTTTACAGTTATTTTCATCATAGTTACAAAATATAATTGCATGCTCTTTCAAACAATACAGCAAATCTTTAGCAGATGACGTACGATATAGAAACTCTCTTTACATAAAATGTACAAAAAATTAACAAGAGCATTGCCAACCATACAAATCCTCTCGCAGTATTTTTTCATACAGATGTATAATAGTCACTGTAACCTTTGACATAGATCAGTGAAACGGCAACCCGTCCAAGCTAACTTTTCACTAAACCAGTGTATGAAGTAAAACATGAGCGACCTTTGACCTAGGTCGGTGAAATAAAGACTCATGGGGATGCTGATGTGTTTTAAGTTTCATAACAATCAGACGAAAGAAAGAAAATGGCTAGAGCAATGATGTTGTTTCACAAAGATGTATAATAGTCACCGTGACCTTGGTCAGTGAAATGCAGCCTCATACAAGAGGCAATGCTTGTGAACATGTGTGTGAAGTTTCATGAAAATCCAATAAGAGATGAAGTAGCTAGAGCAATGACGTCCTTGAGACATGTACATAGGGGTGATTCCCCTCAACAACATAAAAGGAAAATAACTTTTCTTTTCCCCAAAATGAGTTGTGTAATGCTGTTATGAAGAGAAAATGAGTACATGTATAACCCTTTCCCATATACAACAAATTTACAGCAGACAACTTTGATACAATCTTCACAACAATATTGATAATCTCTAGAAATAGGGTATAATTAATGAATTAAAGTTGAAAACATTGTGGCAAAAGGAGAAATCGCTCATGATGAGCGATTTCTCCTTTTGCTAAAGCATTTTCAAAAGTCGTCTGCTGCAGAGGCGTCAGAAATTGTCTATATGTGGGAAGGATAGGTTTGCGTTGTAACTATCTTAGAACCATGCCCGAGTACTGTACAGAGTTTCAAACAAACCTCTTTTCTGTGTTGTACCTATGTTAATCTTACACCAGAAATACCCTGGTTATAATTATTACAATAAGCATCCCAAATTGTCACCACATGTGTACTACAAGGCCATCCAAAAATCACTACCCTTCTGATAGAATTAATGGCAGAGAGCCTATTTCAGGTTCTTAAATCCCTATCTGATCCTCAAACACTTGTGTTGTGTATTTAACAGAATCATCTTGGTGTAACAATTTGGTTTCTTTAATTTCTATAAACAGTAAGTCTTTCCCACATACAGATACAGAAAACATTATGTGCTCATTTTCAATTTTATTTAATAATTGTTCTTTTATTATTAGAGAGTTTACATATTTTTAACTCAATGTTTTCAAAGTCGGCTGCTGCAGATTGTTTGTATGTTGGAAAAGGTTGAAGAAAGATATGGGGACAAGGTCACTGAACTTCTCCTTATCACGACCTCTACCTGCTTTTGAAAGAACCTTATCATACAGTTTGTAATCATGTTTTGAAAAAGGAGAGATTTCTCATTATATTATTAAGTAATATTTCCAATTCCATATCAGTTCTAACTGCCTTGTTATCTGCCAAGAATTACCTTTTTTTCCCCCTTGTCAGGTTTTTCAATTTTTAAACATTTAACACCAGACCATGTGACAAAGTCCTTGGTCCACATCAAGAAACAAGGCTCAAAATAGCTGTTAAATTGGCAGTAGATCAGTGCGGCTAAACCTTTAGCTTTTTGCAAAAATTGACATGTAGGGCAATATAACATTATCATGTAATATTACAATATGCCTGTGTCATGTTTCTGGCATATGAATAAACAGCCTGACAGGATTTCTCATTGGCCATGCAAACAAAGGGTTCCTTTATGTTTGACATGGCTGTTTTACTTTACTTCCAAACCAATTGCCACAATAAAACATCAAGGTCAATCAGAATAGCTTTGTCATCTTTGTCAGATAAAAGCTTTGCTTGTGATCATGCATCAGTAAGAAAAGGAATTATCTCATTATTAGTCAAAAGAAAGCACCGAAATACCACAGAAAAAGAAACAAATCAGTTGATTTTCTTCCATTTATTTCAATCATAGAACATCATGTTGTGTATGTCACATATGTAAAGTTTCAAGTTACTTTTCATGACCCGATTTAATCTGCAGTTATGGATTTTTATATGAGCTGCATCTGGGGATCTGGGGTGTAATCGACTCTCAGAGCTTCTAGCGTTTTGTTGGAAGATGTATTACGGTCCATTTAGACAAGACAGTGATCACTCTGGTGAGACTGTGCTTAGGCAAGGGCTCTTCTGAGTTTCCACTGAACAGAGAGCCAATAAGCCCAAAACTGATTGATGGAGCTTATAGGTATTGCAAGAGCTGACTAAAAACAATGATTGGTGTTTTATGCAGCTTTCAACAATTTTTCAGTTATATAACGGCATTTCCTTGGTAAGATTCAAGTACTACTGGTATATTTATCCTGACACCAGCCAGTCAGGTTTAATGCTAACCCTGCAGCCCTGAGCGCCAAGGAGGTCAGCCATTACTTCCATTTTTAAAGTCTTTTTGAAAACAATGATCATTTTACTCATAACAATCAATATTTCATGTTTTCCATATTTTCTATTCTTTCGAAAAAGTGCAACTACCATTAAATTTTGCCAAAGTCTTTCCATCTTCTAATCAGATGTTTTCTGTATGTTCTAACCCTTTCCTACAAACAGCAAAAACACAGAAAAGCTCTATAAATGTAGGTTTAACAAGAAATATGTGAGCTACTGCTCACTAGTGATACCCCCGCTCATGTTTTGAAAGACATATGTGATGGTGGGGTAAAGGGCTATAACTCCGTGAAAAATCATCCAACCGGAACGCAAACACGATATGCGCATCTACACTTGGTGGTGATCCTTCCTATGAAGTTTCATAAAATTCCAAAAAGCGGTTGCAGAGAAATAGCCCGGAAATGAATTTAGTCATACATAGCCTGATGGTGGAGTAAAGGGCCATAACTCCGTGAAAAATAATCCAACCGGAACGCAAACACGATATGCGCATCTACACTTGGTGGTGATCCTTCCTATGAAGTTTCATCAAATTCCAAAAAGCGGTTGCAGAGAAATAGCCCGGAAATGAATTTAGTCATACATAGCCTGATGGTGGGGTAAAGGGCAATAACTCCGTGAAAAATAATCCAACCGGAACGCAAACACGATATGCGCATCTACACTTGGTGGTGATCCTTCCTATGAAGTTTCATCAAATTCCAAAAAGCGGTTGCAGAGAAATAGCCCGGAAATGAATTTAGTCATACATAGGGGTAAAGGGCCATAACTCCGTGAAAAATAATCCAACCGGAACGCAAACACGATATGCGCATCTACACTTGGTGGTGATCCTTCCTATGAAGTTTCATCAAATTCCAAAAAGCGGTTGCAGAGAAATAGCCCGGAAACGAAAGTGTTACGGACGGATGGACGGACGGAAGGACGGACATGGGTAAAACAGTATACCCCCCCTTTCCTTCGGAACCGGGGGTATAATTACTATAAAGAGTTGAAAACATTGTGGCAAAAGAAGAAATTGCTTGTTTAAAGCAATTTCTACATTTGACACAATGTTTTCAAAAGTCATGTGCTGCAGAGGTGTCAGAAAAGATTCTATATGTGGGAAAGGGTTAAATGTGGCACATCAGGCAATAGGTTTACAAACAGAAAGTTGTTAGAAAATGTGTTGCATATGTTAAGCTATATTTTATAATTTTATTCAAATGAATTAGGTCGAAAAAAACAACAAAAAACAGTCTTGTGCAGTTGACTTGATTGCCGGATACATCACAGAAAAGGTTATTAAATAATGTAATTTCCCAATTAGAAAACAATCTGCAGCAGATAGCTTTTAAGACTTTAATGAACGATTTCTTCTTTCGCCATAATATTTTCAAAAGAAGTATTCTGCAAATGTGTGAAAGAAAGTATATTGTTTTTAAGGTAGACCTAAAGCAAGTGGGCAAAAATCCAATTTTGGGTACAGCGTGGGCACACTGGGTAAGTTACTAGCAGCTTTAAGAAGCTTACAAATTGCATTCAATTATGACATATTGAAACACTTAATACCATTAGAAACTGAATAAGTAGCTCAAGTACTTTACTGGATAATAATGTAACCCTATTCTATTTAATCCCTGTATTATGAAAAACAAAAATCAAGACAAGTTTGCAATTATCAACCCATACTCACCTGCAGAAGAATTTTGAAAAGCACTGTTGGAAGAGATGAACTTGCTCATTATGAGAAATTTCTCCTTTTAGTCACAATGTTTTTCCCCCTCAAAAAGGAATAACAACACTGCTGGAAATATGATGTAAAAGTGTTAACACTTTAATTAGAAAAGGCACGCTAAACATTTATGACATGGGCTCTTAACTATTTCCTTTATATACAGAACTTTATAGATCTCTGCCGCAGACGAAATATTTAACAAGAGGGCCATGATGGCCCTAGATCGCTCACCTGAGATATGCAATGAGATTTCTAATTCAAAATGAAGTTTTTTAAAGTAAAACATATTTTTATTAGAAAATACTTACCAGTCATTTAATACCTGATATATCATCTCTATACACCTTAATTATCCAAAAAAACCGCCCACGCTAGCATATCCCTCACGTATCCGTGACATACACGGCCGCCCGGAAGTACAGGCGCGCACGTGAGCGGGTAGTCACTTTTCATTCACCGTTAAGTATTGGTGACGACGCGGGGTTGGGAGGTGGGACTCTATAAATGACTGGTAAGTATTTTCTAATAAAAATATGTTTTACTTTAAAAAACTTCATTTTTATATCAAAAATACATTACCAGTCATTTAATACCTGATGACTTCGTAGCATAGGACGGGAGGTTCGACCAATACTTACTGTCGTTCCAGGTACGTTGTAGTATATTATTCCATATTTTTTTAAGAACAAACATACTTGATTCCAACGGATGTATAAAGGGAAAGAGGGGATTGAATACAGGTTCAATCGGTATTCACTTTATTTATGTGTTGGATTATGTGAATTAGCAAACCACTCGCTGTGAAGCCACAAGGGGACCCAGGCAGGACCGACTGCAACTGGTTCTTAGACAGGAACCCTTGTTGACACAGTAGAGTAAGGAGCCATCAGATTCATTGAATCTGATCTGCCCGGTTTCTACAGAGACGATCTGTAGTTAAAGCTAATAAAAAGACGGTTTTATAAGTAAAAAACTTTAAAGACGTCGATTCAAGAGTTCGTATGGAGCTCTTGTAAGCGACCAAAGGACGCAAGACAAATCCTATTTTGGAGTTAACTCCTACAATTGGGTTTTTTCTAATTCTAACCATCAGTCTGTGAAACTTAATGTAATTCATTTCTACTGAAAGCAAAGAACTCACTTCCCTGTTAGTGTTCGCCAAGCAATACGAATTTATAATTCTCAGTAAAACTTAAGACGCGGTAGCCGTCGACAAACGTTCAGAGAGATTGACCTACCTTATTAACATCAATCGGTAAGAACTGTCTATATCTAAGGAAGATGTAACGGTTATGTCGATAGGCAGGCCAGAAGGACGTATAACCACGGTCTCTGGGCCAGAGAAGTGTTCTGTCATCATCTTCCCTTCCAGAAATTCCTTCCAGAAGTGAAACCGGAAGTTGACGAAATGGTTCTCAGCCTCATTATGAACTCGGGGAGTAATTATTATTATTCCTTTGCGAATTCTGAACGTTCACTGCCGAATGAGTGGAATATAGTTGTCTATTCTGTATTAGCGAATAGACTCTGTCCGAAGGTACTCGAATTACCGCTAAGTCGGTGAAAAACGTCATACCCACGAACGTGAACCTCTTTGACGGAATTAATTCCGACTTCTGCGTGTTGGGTATTAAACCCAACCGCAGAATGGTCCGCCAGGCTAGGGATAGATCGTGAAAAAGAAGTACACGATCCGTCCTGTGGGGAAGCCAATCGTCGAAGTATTGAAGAAGTTGGGGTCCTTTCATACGAAGAAATGCTCCCATGCCCTGATATCTTCGTAAGCACTCGAGGGGCGGACTTGAGGCCGAAGGGAAGAGCCCTGAAATTGGAGCAGTTCTCCCTCTATCACAAACCGAAGGTATTTCCCCGAGGAGGAAGCGATCGGGATGTGATAAAAAGGCGTGTGTTAGGTCTAGAGAGACCGCCCAGTCGCCTTTCCGAATTGCAACTCGGATGGAGCGGGTCGACTCCATTTTGAATTTATCGACCGGAATCAATAGATTTAGCGCAGATAAATCTATAACCGGTCTCCACTTGCCGTCTTTCTTCGGAACAAGAAAAAGACGGCTGTAGAAACCCCGAAAATTGGGGTTGAGAACGCTCTCTATGGCATTCTTTTTCAGAAGCGATGAAATCACCTCTGACATGGCCGGATGACGAGACGAAATGTCGATCGGCACGCCTGTCAGAGGAGGGGGGGAAATGAAGGGAATCAGATACCCTTCCTGTATCACAGACTAAATCCAACGATCCTATGTGACACTTTCCCACTCCTCCGTGATAAATGACAGGCGGCCCCCGACTGTAATCTCCGACCTTGGGATTGTCATAGAGAGGAGCGAATCCCTAGGGCTGCGGCTTCGGATTCGTGTTAACTCTAGCAGGCTGCCGATGTTAGTACCCTGATAGGGGCGCTTCGGTTTAGCCGATTTCTGACCCGTGGAAGGGGTTTGTTTAGGCTGAAACGCCTTCACATACCGTTTTGGCTTCTTTGCTGGGTTGGGTTTCTTAGAACTACCCACATTCGCAGAATACGTTGAACGTTTCTGGCCCTGCGCAAAAGCCTTAGCTGCGTTCGCCGAAAGGCGTCGACTGTTCTGAAGCATCAGAAGCTGTCACCGCAGCAATCCTTCCATCAAAGAGTTGTTTCGACTCCAATGGTGCGGCTTTCAGGCTGTCCTTGCTAGCACGTAGCAATGAGTTAGGAGCAACTATAACTGCGTCCCTCCTCATGGACAGTATCTCTGTGATGGTCTGAAGATTCAGTGCCATGAGATGCCTGTTGCCTGTGTCGAAAGCTTCGAGAATTCTGTTAGCCCCTAGGCTAGAGATATTCTCCTCTTTCAACAACAAAGACAGAGCGACTGCGAAATGGTTGTCATGAGATGACACCAATACACCCAGTCTTGCTCTGGCCTCCCACTTCTCTAGTATCTTAAAAGAGACCTGGACAGAAGCGGGTGCAGTTAACCCCAGTGTAGCTGCATCCCCGTCTAAAGCTGGCACTTTGACCGGGAAGAACTCCTTAGACGTAGAATACGCCTTAGAGTTGACCCATTTCCTAGAAATGGGTCCTGGGACCGACCAGCCTGGAGGTATAGCCTCTAGAGACCTGGTCGACTGCAATTGGTTTAACAACCTGCCCAAGTTGTTAGTTTGAGGAAGCAAGTGCACTGGCGAAAAGCTTGTACATTAAGTTCCTCTAGGCTCGAAAGGTTTTGCGACGTGGGGAGCGTCAACCTTAGGGCATGAAGTATTCGGCACCACCCGAAATACTTCGTCAATAGCCTGCTGAAGAGACCAACGCTCTACAGCTGGCTCCTCATCGGAAGTTGACCTATTTCCCTCATTATCGTCAGACGAAGATGTAGGGTTGTAGGTACTCTTCTGAGGTTGTCTACTCGGTATTCCAACCGGTAGATCTATGTCCGACTCAGACAGGGATAAATCAGAAAATCCATGTTCTGCCGAAGATTTTGCGAAGCAGGCCCCCTCTCCGCAGCAGAGGACGGCCATGCAAAAACTTCTGCCGGGGCCGAACTGACCGTATTGGACGGTTTCGACCTCTCTTTCACTGAATGACGCAATGTATTCTGATCCAGAGGTTGCCTATAACCGGACTGCCTATCAAATAGGTGTCCCCCCGAGAGCAGTGAATCCCCATGAGATGGGTAATGCTGATCCCGGTAGGCCGTTGAACCCTGTCTAACACCTAACGGTTCCATAGTATGGACCGGTGGTTGGTGTTGAGGAGCAGCGTATTCTCTAGCGACATACACTGTCCCCCCAGGGGAGGAAAAAGATTTTCCGTAACCCCCCTACCCGATGGAAGACAGAGGAATAATAGAACCCGGTGCGATACCTGGGTTATAATTATTCTGATTCTGTAGTGGAGCAGAGATCGACTGGTAATTTGAATCAATACGGTCTATCACTACAGAACCCGTGCCTGGACGCGCCATGTTTACATAGCCGGCCGGCAGTGTAGACGAGGCATTGAAAAATGCCTGACTACTCGGTTGCACTGAGTTTACACAAGACACTGGTGTTTGTGTCGTGTTCACAAGCGTGACCGATTGGTTCGTAGCACCATAATGAAATGGGCTACTGACCTGATGCGGCATGGCTACATGCGCGCGAGTTTGGCCAGTCGTCGAATCATTTAAGAAAGTCTGACTGCCAGGATGAATCGTTGCTAAATGATCAACCTTTTGCCTGGCTGGGTCCTTGCAATAAGACCTTTGCCCTGTCGCATCACGGCTAAGTGAGCGACTACCTGGTCTAGTCATGGCAACGTGACTGACTGGCCCGGTCGTGTCCAAAAAGGACTGACTGGTGACAGGTCGAGTCATTGACAAATGACTCCTCTCCGGTTGCCCGGTGACCTGACGTGCCTCGGCATTTGGGTTTTGTTGTGCAGCCCAAACAAAACCCAGTTGACTATGCATAGGCAGGAGTGAAGCTGCACTATACCAAGTCTCCGGAGAACTACGTCCGCCGACGTAGGTAACCGGTACTCTGCAGCTGTCCGAAGACCGCTGTAGCTCGGAGTAAGGTGTCGGATTGGTACAATTCCTGCGGTTTCCCGGAAAGCTACCAAAGGCATCTCCTTCTTTCGAAGGCCCAGCCACGACACCAGGCGACAGATGGTGAGGTTCAGCGGTTGAACGTTCCAGCTGAACATTTTCCCCGCTGTTTCCGTACGGTGTCTGACGTTTCCCGACGGAGCAACTCTCACCCAAAGCTACCATCCCGAGGTTGCCTATAACCGGACTGCCTATCAAATAGGTGTCCCCCCGAGAGCAGTGAATCCCCATGAGATGGGTAATGCTGATCCCGGTAGGCCTGTCTAACACCTAACGGTTCCATAGTATGGACCGGTGGCTGGTATTGAGGGGAAGCGTATTCTCTAGCGACATACACTGTCCCCCCAGGGGAAGAAAAAGATTTTTCGTAACCCCCATACCCGATGGAAGACAGAGGAATAATCGAACCCGGTGCAATACCAGGGTTAAAATTATTCTGATTCTGTAGTGGAGCAGAGATCGATCGATAATTTGAATCAATTCGGTCTATCACCACAGAACCCGTGCCTGGACGCGCCATGTTTACATAGTCGTCTGGCAGTGTAGACGAGGCATTGAAAAATGCCTGACTACTCGGTTGGCCTGTGTTTACATAAGACACTGGTGTTTGTGTCGTATTCACAGGCGTGACCGATTGGCCCGTAGCACCATAACGAAATGGGCTACTGACCTGATGCGGCATGTCTCCATGCGCGCGATTTTGGCTAGTCGTCGAATCAATTAAGATAGTCTGACTGCCAGGATGAATCGCTGCTAAACGATCAACCTTTTGCCTGGCTGGGTCCTTGCAATCGGACCTTTGCCCTGTCGCATCACGGATACGTGAGCGATTACCTGGTCTAGTCATGGCAACGTGACTGACTGGCCCAGTCCAGTCCAACCCGGACTGACTGGTGACAGGTCGCGTCATTAACAAATGACTCCTCTCCGGTTGCCCGGTGACCTGACGTGCCTCGGTATTTGGGTTTTGTTGCTCAGCCCAACAAAACCCAGGTTGACTATGCATAGGCAGGAGTGAAGCTGCACTATACAAAGTCTCCGGAACACTACGTCCCCCGACGTAGGTAACCGGTACTCTGCAGCTGTCCGAAGACAGCTGTAGCTCAGAGTATGGTGTCGGATTGGTACAACTCATGCGGTTATCCCGGAAAGCTACCAAAGGCACTCCTTCTTTCGAAGGCCCAGCCCTGACACCAGGCGACAGATGGTGAGGTTCAGCGGTTAAATGATCCAGCTGAGCATTTTCCCCGCTGTTTCCGTACGGTTTCTGAAGTTTCCCGACGGAGCAACTCTCACCCAAAGCTACCATCCGAATTTCCTCAGCGCGCGGAAAAACGGCTGTGTTGAGCGGAGAAGAAGGCTCAGCATTGCCCTTCGACTCGCTCAACACCGTTGCAGAGTCCGGTTGGGAGAACCCCTCGAACTCTGCCTCACTCGATGAAGATAAAGGCACCCTCTTAGGGGTCTTCTTTATCTTCCTGCTTTTACGAGTCTTACTCCGCACGACCTTTTTCCAAATGGAAATAGGCCATGTCGAGCAGTACTCGCAAGGTGAAGCCTGTGTGCATTTGGTGCACACAACGCAGGTCGGATGCGAATCCCATAGGTGCACAGCATGACCACATGGGCTCCGCATCCCTTCACCAGTAATTGATATTGACATAATTCAAATATACTCACCAAACAGTAAATAATCCGTATATAATCCGTTTATAATCCGTTTTAATATATATCCACACCACGGTGACACCGGTAGTTTGGACACGTATATTGAAATAAATTTTGTATCAAAATTTTTTCACAAATATTGAATAGAACAGTCAATAATTCATACAGCAATAGTTAATGTACTATCGCTAACAGGGTAGGGAAAAAGTATTGAAAACAGTAAGACTTCCGCACCCGAAGACGGTAACTGAAATTAGCGGGTGGGGTAAACCACGTGCTTCTCAGCGTATCGTCTGCTACAAAACAATAAATACAGCAATAAAGTAAATAATTTACGGCTGTGACGTTAATGTAGACAAAATATCTTTGGACAATTAAATGATTATAAGGCAGGGCCTTATAAAACAAAAGAGTTAATTGGAAGAAGAAATAATAATATAAATTTTCTTATCGACTACTCCGGTGAATCCAAAAATGAAAAGTGACTACCCGCTCACGTGCGCGCCTGTACTTCCGGGCGGCCGTGTATGTCACGGATACGTGAGGGATATGCTAGCGTGGGCGTTTTTTTTGGATAATTAAGGTGTATAGAGATGATATATCAGGTATTAAATGACTGGTAATGTATTTTTGATATAAAAACACATGACAAAGTCTCAAACTGCTGAAATAAATAAGAGCTGTCCATAAGACAGCATGCTCGACTATACCACTGCGTTTAAGTTACCGAGATATGTACTCATGTAGTTGCACGCAAAACTTTAACCAGAATTTCTTAAAGGGTGATAATTTGCATGCATGGAATGCAGGTAAGAGTTATCATACTTGATAATTTAAGAAGGGTTGTATAAAGTATCAATGCAATGTATAAAGGAGTTACTAAGATATGGACTCTTAATGTAATTGCTTGCAAAACTTTAACCAGAATTTCTAAGTAAAAAAAGGGCCATAATTTGCATTATATGCAGGATAGAGTTATCATACTTGATTGTGTAAATAGGTGTGATGGTTGGGAAGGGTTGTATAAAGTTTCAAAACAACAAGTAGATAATAAGATATGGACGCTCAATGTAGTTGCAGACAAAACTTTTACCAGAATTTCAAAGTAAACAAAGGGCCATAATTTGCATTATATGCTAGATAGAGTTATTGTACTTGAATTGTTTATATAGGTGTGAATGTTGGAAGATTTTATAAAGTTTCAATGCGATGCATCCAGTAGTTACTAAGATATGGACTCGTAATGTAGTTGCACGCAAAACTGAAGCATATGGCTCATACATGTAAAGGCGATAATTGTTTGTTTCAGTTTTATATCAAGATGTATTTTTACCAAGTGAATGCCAAGTGTTCGTGATCTTACATGTAAACAGTCAATAGTTGTATGTTTCATGCTCCCTATTTTTGAAAACAGTGCCGCAAAAAGAGAAATTGCTCATCTTGGAAGATGGTCACCCAAATTATTTCAAATTGGATCTGAGCTATTGGACAAGAAGAGTTTTTCTCTTTCTATTGCCATGGCAACCATAGTATTCCATGGAATTTAATGCTTTGAATAATTTTGAAAGAGGATCACCTAAGGAATAATATTTAGAAAATTGGTCTATTTGTTGAGTTGTTTGTAGTTAAATGTTAACTGATGGACAGATGCCGCCGGACGGTGCATGATCACAATAGCTGACAACCCGCATTTTGTTCTAAGCTTGGCTAAAAATGTTTGTTGAGACTTACCATAGAGATAGATGAAAACAAGCTTCTCCTGGATATAAACCCGCTATATTATGATGGGTCTCACTCGTCAATACCCTGAAATAGAGGAACAAAATTATATACATTACACACATACAAACATACGACAAATCAGACAAGTTTGAAAACATCTCAGCAAAAATATGGAAGGTATAATTATTGAAGAGATTTAATAACATGGTGGCACATTGGAAAATTGCTCATTATATAAGGAATTTATCCTTTACCCACATTGTTTCAAGCATAGCCTGCTGCATGGGCATTGAAAGTTGTTTGTAAAAGGATCTCATAATTATCCTTCTAAATTTCAAAGTGTGTACCATCATGATTATTCAGATTATTTTTTATAAGGCTATCAAATTATTAGTAGCCGGTATTAGTAGCCGGGCAGAAGCCTGCGACTTATATTTGTTATAGCTTTTCAGAAATGACATGGGAGGACGAGTTATTATTAGAAAACAAAATTAAATGTCTTGGTACATATTACAATTGTAATTAATAAATATTGGACTACATTTTAACATTTGTCAAAGTATGATATAATTAGGATGCCAAGCTAATATCATTTTGAGAAAAAGAGAAAACTCATGTCTTCAGCGATTTAACCCTTTTCTCATTGTTTTAAAAGTAGATTGCTGCAAAGGTGTCGAATGTTGACTTTAATAGGGGAAAGGTAAAATGACGTGCTATTGCATGCAAATCCTAAATTGTCTGTTTTGTGGTTTTATTTATAAATAATAAAATTCAATATTCTGACAAACATCTTGAAAAGTGTATTTGGAATTCATAAATTTTATACATAATAAAACTAATGATTGGCAAGATTACTCATTTCCATTACTGTTTATGATCAATTATTAGCTGGCTGTGTGTATTATAGGTCAACCTACCTTAGAATGGAGAGTGATCATAAACAATTAAAGGCTTCAATTATATTTCAATGAAGGATATTCACTTTGTTGACAAAAAAATGCAAGTTATGATACATTTTCACTTAACTTGATGTTCCAATATGCCCCTCTGTTAATAACTGTTTTTACAACTACTATAATGTAAGTGTTATGCATAACTGCAGTATGGATTTCCGGTGACATTAATGCATTGCATCAAATTTCTCTTGTCATTTAAGGAAAGTAGTTGTGTAAAATGCTTGAAGAGGACAAAAAGAAGCAATTTGTATATAGCTTTTCCTTTTCATCCTGTAGTCGTAAAAATAAGATTCCTTGAATAATAAAGTATTGCCACTGAATCCTGTACAGGTATAACAATTAACTTTTAAACCCTTTCCCACCTGCAGGTGCATTTTGATGCAATAGCAGCAGACGACTTTTGAAAACATTGAGGCCAAAGGTGAAATTGCTCATGATGAGCAATATCTCCTTTGGCCACAATGTTTTTAAGTTTATTTAACAAATAAGCTATCTTTTATAGAGATTTTTCAGGATTTTGTCACTATGTTTTCAAAGTCGTCTGCTGCAGATTTGTTGTATGTGGGAAATAGTTAACTGATTCAATATTTTTAGACCAGGATGAAGTACAAACTATTGTAAGAGACCGAGAAATTGTTTTTTTCCCCAACAATGTTTTTAAAGTTGTCTGCTCAATACAGCCAAACCATCTCATGTCTGTTATCACGGAGAGGGTTGAAAGCTTTTAAGAGAATTCAATGAGTATGTAATTACAAATTATTAAATCAGGATCAAATAAAGGGGGAAGATAATGTGCTGCAATAAAATATAAATCTGTTATCTGGTAGTTTTATTGAGTTCCAGTTAACCCTTTCCCACATACAGCAAATCTGCAGCAGACGACTTTGAAAATATACACGAATAAATTGGAAACTCCCTTCAAATAAAGGTTCTATAATTGAATATAGTTGAAAACATGGTGACAAAAGTTGAAATTGCTCGTTTTATACAATTTCTATTTTGTCGTCATGTTTTCAAAAAGCTGTCTGCTGCAGAGGCGTCAGAAAGCATCTATATGAGGGAATTGGTTAAATAATTTCACCATACAGCCAAAGTTAGACTTCTTTGAAGCAGATAATTTTCAAAAACATTGTGGTAAAACGAGAAATTGCTTGGATCCTTATGATGTAAACCCTGAACTAAAGATTGAAATTCAAATTTATTTTAAAACTTACATGTCCATGCCCAATTGGTCTATTATGCCTCAACCCTTTTCCGACATACCATAAAACTGTAGCAGACAACTTTGAAAATGTCCAGGTTTAAAAACAGTTTTATCTTATTTGAGTGTTATGCCATTTTCAACATTATTTCAGTTATAACGTTGATAGTAAATTATGTTGATAGTAAATTATTCGTTATCCCTGGGTAAGCTAGGAAATCATTAAAAAATTCCTTGCACAAGGGTACTCCGATAGGACTACTGCGACTGGGGATCAAAATCGGGAAGACCAGTTTCAATCTCCGTGCTAACTACTTGGCCATGGCGACAGAAATATCTCGGTAAACGAACGAACTACTAAAAAGAATTGAAAGCATTGTGGCCAAAGGTGAAATTGCTTGTAAAGAGCAATTTTTCCTTTTACCATAATGTTTTTACAATATGTCTGCTGCAAGCACATCTCAACTCATTTATATGTTGGAAAGGGTTAGCAACTGACAAAAGTCGAGAGACGTGGTCTAAAAATGTTTTGATAAAATCGATCATCTATAATCTTTTGTCACGATGGTTCTTTTCATAAAAAATGCCTCAATTACCAGTCTCATAACAAAATATTGTCCCTTAATTAGCTTTCTATGAGGGGAAGCTGTCACAAAAACTGCTTTGAAATTTAGGTTTCTGCCAAACCATAAATTATTCACAAATCCGCTGGCTGTCTTAACGTGAAAATGACAATTTCTTATGAGTTTTTCCTCCCAGCTAATAAATCTGTACGAGAACAGCTCCCTAGAAAGGTCCTTTTATCAATCTATTACCATTAGAAACCTATGAAGTGGGCTCATTTTGATTACAGAAACAAAGCTGAACAGAATCAAGTTTCGCCTTTCAATGGCTTGAAATTATTAAAGATCAATAATGCATTGTTGAAAACAGAATTTTATTTCAAGAAGATGTTTAAGACAGATTTTAAATTATTAGAAGACAAATTGTGTTTAACACTTTACTCTTTTCGCTGGGCACAGATAAAATTTACAAATAAACTCGAAGCAATATAGAGAGCTTCCCCACACCTCCTCAAAACATTTTGTTTCACCAATCAGGATAGCTAGCCTACTTCTGGTCGACAGCCATTCCAGTGATATTATATTGAAAATGGCACAGTTGTATCATGAGTAGATATTGAAATTTACAGTATTAACTAGAGATTGCTTTTTTGAAAAAGCGCTTGTCTCCCCATTTGTGTGGTCGTAGGGGAGGAAAAGAAATGATGGAGATGAATTTTTTAGTTTTGGACTGGAGATGAAGCAACAGTGACAATCCTCAGTTATTGAGCGGAAACCATTTTTCAGCTGAGGGTTACCATGACCTTGGTCTTTGACCTAGTGACCTCAAAATCAATAGGGGCCATTTGCTGCTGGTGACCAACCTGCACACCAAGTATGAAGGTCCTGGGCCAAAGCAATCTTCAGTTATTGAGCGGAAACCATTTTTCAGCCAAAGGTCACCACGACCTTGACCTTTGACCTACTGACATTAGGGGTCATCTACAGGTTAGGACCAAGCTGCACACCAAGTATGAAGTTCCTGGGTATAAGCGTTCTTGAGTTATTGAGTAACACACATTTTTCAGCTGAAGGTTACCGTGACCTTCGACATTTGACCTTGTGACCACAAAATCAAACAAATTCAATAAAGGTCATTTACTGGTTAGGACCAACCTGCACACCAGGTATGAAGTTTCTCAACATAAGCATTCTTTAGTTATTGAGAGGAAACCATTTTTCAGCTGAAGGTTACCATGACCTTGACCTTTAAGCTAGTGACTTCAAAATCAATAGGGGTCATCTACTGGTGGTGACCAACCTGCACACCAAGTATTAACTTCCATGGCCAAAGCATTCTACAGTTATTAAGCAAAAACAATGTTTCAGCTCATTGTCACTGTGACCTTTCAGCTCAAGGTCACTGTGACTTTGATTTTGAAATCAAAATTAATAGGTTCTTCTACTGGGCATGGCCAACCTGCATACCAAGTATGGAGTTCCTCGGCCCAAGCTTTCTTCAGTTATTGAGCGGAAACCATTTTTAACCTCACAAGGTCACCATGACCTTGACCTTTGACCTTCTGACATCAAAATCAATAGGAGTCATCTACTGGTCATGACCAACCTGCATACCAAGTATGAAGATCCTATGCCCAAGCGTTCTTCAGTTATTGAGCGGAAACAAGTGTGACAGATGTGACCTTGACCACTGTGACCTTGACCTTTGACCTAGTGACCTTAAAATTAATAGGGGTCATTTGCTAGTGGTGACCAACCTGCACATCAAGTATGAAGTTCCTGGGCCCAAGCAAAAACTATTTATCAGCTCATTGTCACTGTGACCTTTCAAGCTCATGGTCACTGTGACCTTAACCTTAGACGTACTGACCTCAAAATCAATAGGGGTCTTCTATTAGGCATGGCCAACCTGCATACCAAGTATGGAGTTCCTCAGCCAAAGCGTTCTTCAGTTATTGAGCGGAAACCATTTTTTACCTCACAAGGTCACCATGACCTTGACCTTCTGTTATCAAAATCAATAGGGGTCAGCTACTGGTCATGACCAACCTGCATACCAAGTATGAAGTTCCTACGCCCAAGCGTTCTTCAGTTGTTGAGCGGAAACAAGTGAGACAGACGGAAGGACGGACGGAACTGGCAAAAACAATATGTCACCCCCATGTAATGGGGGAGACATAATTAAAGCCATTCAAGGGAATCAAGCCCAAATTCTGGTAATTTTGGTAGAGAGTAAAGCATGGAACATTACTTTGAAATTTCTTTGCAATCCACTCTGTAGTTTCAGAAGAGTATTATAAAACAAGAGGGCCATGAGGCCCTGGATCGCTCCCCTGAGAATGGTCTTTTTAAGACTTAACTCTTTCAGCGCCAATGGCAATTTCATCAAGACAAACTTTCTGACAAAATTTCAAGCTGCCCAAGTCAAAAATGCAATCTCTATAGTGTTAATTAACATATTTTTTATACAATATGGCCTAGTGACCTAGTTTTTGACCTGACCAAACCCATATTTGATTTGGCCTAGATATCTTCAAGGCAAATATTCTGACAAAGATTCAAAGTGACCCATAATTGAACTTGGCTTAGATTTCATCAAGACAAACTTTCTGACAAAGTTTCAACATGCTCAAGTTTAAAATGCGGCTTTTAGAGTGTCAACAAGATTTTCCTTAAATTTGACCTAGTAACCTAGTTTTTGACCCCACATGACCCATGTTTCGAACTTGGCCTAGAGTTGATGGAGATATATGTTCTGATAAACTTTTATAAAGATTGGATGCAAAATGTTGCCTCTATAGAGTGTTAACAAGCAAATGTTGACGACGGAAGACGGACAAAAGGCGATCACAATAACTCTGGTGAGCTAATAATTGACCTCATTCCTGATGTTTTTGCAACCAGATATCTGCATGGAATGAAACTTAGATCAACTATTTACACTTCCCCACATAGACTTTTTCTGAAGCCTCTGCAGCAGATTACCTTTATATTATTAAAGATGATAGGTCCATAGGAAAATTGCTCCATATCAGCATTTTTCCCTTTATAAATTGCCTTCAATTTTATAATAATAAAAATCCTTTAAATTTTCTTCATATTGCCTATTTTTTAATTTTTCTGATGCAGATTCACTGTTTGTGGGAAAGGCTTAAAGAGACTCACCCAAGGAATATATTCCTGAGATATTTTCTAAAAGTAGGCCTAATGGTTTAGAAGGTAGTCTATCTTTGCAAATTGGCATTGGTGACACATACACATACACAATCACAATAATTTTATAAAAAGAGGACACTTAAAAATGGAAATAAAAATCATATCATATTGCAAAGAAAAGTATTCTTTAATTGATTGATTGGGGTTTAACGCCGTTTTCAACAATTTTTCAGTCATATTACGGCGGCCAGTTTACCTACTCATGTTTCCTGTTTTTTTCAAACCAGTACCCCACACAACATACTCTCTAAGCAACTAGCTGCTTTTCCACATTAACTAAGCCCATTGGTGAAAGACTAATGACGCTTGTCACAGTCACTTTTGTCACGTCGGAGAGTATGTTTACCGAGCTGGGGTTCAAACTCACAACCCCTGGATTGACAATAATGCATCTTCTGTTTAAGGCTATAAATAAGGCTTCATTGTTCAACCTCAAGTCCATTGTGATAAATGTTCCCTCTTTAACAAGATTAACCCAATACATACAGTGTATGCTTTTTGAGACAACACACATTATAGAGATTTGATGAATGTTGTAGGTAAACCCTTTCCATAAAACAGATGTAATTTGACACATTAGCAACAGACACATTTTGAAAACAGTTTGACAAAAGGAGAATTTCTGAAAAGTTCATAACTATAATCATGTAAACAGATAAGCACTGTTTATATCTGGCATTCTATTGAGCAAGAATCATATCACTCTTCAAGAACTGAAATAATTGGGGATTTCTCTAAAGCAAATGACTCCTCGTAATCGGTTATATAGTATTTTGAGAAACAGTTTGATTAATGTTGTATATCTTCAATTCTGTTTCACAACCATGCTTTCCTTCAAAGATAACTATAATAAATTGCAGTGCTTTGTAATTTCAAGTACATATTATTGTGTTTATAAATAATCCTGGAAACATATAAATAATTAAGTATTTGGCACAAAAAAAATAATCTTCTAACCTGAAATAACTGCCCTGACAAGTTTTATTTCCAAGTTTGAGCTGTTTTGATGGAAATAGTCCGTAAATGAATATACGATAAAAATTTATCATTTGTTTTTTTTTCGTACATTTTGTTTTATATAATACCCTTTTGTGCCACCTCATATCCCTGTTGTACAATATAAGTTAGGTTTAGTGCTGCTGGTTTAATTTAGAAGTGTTGTGTAACTAACTGTTCCTGCATAGCCTGCTGCACAAATTTTCTTAGACTAGTGCTGGTTGGTCATTCAGAGATTATGAGTGGGAAAGCCCTTAGTTGCATTATTCAGAATAATTTAATGTCCTGTAAAAGGGCCCATTCCCACCTGCAGACGCATTCTGACGCATTTGCAGCAGACGACTTTTGAAAACATTGTGGCCAAAGGTGAAATTGCTCATGATGAGCAA
This sequence comes from Serripes groenlandicus, assembly GCA_031761405.1. Classification (NCBI taxonomy): domain Eukaryota; kingdom Metazoa; phylum Mollusca; class Bivalvia; order Cardiida; family Cardiidae; genus Serripes; species Serripes groenlandicus. The sequence continues at coordinate 133,172,939 of JASEVX010000003.1, read as the reverse complement.
TTTCTCCTTTGACTACAATGTTTTCAACTTTATTTAACAATTAAGCTATCTTTTATGGAGATTTTTCAGGTTTTTGTCACTATATTTTCAAAGTCGTCTGCTGCAGAGATGTTGTATTTGGGAAATACATGTACTGGCTGTCTTGATATAACCATGGAATACCATTGGAAACCAAGTTAAACTCAACCTTCTAACTGATTCTTTCAAGACATGTTGATTGGTGGAAAAACAGGGGGCTATTGTGTCTTATATGGCTATAGTGAAAAAAATCAACTCTTAACCCTTTCCCTCATATAGACGCTTTCTGACGCCTCTGCAGCAGATGGCTTTTTGAAAACATAGTGACAAAAGAAGAAATTGCACAAAACGGGCAACTTTTCCTTTTGCCACAATGTTTTCCACTTTTTGACATGGGTTATCCATTCAAATATTGAGATTTTCTATGTTTTGACAAAATACGTTCAAAGTCGTCTGCTGCAGAATTGTCGTATGAGGGAAAGGGTTAAAGGTTCTCATGGCCCTCTTGTTGCATGTACACGTCTAATTTTTGCATACCATGTCTGTAATGTCAGGACTGTACAGGAAATCGGTGAAATGTTTTGTCTTGTACCACAGGATATGGCTTAATTGTTTTCATCCAATCATTTCTTGCAGAAGAAACCACAGGGATTATGGGTATTATTCAATCCGTATTTTTCCAGATTTTCTACAGATTTGAAACACTTATCATTCCAGATTTGGACTTTGATTCTCCCATTTCAATCTAAAGCTGTCTTAACCCTTTTCCTCATATGACAATTCTGCAGTAGATGACTTTGAACATATGTTGTCAAAAAAAAGAAGAAAATCTCTATAATTGAATGGAGCAATTTCTACTTTTGTCACTATGTTTTAAAAAAGCCGTCTGCTGCAGAGGCATCAGAAAGCGTCTATATGAGGAAAAGGGTTAACCCTTTCTTTGATACTGATGACTTTTGCTATTTCTGCTGCACAAGCCATTTTCAAATCATTTTGAAAAATGAAGAAATTGCTCATGATAGAAATTTAATTTTTCTACGTTTTGTGCAATTTCTTCTTTTGTCACTATGTTTTCAATTCTATTCAATTATAATACTTTCATTTACAGAAAATGTCTTCAAAGTCGTCTGCTGCAGACTTATTGTTTGTGGGAAAGGGTTAAATAAATGACTATGATGTAAAGATTAAGAGAGAAGGTCGAAGAACCAAAATGGCGGTTTTTAATTTGTCCATCAAGGAGTACAGACAGAATAAGACACATTCATTTACAACATAACATTATGATGGACTCCCAATTAACTTTGTTCTTTAAGAATAAAATGAACATTACTTTACATCAGTCAGAAAATATAATCAGACCAACTCATAAACACCTCACAACATTCGTGGATTAACTGTTTTCTCTTTCACAATATGTTTTTTATCAACTGAAGAAGTTCTAGCGGATGAGATTAAAGAACAATGCAGTGAGAATAATGGGTATTTACAACTGCAGGCGTAATAATAATCTATTCAATAGCTCTTTTGGCTTCTTTTTTAATCTTAAGGCCATGTCACACTGTTAAGAGTTTGGTCCTGTAGGACTCTAACACATATCCGTACATGTCAAATATATGTCTTTTCGTGTCTCCTCATGTCGCTAGTACTCGGCAAAGAGCTGCTAGTATTTTAAACGGTTTAAAGTTGTCATGCGAGTTTTCATCTCCTACTGATGTCGAAGAAATGTGGATGGGATGTCGTCCAATCTTACACTTGTGGTCACTTCTCGCTGTGTAAAATGTTGTTCTACTACTATGAGTTTAGCTGTGAGTCGAAAAGACATGAATAGGATCCCTGCTCAACATGCGCCCGACACGTACCAAGTTTGAACGACTTCTCTTCGACATTGCTACAAGTTCTGGCAAGTTGTGGTGACTTTAGGTGCGCATATTTGCATCAGTTCTCCTGTAGACTACATTCACTCCACAATCATGCCCCAAAAGAGGAAGCGTAAAATGCCAGTAAAAAAAAGAGTGTCCGTTGAGCGAGAGTCCTAGTCACGATCCCCTCCACCAACACCACCTTTGAATGATCCGTCAGAGACAGGGAGAGAACAAGAAACAACCGATCATAGACTCTGATGATGGGAGTGAGCCAATGTGGAAACAGGTTTATAATAACTTTACGGACAGGCAAGAGGAGCTCTTGGTGGAGTGGTTACTCATTGTAGAGAGAAGACACTGGAAGCGGTTGGCCAAAATCTCAAAAGCATTTTCCACCACTCTGCTTGCCTTGGACAATCTGTTGTTAAAAAGTCCCATCTTCAGGTGATAGGTTCTGTTTAGAAAATGGCTTCATCATCCATGTCTTTAAAGCAAATGCATCATCACCTACAATAAAGTAGGGCATCTCTTCGTCATCATGAGGCAGAGGTACAGGGTTGGGAAAGTTTATATCCCTACTGTCGATTGCCTCCTTCAACTGACTAGAAATAAACACTTGTGCATCTGATGCTGACCCATTAGCTCCAACATCTACCCAGAGAAACTTGTAGTGTGCATCAACAAGACCAAACAACACGATTGAAAAGAAACCCTTGTAGTTGTAGTAAAGAGACCCACTGTTTTTTGGAGCTTTGATAGCCATATGTTTTCCGTCTATTGCTCCAAGGGCATGATGAAAGTTCATCTGAGCTCCAAACTGTTGTGCAACATTCGCCAATCAGCTTGAGTAGTAGGGCATGCTATCACTTCATCACTGTACTCATCAATGATGGCCTGACAAACTTCTGATATAAGGAGGCTGATGGTGTTGTGTGGCACTCTTAAATCCATACATAAAGCTTCTGTAGTTCGGTCCTGAAGCCAGATACCGGAGGGTAGTGGCAAGCTTCATACCAGGTTCCAGGGCCTTGCAGTACCACGTATCTTTCTTTTTCAGGAAGTTTCGGTTCCATTTCTTGGAACATCTGTGTTGAAACCCTCAGGATAATAACAAGTGACTGCTTGTCTTCAATTTTAAGTTCAAACGTAAGACAGTCATAGTGTTCAAAGTCTATCTGTCTCTTGCTCCACAGTCTTATCCAATATCTCCTTTGAGCTATTCTGTTTCTCTTTCTTCCATATACCTAAGCACCTGTGCGATCATAAAATCATCTTCATCAGTATCTCCCTACATTTCTGCAAGAAATGCAATGTAACTGAGCCCCTAAGCAGGTAGTCTGGCTATGGCTGTAATGTTGCATCTTTGATATCAAATTGACAATTGAGTGCAGGGCTACTGTAATTAATGTCCATGTTGCCATATGTCACCTTCGCTTGTACAGTTCTCGTAGTTTACTTGTCACTTCTTGTCATAAACTCGAGCACATGCTACCGGAACTCGACTAGTCTCGCGTAAACTGGTACATTCTCGTAGAAAAGTCTTAAATTGTTGAGAAAATGTCCAACACAGATTGTGAAGATGTGGCCTCAACTCGAGTTAAAAAGAAGATTATCGTAGTACTCTAATATCAATAATGAAGAGAACTGTAGCAGGGATCTATCCTAATGATGTCCCCATTATCAAAAACTATCACAAACTGTCAGTTCGATGAGTTGTACTTGACCAGCACTCATGGTAACTCTTAGCTCCAAATCTTGACAGTGTGACCTGAGCTTTAAATATACTGTACTGTACTTGTACTGTCTTTTCATTCGAAGTTATAAACACTGATTTATATTCATAAGCACATCTCGATCATGTTTAATGCAGCATTCATTTATTTTCAGGTATCAAATCACACATTTGATGCAAATACAAAGTCATGTTAAGTCATGATGATATATATCTTTGCAAAAAAGTCAGGATTAGGTTTTTGATGTCTATATATTGTCATATAATAGACATAATTGCTCGAAATTAGGTTGATATCGGTCCATTGGTTTAGGAGGAGATGTCATTTGAATCTTAGAGTTCATTTTATCCCCTTTCTGAATCAACCTGGTAACTTTCTTTTTTAACCAATCAAAAGGGCTTGAACAAATTATGTTGAGAGTCACTAAAGGAACATTTCTGCTAAATTATCTTGGAATCAGACATGTCTAATTCTCCTATTTTAAAGTTATGTTATTTTTCTACCTTTTTGATGCCACAGCTATCAAAAAATTAATGTAAAGGGTCACTGAAGGAATATTTCTACGCAATTATCTTGATATCAGCCAGGCATATTTCATAAGAATGAAATTTTTTAAAAATTGTCATTTTGCCTCTTTTCTGATGCAGCCTGGCTGCCATGCTTTTCAAACATTCAATATGGCTTGAATACATTTTGTTGAGGGTCACCCAAGGAACATTTTTATAAAATTATATTGGAACCCAACAGGCACCTTGAGAGGAGAAGAATTCTAAAGATTGGGCATTTTCCCCTCTTTCTGATGGCACAGCATTCAAATTTCTTCATAGAATTTAAATCTTTGATTTTTTTTTTGAAGGATGACCCAAAAGAAACATATTCCTGTGAAGTCTGGTTGAAATTGGTTCAGTGGTTTAGAAGAAGATGTCTCTTAAAGCTAAAGTTTAACAGCGACGAACGAAAGACAGAAAGTGATCAGAATAGATCACCTTGAAACTTCGACTCAGGTGATCTTAAAAGGTTGGAATTGAAAACCTATTGGCAAAAGGAGGAGTTGCTTATGGTGAGCCATTTCTCGTCCTTCCATAATTTAATCAAAAGTTGACTGATTTAGATGCGTCAAAATGAGACTATATTGTCATAAAATTCTAAGTGAATGAAGAGTTCATCCTGTTCATTCTTCAATGTGTTTTCATTTCTCCCAATAATGAAAACCAGGAGAAATTCCTTTCTGCGATGACAATATAATTACTACCACTTATTTACCAAGTATAAATCCATGCCTTCTTAATTACAAATTCTTCCACACGCCTTCGTAATCATAATCTTATGGTAAACAGCGTGGGAAAAATAATACAGCTATAATAATACTGTAACATTTTCAAACACTCGTATTGCATCAAGTCCGTTATTTTTGTTTGTTTGGAGTTTAACGCCGCTTTCAACAGCTTTGGTCATATCACGGCGGTCAGTGCACCTACCCATGTTTTCCTGGCTTTCCAACACCAGTACTTACACAACATTCTTTCGAAGCCACCGACTACTTTCTCACATAGATCATCAAGTCCGTTATATGGTAAGTCATGGTTAATTATCCTGTTATTCAATAACTTTAGATGTACATGCAGTAGATAACAAGTAACTGGAGGATTGCAAGCAATACCATAGTCCCCTACCGGTTTGCACTTTTGAGTCTGTTTCTGTTGTCATAGCAACCCAATGTTTAGGTATATCAAGACAATAAAGTATGAAAATAAAGAAAGGGAAATAACTCAAAAATTAGGGAAGCAAGAGTTATGGTTCATGTGCACTGCACTCCCCCTTGATACGATGTATTCATGTGTGAAATTTCATAGCCATAGCTAGTATAGTTATGGAGATATGCTCCGGACAAAAATCAAGTATGAAAATAAAGAAAGGGAAATAACTCAAAAATTAGGCAAGCAAGAGTTATGGTTCATGTCCACTGCACTCCCCCTTGATACGATGTATTCATGTGTGAAATTTCATAGCCATAGCTAGTATAGTTATGGAGATATGCTCCGGACAAAAATCAAGTATGAAAATAAAGAAAGGGAAATAACTCAAAAATTAGGCAAGCAAGAGTTATGGTTCATGTCCACTGCACTCCCCCTTGATGAGATGCATCCATGTGTGAAATTTCATAACCATAGCTAGTACAGTTTTGGAGATATGCTCCGGACAAAAATCAAGTATGAAAATAAAGAAAGGGAAATAACTCAAAAATTAGGGAAGCAAGAGTTATGGTTCATATGCACTGCACTCCGCATTGATGAGATGTATCCACATATGGAATTTCATAGCCATAGCTAGTACAGTTTTGGAGATATGCTCCGGACAAAAATTTGCCGGACTGACTGACTGACTGACTGACTGACAGATGGACTGACGGACTGACGGAGTGCAAACCTAATAGTCCCCTTCGGCACGCCGGTAGGGGACTAATAACCTTTACAATGGAGAAATCTTTGAATGCATAAACCTTGTATGAACTGTATAGGCTATGATCTTGGAATTATATTTATGGGTTTATCATTCAAATATCCTGACTGTAGTTATCTTAGTTGTGCCATTACACAAGTTTTTTTCAACTCTTATTTCAGTTATATCATTATAATATGATCTTAAAATTGCTTATGATGTAATCAGTAAATGAACCCGCCATAAAGCTTGTTTGTCCATTTGTAAGTGACATAAAATGGGCCATATTACACTGAAAACAACATTAAGGAAGGAGGGAAGCTATTACAAGCTGTAACTACATCAATAGGAGTTGTTCATATAACCTCATAATTTCAATGTTACACAATGATTAATGAATTCTAAAATAGATCACACAGCAGAACACACAAACAGTCGAGTAGAGTTTATTGGAGTCCTGCTAGCTTAGGGGACAAAGCTCGTGTTTACAACAACTTACCAATTTACTTCTACAGGGAGACATACTGTGATTACAGGTTTATTATTATACTACTTGCTGATGAACTCAATTACTGCATAACTGCGTAATATATGGATGGACTTTTTCAACAAGGGAATAAGGATAGTTTGTACCAAGAAATAGTTAGATGCTTATGGCACAAAGTCAGTAATAAAGAATGGGTTTGCTTCAGATATACTTATTTGGATCACATTTTCATACATAACCTTGATTTTACTCCATTGGTCTATTTACTTGGAGAACAAACACTGTTAACCAACCCTTAAACCCTTTCCTACATGCAAACATATATTGACGTGTCTGCAGCAGATGACTTTTTATTCATTCTTTACCAGGCATCTTTTGAAAACAATGTTACTTTACCCACAATGCTTCGCATCTTGTTTTCTAAATGTTAAATTATGTTGCCCAAACTAACCACGATTAAGCATTGTGTGACAAATGATCGATCCCGAACCCTTTCCAAATGGCACTTACAACTCTTTGGATGCTTCTTTAGCAAAAATACTTTTTGAAAACACAGTGAAATAATTCCCATTTTCCCGCAATTCTTTTCAAAAGGTTCCATTTTATTCCTCGAACATTGTGGCCAAAGCTTTTCATAAGCCATCTGAAGCCGATGTATCACAATGCATCTGCATGTGTAAAAGTGATAACCCCTATCCCTCATACAACAATTCTGCAGCAGACGACTTTGAACATATTTTGTCAAAACATAGAAAATCTCCATAATTGAATGGATAACCTATGACTAAAAGAGGAAAACATTGTGGCAAAAGAAGAAATTGCACGTTTTGTGCAATTTCTTCTTTTGTCACTATGTTTTCAAAAAGCTGTCTGCTGCCGAGGCGTCGAAAAGCGTCTATATGAGGGAAAGGGTTAATGATCAATGTAATAACTGAATGTTTTCAGCAGAAGGCTAATTGTGGATTATCTGCATTGATGCATCCTTGCAAAGAACATTTTCTTTGCGTACACTGAACTGTGAAACAAGATCATTTGAGATCTTGTTCTACCATGCAAAAGATTTGTTTGTTTGTTTGTTTGGAGTTTAACGCCGCTTTCAACAGCTTTGGTCATATCACGGCGGTCAGTGCACCTACCCATGTTTTCCTGGCTTTCCCACACCAGTACTTACACAACATTCTTTCGAAGCCACTGACTACTTTCTCACATAGATCAGAGGTGAGAGGCAATGGAAAACATCGCCCGAAAGAATGTCGCCGCAACCGGGTATCGAACCCGTGACCTCCAGATCACGAGTCAGATACGCTACCAATTGAGCTACCCGGCCGGGCCCATGCAAAAGAAGAGAAGCTCTTAGAAGTTGATCATTAATGTTTTCCCTAATATGATCATTTTAGAATTCTCTGGAGGACAAAAATTGCAAATATAAAAATTTGGATTATAATTTGAATCACTTAACTCTTCCCCACTTGTAGCCACATTTTGATGCATCTGCAGCAGATGACATTTGAAAACATTGTGGCAAAAGAAGAAAGTGGTCATGTTGAGCAATTTCTCCTTTTGCCACAATAGTTTCAATTCAATTCAATAATTACATTTTTTAAATTTGAGAGTTTTTTTCAAATGTTTGCCTAGGCTAACACGGTCGAGTTGGTCGAGATGTTCCACCCATGAATATTTTTTATTGAGGAAGGCAACCAAAACTAGAATTGTTTTGACAAAAACATATGTCTCCCCCTCAAATATCTGTCAAAATCTCTCAAAACATTCCAACCTATAAAGCAGACAAACAAAAATTTGACCAAGTTGGACAGTACTCAATTTTTAATTACTAATGTTTTGTCTTGACCTGGTACAAAGTGGACATGATTTCAAATGGTTTACAGAAACACATATTTTTACTGCAGCTGTAACATTCAAGACTGAAGTATTCTTCAAAACAGTTAACAACTGTTGCTAAACATAAGCAAGCCGTCTTGGAGATATTGAGTGGACAGGAAATAAAGCCTAAAACCTTTGAGCTTCAAGCGTGACCTTGACCTTGAACCGGTATGGTCGAGACGCGGTTTCTGCACGTCGCCTTGATGAGGTGAACATGTGACCCAAGTTTCATGAAAATTCTTTAAGCTGTTTTGGAGATATGGAGCGGCACAAAATAAAGCCTCAAACCTTTGACCTTCAAGCGTGACCTTGACCCAGTATGTTCGAGACGCGGGTTCTGCACGTCGCCTTGATGAGGTGAACATGTGACCAAATTTTCATGAAAATCCTTCAAGCCGTCTTGGAGATATTGACTGGACACGAAATAAAGCCTAAAACCTTTGACCTTCAAGCGTGACCTTGATCTTTAACCGGTATGGTGGAGACGCGGGTTCTGCACGTCGCCTTGATGAGGTGAACATGTGACCCAAGTTTCATGAAAATCCTTTAAGGAGATATGGAGCGGACACAAAATAAAGCCTCAAACATTTGACCTTCAAGCGTGACCTTGACCTTGACCCAGTATGGTCGAGACGCGGGTTCTGCACGTCGCCTTGACGAGGTGAACATCTGACCCAAGTTTCATGAAAATCCTTCAAGCCGTCTTGGAGATATTGAGTGGACACGAAATAAAGCCTAAAACCTTTGACCTTCAAGCGTGACCTTGACCTTGAACCGGTATGGTCGAGACGCGGGTTCTGCACGTCGCCTTGATGAGGTGAACATGTGACCCACGTATCATGAAAATCCTTTAAGGAGATATGGAGTGGACACAAAATAAAGCCTCAAACCTTTGACCTTCAAGCGTGACCTTGACCCAGTATGGTCGAGACGCGGGTTCTGCACGTCGCCTTGATGAGGTGAACATCTGACCCAAGTTTCATGAAAATACTTCAAACCGTCTTGGAGATATGGAGTTGACACAAAATAAAGCCTCAAACCTTTGACCTTCAAACGTGACCTTGACCCGGTATGGTCGAGACGCGGGTTATGCACGTCGCCTTGATGAGGTGAACATGTGACCCAAGTTTCATGAAAATCTTTCAAGCCGTCTTGGAGATATGGAGCGGACACGAAATAAAGCCTCAAACCTTTGACCTTCAAGCGTGACCTTGACCCTATATTGTCGAGACACGGGTTCTGCACGTCGCCTTGATGAGGTGAACATGTGACCAAGGTTTCATTAAAATCCTTCAAGCCGTCTGGGAGATATGGAGCGGACACAAAATAAAGCCTCAAACCTTTGACCTTCAAGCGTGACCTTGACATTGACCCTATATTGTCGAGACGCAAGTTCTGCACGTCACCTTGATGAGGTGAACATGTGACCCAAGTTTCATGAAAATCCTTCAAGCCGTCTGGGAGATATGGAGCGGACACGAAAAAAAGCCTCAAACCTTTGACCTTCAAGCGTGACCTTGACATTGACCCTATATTGTCGAGATGCGGGTTCTGCACGTCGCCTTGATGAGGTGAACATGTGACCCAAGTTTCATGAAAATCCTTCAAGCCGTCTCGGAGATATGGAGCGGACACGAAATAAAGCCTCAAACCTTTGACCTTCAAGCGTGACCTTGACCTTGACCCTATATTGTCGAGACGCAGGTTCTGCACGTCGCCTTGATGAGGTGAACATGTGACCTAAGTTTCATGAAAATCCTTCAAGCCGTCTCGGAGATATGGAGCGGACACGAAATAAAGCCTCAAACCTTTGACCTTCAAGCGTGACCTTGACCTTGACCCTATATTGTCGAGACGCGGGTTCTGCACGTCGCCTTGATGAGGTGAACATGTGACCCAAGTTTCATGAAAATCCTTCAAGCCGTCTGGGAGATATGGAGCGGACACGAAATAAAGCCTCAAACCTTTGACCTTCAAGCGTGACCTTGACCCTATATTGTCGAGACGCGGGTTCTGCACGTCGCCTTGATGAGGTGAACATGTGACCCAAGTTTCATGAAAATCCTTCAAGCCGTCTGGGAGATATGGCTCGGACAAGATTTTGGGGACGAACAGACAGACAGACAGACAGACAGACATCAAGGACAAAAACAATATATCTCCCCTGTATACAGGGGGAGACATAATTACATGAAGACCACAGTTAATAGAATTTCATCGAACTAGGACTCAAACTCTGTGCCTTTTGTTTCTAGCCCTTTCCCACATATTGACGCCTTCTTGTGTCTCTGAAGCAGATGACTTTTGAAAGCATTGTGCTCAAAACAATGAATTTTTTCGTTTGCCGCAATTTTTATCAGTCATTATACTTTCATTTATAAAGATATTACATTTTCCTTCAATATGTATTCAAAGTCGTCTGCTGCAGTTTTGCTTTGTTGGAAAGGGTTAACTGTAGAGGTAAATGATCCCAGACCTACTTATTCAAAGAAAAACAACTTCATTCTTTATGGTTCTCTCTGTTTTGAGATGGAAAAAAAATCAAGCAAGATGTCTGTCAAATCAATCCGACAGATACTGATATGACAAGCACAATTTCAGCCGTGTCAATGGAAACAGTTTCCAAAGTAGTGCTGTCAATGGAAACAGTTTCCAAAGTAGTGCTGTCAATGGAAACAGTTTCCAAATTAGTGTAGTCTTAGGAAAACCAACCTTAGAGCATCTAAGAAACCAGCGTATATAACCCTTCCCCGCATACAGCGAATCTGCAGCAGACAACTATGAAAACATCTAGGCAAAGAATATAGAAACAATTCTATGATGGAAAAAACAATTATTGAATAAAGTTGAAAACATTAGGAGCAATTTATCCTTTTGCCACAATGTTTTTTAAACGTTGTCTGCTGCAGATGTGTCAGAAAGCACCTGTATGTGGGGAAGGGATAACATTCTGTTTTTCATCAATATTGACATATGCTGAAGTAAATCATTTTTTCTAAAGCCATTTTAACCCACATATAGATGCTTTTAGACGCCTCTGCAGCAGACAACTTTTGAAAACATTGTGGCAAAGGGGAAATTGCTCATGATGAGCAATTTCACCATTTGCCACAATGTTTACAACTCTATTTAATAATTAAACTTCAATGTCGTCTGCTACAGATTTGTTGTATGTGGAAAAGCAATCTCACATCAGAGGGCACATATGTGCAGGCTGATCTCAATATACACTCATCAGATTGCATTTTTAGTGCGACACTATTTTATACAGATTGCTACATGCAAAATGGTCATTAGTTTCAAATCAGGCATGACCTAACTTGCCATCATATAGACGCTTTCTGATGCCTCTGCAACAGACTGATTTTTGCAAACATGGCGACAAAACGAGCAATTTGAACTTTTGTTACCATGTTTTCAAACTCTATTTAATTAATCATATAAAGGGATTTTCTGTGCTTTCGCCTCGACGTTTTCAAAAGTCGGCTGTTGCAAATTTGTTGTTTGTAGGAAAGGGTTAATAATGTCATATACAACAACTGGAAGTGAAGCCCTATTCCGCTCATTGAACATAT